>OY740795.1:55128612-55606112 GCA_963514005.1 Raja brachyura
AGCACGCAACAAAAGCTTTTCACTGCATATCGGTACACATGACAATAAACTAAACTAAACTGAAGTAAATTTGTACATAATTAACCCAAAGCGATTCAAGAGGTAGTAATTAGATGATGCCAGATATGAATTGTAAGCAACTAATAATTCCAGGGCAAAACAAAAATGCATGGGCTAGAAATTGAAGGGGACTTGTGTCTGTGAAAAGGAGAAGTTAAAGAGAGAGTCTTGATTCTTGATGGTCTCCTAATTTGAGGAAGGACATCCTTGTGATTGAGGCAGTGCAGCGCAGGTTCACGAGATTGATCCCTGGGATGGCGGGACTGTCATAAGAAGAAAGATTGAAAAGGCTAGGCTTGTATTCACTGGAGTTTAGAAAGATGAGGGGAAGTCTTATAGAAAACATATAAAATTCTAAAAGGACTGGACAAGCTAGATGCAGGTAAAATGTTTCCAATGTTGGGCGAGTCCAGAACCAGGGGCCACAGTCTTAGAATAAAGGGGAGGCCATTGAAGACTGAGGTGACAAAACACTTTTTCACCCAGAGAGTTGTGAATTTGTGGAATTCCCTGCCACATAGGGCAGTGGAGGCCAAATCACTGGATGAATTTAAGAGAGAGTTAGATAGAGCTCTCTGGGCTAGTGGAATCAAGGGTTATGGGGAGAAGGCAGGCACGGGTTATTGATTGGGGATGATCAGCCATGATCACAATGAATGGCGGTGCTGGCTCAAGGGGCCGAATGGCCTCATCCTGCACCTATTTTCTATGTTTCTATTTTCTTAAACTATTGAAATCAAGAATCTCTCTATAGCTTCTCCTTTTCACAGACACAATTCGCCTTGAATTGCTGCATTAACCAAAGCTTTTACGGGTTAGACCAATCTATAATCAGTCCTGACTAGGACATTGTGCTATGTGATCTACGCTGATCAGAACACCCCGTGCTCCACATCAATGAGGAAACACCATGTTCTAGTTCATCAGCATCATCAATTATCTACCCTGAGCATACCAACCATCTTGATTAGGTCATGATGTTCCCTAGTCTATTCTCACCAATGTCCTCAGTTAAATATCACTTGCAGCTTCAGAGTTTAATTGCATTGGAAATAGGACCAATTATTGTGTGCATGTCTTAACTTAAAACAAATCTTGCATCATGTGCATCTCATCTATTGAAGACAAATACCTTATGCATTTAACCGTATTTTCAGTTTTTCAACAGATTCTACATCAATGATTTGTTTCAAATGTATTAGCATTTGAAAGTCACAAGTGAAGTTGCTTTAGAAGCAGACTTTAAAAGATAAACCATATGGTTTATCTGTGTAGGAAGGAAGTGCAGATGCAGGTTTAAACCGAAGATAGACCCAAAATGCTGAAGTAACATTGGGACAGGCAACATCATTGGAATTCCTTCTCTCCAGAGATGCTGCCTGTCCCGCTGAGTGACTCCTGCATTTTGTGTCTATATATGTGGTTATCTGTTCTACTGGGAAGCTGTGGAATCCAAATTATATCAGGAAAATGGGGATCATAATTGGAGACTTTTAGAAAGCAAATAATTGACACTTAGATTAGTTTAGTGCAGAGATACAGCGCGGAAGTAGGCCCTTCGGCCTACCGAGTCCAGCGATATCCTTACATTAAAACCACCCTACGCACATTAGGAACAACTTAACATTTCTGCCAAGCCAATTAACCTACAAATCCGCATGTCTTTGGAGTGTGGGAGGAAACCCGAAAATCTTGGAGAAACCCACTCAGGTCACGGGGAGAACATACAAACCCCATACAGACAGCACCCGTAGTCAGGATCGAACCCGGATCTCTGGCGGTGTGAGATAGTGTCCCTACCGCTGTGCCACCGTGCCACCCTTGTGGTTTATCTGTTCTGCCGGGAATATAAATTATATCAGGAAAATTAACAACAATATTAGAGACATTTAGAAAATAAATAATTGACAGTTCTGAAAGACAGTTTAGATCTGCATCTCTGTTGAAACAATAGTTGATGGGAACATGAAATCAGTGCTGTGTCTCTTTGCAGCAATTGTGGAAAATCATTAAGATCAACTTCAAAGTTGTTTAAGAAGGAACTGCAGATGCTGGAGAATCGAGGGTACACAAAAGGCTGGAGAAACTCAGCGGATGCAGCAGCATCTAAGGAGCGAAGGAGATAGGCGACGTTTCGGGTCGAGACCCTTCTTCAGACTGGTTAGGGATCAGGGAAACGAGAGATATAGACGGTGATGTGGAGAGATAAAGAACAATGAATGAAAGATATGCAAAAATGTATCGATGATAAAGGAAACAGGCCATTGTAAGCTGTTTGTAGTGTGAAAATGAGAAGCTAGTGCGACTTGGGTGGGGGAGAGATAGAGAGAGAGGGAATGCCAGGGCCCGAGGGCTGAGGGAGAGGTGGGAAGGGGAGGAGGCAGCAAGGGTTAACAGAATAGAGAACATTCAATGTTTAAGCCCAGAGGATGCAGACTCCCCAAGCGGAATATGAGGTGCTGTTCCTCCAACTTGCAGTGTTGCTCACTCTGGCCGTGGAGGAAGCCCAGGACCGAGAGGTCAGATAATGCATCTATAAGAGGAATGTTACACCCTTTTTTTGCCTGAAACAAAATTAATCAATTTCTCTGGTCTGTTTACCTTGCATTAAATTCCAGAAATTAATTAAATGTTGTTGAATAAAACTCATGCACATTTTTCCAGTCCCCTGAAGTTTTGGCCTTTTTTATGTCTTCCCTGCAATCAAAAACAAACATGCATTTATTTACATTTATGTAGATGAAGCTAATAATGTTTATCTTCATTAAGATCCTGTTTAGCATATACTAAGGCACTCTACACCTTAATTTTACTTCGGAGTCACGTGAGTGACTTCGTGAAGACCCCGCCAACACGCATGCGCGGCATATCGTCGCGCGCATTTGCTCACGGCAGCTGGGGGGGGGGAGTGCGCTCCCTCAACCGGCTCCTTCAAAAAGGTAAGCAGCTGCAGGTAAGTTAACCTTGAGCTGGTTTACCGTTTTTTTGTGTGGTCTGTGTGTTTTTTCAGAACCATGGAAGGAGGAAGAAGTGGGAGTCGCGTTCAGCGAGTGAAGTCCTCGGAGCTGCCCGCTACATCGGGAGCAGCTGAGACACCACCGAGGAAGAAGTCGCGGCAGTCCGGGAGCTCTGAGCAGCTGACCACACCCGGCACAACCCCTCTGACTAAGAAGAGGGTGTCCGCGCAGGAGCAGGGGCTGGGAGACCCTGACTCCAGAACTCCAGTGCCCAAGACCAGGGCTGGAGGTAAGGCACGTGGGGCTCTTGGAGCAAGCGTGTCCGCGAGTGCATCCCCCCCTTTAAAGGTCCCTCGCGGGCAGAACAGGGGGGAAGCCTCGCTAAAGTCCAGCCTTGTCGGTACGGCAGGCAGGGACAAGCCACTGGGGAAACCTGCAAGGAAGCAGACCAGTGGCAATGCTGGCGTGCCGAGGATCCCTGTGGGGGCAGGATGTACCGGCACACCACCGGAACAGGCTGCCGTAGTGCGGGCCGGTGGCAGCAAAGTACGGTCCAGCGCCCCTGCTGAGGCGGGTAAAGCAGACCATGCGCCGCCACAGTCCCGTTTATATGTGGAACGCTGTGGTGGTAAGCCCGCACGGACATCAGAGAGTCCAGTTTCTGGTGCAAGTACTGACTCTAGCCCTCTTCCCTCCCATCAGACAGAGGGGCCGCTGCTGTCCAAACGACGGCGGACCAGCGGTGTGTCCGTGTGGGAGTCGCACAGCCCCGCTGGAGTGGGAGCTGGCGACTTCCTGGCAGTACATTCCGTGGGGGTGTTGACAACTGCTGGAAGCCCCGGTTCCTCTGGAGAGGCTGGGGAAGACGACCAGTGGCCCGCGTACAGCGGTGACGGTCGTATCGGCCGGTTGGAGCATATGGTGGAGGTGCTATATCAACGGGACCTGGAGCGTCAGGAACGGGAATCCCAGAGGTCTGGGAGCTACATGCAGCCGCCACCTTCTATCTCCCCGTCGCTTGAGAGCCAGCAAGGAAGTATGGGTGAGCCTGAGGAGGGAGAAGAGGTCCAGAACCCACAGGAAATGTTGGAGGCGGTGTCGAAATTTGGGTCACCTGCGGCGGCAGGAGGACCACTACATCCCAAAATAGCGGCGTCAATCGATTTCCTGACTACGCACCAGCTCCAGGATACCGTGCTCTCGGAAACAGTGGGGAAGTATAAGGCACCAGCAAACTGTAACTCCCTCAACGTACCGAAAGTGAATGCAGCAATATGGGGGAACATGTCGGCGAACACAAGGGTCAAGGAGGGCAAGCTCCAGAAAATCTTAAAGCTGCTGACAGCAGGTATCACGGCTTTTGCTCGGTCGCTGGATGCCACGAATGTGTCCGAGGAGCAGCAGGATGCGCTAGCACTTCTGTGCACCACACAGTTTGAGATAAACTGTTTCAGGAAGAGCTCCATCCGGCCAAATTTGAATCCCAAATTTGCGGGATTATGCAGCACCTCCACCGCACCACCACCACCAAGGCAGCTGTTTGGGGAAGACCTGCCTAAACGCGTAAAGGAACTGGACGAGGAAGCCAAGACTGTGGGGATGATGAGACAGTCTTATTCATCCAAAACTCCCGGTTACACCAGGCAGCAGCCACGTTCCTCGTTCAGGCCCCACACATCGGTGGACCAAGGGCCCAGAACATATTCACAAACATATTCCTCGGCGGGGGCCCAACAGCAGAGGCCTTTTTTATTCCAAGGCCAGCCCAAGCCAGCTTGGAAGATGCGGCAACAGGGCCGCGCCACACGAGGAGCAAAGACACCACAGTCCAGACCCCGGCGCTAACCTTGGAGGTAAGGGGGCTTGGGTCCGTCCACAACGTAGCATTAGTAACCTCACCGGTGGGGGGACGGCTTCGGGGTTTCCGGTCTGCTTGGGATACCCTAACTACGGATCCTTTTATTTTACAAAGCATTCAGGGTTATGAGATAGAGTTTATTAATGGCAGAGATCCCCCTTCGCAACATGAGCCTAGTCGCAGATTTGCACTCTCTCAGTCAGAGAAGGAGCGGGCTCATGTTGAAATACTACGATTAGAAAAGAAAGGGGTGATACAAAAAACGACGCACGAGCCATTGGAGTTTGTTTCCAACATCTTTACTAGGGTTAAGAAGGATGGAGGCTGTCGGATTATCATCGACTTAGCCCAGTAGAATGCTTTCGTACAATATACCCATTTTAAGATGGAGACGTTTGAGACGGCCAAGCAGTTGGTTAGTCATGGGTACTTTATGGCTTGCATTGACCTGAAGGATGCGTACTATACAGTCCCTATTGCTAAACAACATCGGAGGTTCTTGAAATTTGTCTGGGAAGGTCAATTATGGCAATATATGGCTTTGCCTAATGGGATTACAACAGCGCCGAGACTATTTACTAAAATTGTCAAACCTTTATTGGCACATCTCAGGAAACAAAACCATATTATAATGGCATATTTAGATGACATTTTCATAGCAGGGAAAACCCTAGAGCACGCCCAGTTGGCAGTCTCGGCCGCTATATCTTTGTTTCAAAGAATGGGGTTTGTAATCCATCCAGACAAATCCAAGCTAAACCCTTCGCAGGTCATGGACTATTTGGGGTTCACTATAGACACTAACCAGATGAAAATCACGGTCCCAGTTGACAAAGTGGTGGACGTTCAACAAGCATGCATCAGTTTACTTGACAACAACAGGCCAACCATTCGGCAGGTTGCTAAGGTAATTGGCAAGCTGGTTGCCACATTCCCGGCCGTAAATTATGGTCCGTTGCATTACCAAAACTTACAAAAAAGTAAAATTCTGGCGTTAAAATTGAATACCGGACATTTTGACAGACCTATGCGCTTAGGCATAGGGGAGCAAACTGAGCTGGAATGGTGGGTTCATAATATTGGAGTAAGTTCCAAACCCATCATTCTCCCGAATCCCACGGTTCTGTTGCAAACTGATGCGAGTGCACAAGGCTGGGGGGCAACTGACACTATAACCAGCTGTGGTGGCAGATGGGACGCTCATGAGTTCACGCTTCTCCAAGTGCAAGGCATTAATTATTTGGAAATGCTGGGGGTCTTTCATGGACTGCGGGCATATTGCAGTAATTTGCATCATGCACATGTCCGCCTTCAAATCGATAACACCACGGTGGTAGCCTATATAAATCATATGGGTGGTATCAGGTCAGTATCTTGTAATGATTTGGCAAATACAATTTGGCTCTGGTGCATCAAAAGGGGTATTTGGATATCAGCAACGTACCTTCCGGGGATACTCAATACGGTGGCGGACACCAGGTCACGAGTTTTTAATGATAACATTGAGTGGATGCTGAATCCCCTTGTGTTTGCTGAAATTGTGACAAAATTCGGTATGCCAGATATTGACCTATTTGCGTCTAGACTGAACCATCAGATACCAACATATGTATCGTGGGAACCAGATCCTGGGGCAGTGGCTTTGGATGCTTTTTCGCTCCACTGGGGGAAATGGTGTTGCTACGCTTTTCCCCCATTCTGCCTCATCAGTCGGGTATTACAGAAGATTAAATTAGACTCTGCATCAGGCATTCTGGTAATACCCGACTGGCCGACACAACCGTGGTACCCGGTGGTCTCTCAGATGCTGAAGCACCCGTGGGTGCGAATAGGAAACAACCCACAATTGGTTACTAATCCCGTCACTGGCGAGCCGCATCCGTGCCACGCCTATTTAAACCTGTTGGTCTGCAGGTTCTGAAAAGGCCTTTGCTGAACACGGGGATCTCACCGAGGGCCATGGATTTAATCGCTGCATCATGCAGAGCATCTACAAGGCGGCAGTACCTGACCCAGATCAGGAAATGGGAACTATTCTGTTTAAGGAAGAGTGTTACCTATGATTCTGCCACAATACCTGACGTCCTGGAATTCCTGGCGGGCCTCCACTATGATGAAGGGCTCAGCTATAGTACCATCAATAGCGCCAGGAGTGCGCTGTCCTCGTACCTTCCGGTAGGAGTGGGGACCAACAATCTGGTGTCGAAGTTTATGAGGGGTGTATTTAACACAAACCCTCCACGGCCCAGATATAACGTTGTCTGGGATGCAGGAGTGGTCCTGTCCCTGTTAAGATCATGGTCCCCCATGGCGGGGTTACCTCTTCACCAGCTCACCCTGAAGGTGGTCATGTTGATGGCGCTCACGTCTGCTCAGCGGGTACAGGCGCTTCAAAAGTTGCGCATTGACAATATGCTCTCTACCCCTGGGAAAATAACGTTTTACGTTGCAGACCTGCTGAAGCAGCATCGACCCGGATCTTTGGGGCTGCAGTTGGAATTCCAGGCGTACCCCTCTGATGCCACACTCTGCACAGTCACCCATCTCCGTTGCTACATTGAGTTGACCCGGTCAATCAGGAATTCGGAACAAGGACTGCTTATAAGCCACAAAAAACCACATCGCCGGGTGACAGTGCAGACGATCTCCAGGTGGCTCAAGGAAGTGTTGGATGCAGCGGGTATTGACACTAACTTGTTTAAATCTCATTCCACCAGGGCTGCATCCACATCAACAGCGAGGGCCATGGAGGTGCCCATGGATCACGTCCTCGCTACGGCAGGATGGGCCAGTGAGTCAACCTTTCAACGGTTCTACCATAAGCCATTGGCCGGACCTGCAACATATGCGGATGCAGTACTCAGGGCTGCTCCCTAATATCATTTGTCCCCAGTCAGGGGGTTTGTTTATGATTTGTGTTTAATAAATGTTAATTATTTTCAGATCGTCCAGTCTGGATTGCTTTAACAAACTTCCTCCATCAGGATTGCGGCAGTGTGGTAGCATGGGCGTTGTCCAGGGCGTGTAATCACAGAGCTTTGAAGTCTTCACGAAGTCACTCACGTGACTCCGAAGTAAAATAGTAAGATTAAACGAGAACTTACCAGTTCGAAGGTTGATCTTTATTTTATGAGGAGTTGCGATGAGGGATTTCGTGCCCTCCGCTCCCAACCCTCGATCATTATGTTCAGCTGGTTAGTTCGCAGTTTAATCTTAATATCCTTACTTTTCGTCGAGTCTGTGATTCCACACCGCTGCTTTGAAGGATGCCGCGCATGCGTGTTGGCGGGGTCTTCACGAAATCCCTCATCGCAACTCCTCATAAAATAAAGATCAACCTTCGAACTGGTAAGTTCTCGTTTAATCTTACTATTATAGACTACCCGTTCATAATTAGATATGAAGAAAATACATAGTAATGAATAGATGGGTCCATTTATGTTCCAGAGTCAATGTCTTTGGCCTTCCAATCCTACACATAGCAACAAGCGCCCATCTACATTAATTTCATATCAAACTCTGCAAACTCCTCTCAATTCCCACAGGATTCCATCACTCATCTGCACGCTCGAGGCAACATACTGGCCATTTCACCCCGTCTGTGGGCTGTGGGAGAAAACCAGATCACCCAGAGGACGGTCTCTCGGTAACAGGGAAACATGCACGTTTCAGACAGACATTCACAAAGGTCAGGATTGAATCTATTCACCGCAGCAAGAGGCGACAGCTCTACTAACTGCATTAGTTTAGTTTTGAGATACAGCGCGGAAAGAGGCCCTTCGGCCCACTGAGTCCGCACTGACCTGCGATTCCCGCACATGAACACTATCCCACTCACACTAGGGACAAATTGATAAGCTTGGTTCAGTTTTGAATATGAAAGCAATGAGCACATTTCTAAAGGCAGAAAATTCCAAGTAAGCTCTCGTTATGGCCAATATGCAATGGGTATGTTTTAGACAGCAGTAGCTATCATGGATTTAAATAGTGCATGTTTTTACACAGTGGTTCAACAGTGTCAGAATGCTTTGAGACAAAATCTCACCCATGTACACTTATTTGGGAACAGCTCTGTCCAAGACCACAAGGAATTGCAGAGTTGTGGATGTTGCCCAGTCCATCAGTCATATCAGACTCCCCACCATTGACTCCATCTACAATTCCTGTTGCCCCGGAAAAGCAGCCATTATTAAAAAAATACTTATCCCGCCCCAGACATTTATTTTCCCTGCTCCCATTAGGCAGAAGATACAGAAGCTTGAAAGCATGTGTCACCAGATTCACAACCAGCTTCCACTCTGTTGCCTGGCTTCTGAACGGTACTTCCAGAAGCTAGGATAGTGTCCGATTCACCTCTGCGCAAGTTCAAGTTCAAGTTTGCAATGTGGGAAAATGGAGGAGGACTGGCCAAATGTTGTGCCTCCCACCACACTGATGAATGTTGTGGTGGATGTTTGTGTTAAATTCTTATTGTGTTTTTGTGTGTTCTTTATCATTGTACCGCTGCTGGCAAATTCATTTCACTTGCACTTTATGTGCAATGTGACAAATAAAACTGTATTGTATTGTATTGTATTGCATTTATTGTTATTAAGGTACAGTGACATTTGAGTCCATTGCATACATAGGAATTTATCTCTGGAACTGGTGCACTACAATGCTGAGAACCATATTTTGCATTCTGTATCTCCCCCTATTTCATTTCGGAGTCACGTGAGTGACTTCGTGAAGAGCCCGCCGGCGCGCATGCTCGACATATCGTCGTACCGCGTTGCTGCGACGGCTGGCGGTGGAGCGCGCTCCTCGCCAGCCCTTCATAAGGGGCCACGGAGGTGAGTATTCTACCTTTAGTTGGTGGTCCTTGTTGTTGGTTATGTCTTGCAGCAAGGACATGGATGGGAGTTCCAAGGGCCGGAGGACGTCAGGACGAGTTCGCCGGTCAACAGTTCCGGGGCCTTTACCATCGGCAGTACCTGCAACGCAGGCCGGGACTCAGGCGGAGATGTGGGTAAGCCCTGTGGTTACAGGTCCAGATCCGCCAGCACACCACAGCTCGGAGGAGTGCGACGAGGAGGAGTGTGGTGTGCCGCCAGAGCAGGAGGACCCTGCCATGGCAGTCAGGTCGTCAGCGGGCTCGCTGGCGGCTGTGAGGTCCAGCCGGCACACCCCGACTCTCGACGCCGGGACGGGTTGGTTGAGTCGGGTCTCGTCACGGTCGCCGAGCCCCCCATGGATGGGTGGGCGAGACCATGCGTCGGCAAAGTCCACGATGTGGGCAGCCGGCAAGCCTGCGCGGGCCTCAGGCAGCCATGCTTCGGCTGGTGCCGACACCACGCCGCAAGTGCCCTTAGTGGCAGCGGCTTCAGCTCCCGCTAAACGGAGGCGGTTGAACACGCCCGCGCGGGAATCGCGCAGTTTCGCCTCGGCGGCTGTTAGCGACAACTACCGGCACCAGCAGGGCCTCGATGAGGTGCGGGCCGATGATAGGAGCCCGGTTTTCTTTTCAGAGCCGGAGGACTCCGACCACCTGAGTGTTCAGGGTGAAGGGCGTATTGACCGTATGGAGCGGCTGCTGGAGCTCCTGCTTCAAAGTCAACAACAGCAGGGCAGCAACAGGCACAGGGCGTCGTCACCAGCCTCTACCATCAGCCTGGAGCAGCAGGAGGAGGAGGTTTTGGTGGATCCCATACCATCTCCGTTGGAGGTGCCAGCGGAGGATCTTCTGGATGTGGCGACCAAATTTGCGGCCCCACATTCATCTGGACTTCCTTTAAACGAAAAGCTGGCAGCCACTGTGGACTTTCTTAACAACCAGCAACTACAGGAAGAAGTCCTCATTCAGGCAATGAGCCGTCACAAGGCTCCATCCAATTGCAACTCCCTCAACGTGCCTGTGGTCAATACGCCGATATGGGGCAACATCAGTGCGGCTATCCGTCAACAAGAGGTAAAATTGCAGCGGATTCTGAAGCTCCTCACGGCCGGTATTACCGCCTTTGCGCGGTCGGTGGATGGGGACGAACTGAATTTGGACCAGGAAGATGCTCTGGCCCTCCTGTGCGCGACCCAGCACAAAATCAACGGGTTTCGCAAAACCAGCATCCGCCCAGCGCTCAATCCGAAGTTTGCAGGATTGTGCAAGCCACCGCCGCCGCCCCCGCCCCGTCAGCTCTTTGGGGAGGACCTCTCGAAGAGAGTCAAAGAGCTTGACGAACAAGCCAAAACGGTGGGGATCATGCGCTCTCAGAGTGCCCCCGCACCGTCAGGCTCAAAGTCTCCATACATTCGATCACGAGTGTCTGCTAGTACCTCGACGAGGACCCACCCTCAAGCTCCACAATGACAGCAACATCAGACCCAGCACCAGGGGTCTTTTTTAGGACAGGGTCGGCAGAGACCCTGGTGGAAAACGAAGACGCCGCGCCCTCAAGCCAACCCAGCACCTCCACGTCCACCCATGCGTGTCAAGGACCGCCGGTAACCACGGAGGTGAGGGGGTCTGGTTCTCTCTTTTCTCTTTGTTTAACTTCACATGTTGGTGGTCGCCTTCGGTTGTTTTTGGGTGCATGGGGTAATTTTACTGGTGACGAGTATGTGTTACAGAATATTCAGGGGCATAAAATTGAGTTTATTAATGGCGACATTCCTCCATCCCAGCACATGCCGATCGTTTAAATTATCTGCTGCAGAACACGCAGCAGGCTACAAGGAACTTTTAAGTCTTGAACAGAAGGGAGTGATTGAGAGGGCGGTGCATGAGCCAGTTGAATTTGTTTCGAATATATTCACCAGACCTAAGAAGGATGGAGGTTGTCGTGTCATTATTGATCTAACCCGTTTGAATACTTTTGTAACATATACTCATTTTAAAATGGATACGTTTGAAACAGCCAAATCATTGATTTCTCATGGTTGCTTTATGGCATGCATCGATTTGAAAGACGCATATTATTCAGTATCCATCCAGAAATACGACAGAAGGTTTTTGAAATTCATCTGGATGGGGCAACTCTGGCAGTACAAGGCTTTGCCTAATGGGCTCACCACAGCCCCTAGATTGTTCACTAAATTAGTGAAGCCAATTATGGCTTATTTGAGACAACGACACCATATAGTTATGGCCTACTTAGATGATATCTTAATTGTGGGCCACACCCTGGAATTGGCTGAACAGGGTGTTGCAGCTGCTGTCAATATATTTCAACAATTAGGGTTTATTGTCCATCCAGAGAAATCAAAGTTCTGCCCTGCCCAGGTGATTAATTACCTAGGGTTCACGGTGAACTCTATGAGCATGAGGGTTACCATTCCAATTAACAAGATTGAGGAGGTTACCCAGGTGTGTCTAGATTTAATCCGCACCAATATACCATCGATTCGGCATTCAGCTACAATAATTGGGAAGCTTGTAGCTTTGTTTCCGGCAGCGCGATATGGACCTTTGCATTATCAGAATTTGCAAAGAGCTAAAAATGCTGCGTTAAAACAGAACGCTGGTCATTATGATCGGTCCATGCAGCTGCCGCCCGAAGCGATAAATGAGTTGCAATGGTGGGTGGGTCACATTAGCAGCTCATTCAAGCCTATCAGGGAGGCTAATCCGGTGGTATATTTGCAGACTGATGCAAGCTCCAATGGCTGGGGAGGCACGGATAATTGCTCTAGTTGTGGGGGCAGATGGGACACCCTTGAATCGACGATGTTGTTGACTCAAGGGATTAACTATTTGGAGTTGCTGGCAGCATTCCACGGACTTCGTGCGTATTGTTCCAAGCTTGTTGGAGCACATGTCCGTCTCCAAATAGACAACACCACAGCAGTGGCATACTTAAACCATATGGGTGGTACCAGGTCAGTTTCGTGTGACAAATTGGCTAACTCAATTTGGCTCTGGTGTGTTCAAAGAGACATTTGGATTTCAGCTACCTATTTGCCAGGTGAGCTTAATACTGTGGCGGACACCAGGTCACGCAAATTTAATGACAATATTGAATGGATGTTGCATCCTGAGACTTTTTCTAAAGTCACAGCCAAATTTGGTAAACCGGACATTGACCTTTTTGCGTCACGTTTGAACCATCAGGTACCAACCTACGTTTCATGGGAACCAGATCCTGGGGCAATAGCGCTAGATGCATTCTCGCTGGACTGGGGGAATTGGTTTTTCTATGCCTTCCCCCCGTTTTGCCTCATCAGTCGGGTATTGTGAAAGATTCAGGCAGATGCTGCCAAGGGCATCCTTATTATACCCGACTGGCCCACACAGCCTTGGTATCCGGTGGTCTTTGACATGCTCAACGAACCTTGGGTCCTTTTGAAGGGTTGCCCACAATTGGTTACTCACCCTGTCTCAGGGGAGCCACATCCCTGCCACGGCTATTTAAATCTGTTAAAGAAGGATCTGCAGATGCTGGAGAATCGAGGGTTACACAAAAAGCTGGAGAAACTCAGCGGGTGCAGCAGCATCTAAGGAGCGAAGGAGATAGGCGACGTTTCGGGTCGAGACCCTTCTTCAGACTGGTCAGGGATCAGGGAAACGAGAGATATAAACAGTGATGTGGAGAGATAAGGAACAATGAGTGAAAGATATGCAAAAAGGTATTGGTGACAAAGGAAGCAGGCCATTGTAAGCTGTTTGTGGTGTGAAAATGAGAAGCTAGTGCGACTGGGGAGGGGGGGGGGGGGGGAGATGGAGAAGGAATGTCAGGGCCAGAGGGCTGAGGGAGAGGTGGGGGGGAGGCAGTCTGGGTTAACAGAATTGAGAAAATTCAATGTTTAAGCCCAGAGGATGCAGACTCCCCAAGCGGAATATGAGGTGCTGTTCCTCCAACTTGCGGTGTTGATCACTCTGGCCGTGGAGGAGGCCGTGGAACAGCTATTTAAATCTGTTGGCTTGCAGGTTCTGAACAGGCCGTTAGTCCAATACGGCCTCTCGGCTCGGACCATGGATACCATCGGGGCGTCGTGTCGAGAGTCCACAAGGCGAAGATACCGCTCGCATATTAAGAAGTGGGAAGCCTACTGCAGCCGCTCTCGCATCACGTACGATGACGTGACAATCCTGGAATTCCTCGCGGGGTTGCACCATGATGAACACTTAAGTTACAGTGCCATCAACAGCGCCAGAAGTGCGCTATCATTCTACCTCAATATTGGGGTAGGATCCAACAGGCTAGTGTCCAGACTCATGCGGGGTATATTCAATATGAATCCGCCTACACCACGCTATAATATCACCTGGGATGTCAGGGACGTATTAACCCTGCTCAGGACATGGTCTCCCATGGAAGGGCTCCAACTGGACCAACTCACCATGAAGCTGGTGATGTTACTAGCGCTGACTTCAGCTCAGAGGGTACAGACACTACACAAACTTCGTGTCGACAGAATGACTTCTACCCCTACACAAGTAGTCTTTTTCATTGACGAGCTACTAAAGCAGCATAGACCTGGGTGCACAGGGCTGCAGCTGAAGTTCCCGGCATACCCCGCAGATGCTAGGCTATGTTTAGCCTCACATATCCGCCACTATGTCAAGGTGACGGCACGCATCAGAGGAATGGAGAGATACCTGCTTGTCACTCATAAGAGACCTCATCATCGAGTGACAGTCCAGACGATATCCAGGTGGCTTCGAGTCGTCTTGGGTAAGTCAGGTATCGACACTAATGTGTTCAAATCTCATTCCACCAGGGCTGCATCGACGTCAGCGGCGAGGGTCATGGAGGTGCCCATGGACCAAATTCTCGCCACAGCAGGATGGGCTAATGAAGCTGTGTTCCAGCGTTTTTATAACAAGCCTGTTGCTGCTCCTCTGCAGTTCGCAGAAGCCGTGCTGAATGCAGGTTCAGAACGTGGAGATGTCCCCGCATGAGGGGTTTTGATTTGTTATTAATAAATCTGCTCTTGTTTTGCAGTATGAACTATTGAGCAAGTTTGTTCCTCCCATCCATCCCTGGTAGTGGTGTGTCAGCATGGACGTGGTCCAGGGCGTGTAATCACAGAAGCTTTGAAGTCTTCACGAAGTCACTCACGTGACTCCGAAATGAAATAGTAAGATTGAACGAGAACTTACCAGTTCGAAGGTTGATCTTTATTTTATGAGGAGTCGAAGTGAGGGATTTCGTGCCCTCCTCGCCCAACCCTCAGTCACCTTCATCTGGTAATCTTAGTCACTTCAATCTTACTATGCGAAGTCATTTCTATTGTTGGTTTCTGTGATTCCACGCCGCTACTTTGAAGTATGTCGAGCATGCGCGCCGGCGGGCTCTTCACGAAATCCCTCACTTCGACTCCTCATAAAATAAAGATCAACCTTCGAACTGGTAAGTTCTCGTTCAATCTTACTATTCTACTTGTGTTTACCTTAATTGCACCTACGCACAGTATTATCTGAAGATAGGCACAAAATGTTGGAGTAACTCAGCGGGACAAGCAGCAATCTCTGGAGAGAAGGAATGGGTGATATTTCGGGTCGAGCCCTGAAGAAAACTCTTGATCTGAAACGTCTCCAGAGACGCTGCCTGTCCCGCTGAGTTGCTCCAGTATTTTGTGTCTATCTTCTGTGTAAACCAGCGTCTGCAGTTCCTTCCTACACATCTGATTTGATTGGACAGCTTGCAAACTGTACCATGGTACATGTGACACTAATAAACCTAAACCTAGTTAGGTGCATTTTAGATATGATTCTAAACATCTTTGTGCTTATTGACAGCTTTAAGAGTCAATGTGTGATACATTAAAATAATATTGTCAAGGATTATGAAACCCTGAACATAAAATGATTCCTCGTCCAATCTTTAACCTTTCATACTTTGCATTAGACTTATAGATTTTAGGTGAAAGTTTCCAGCAGTACTTCCATTTGGCCAAAGGAAGTGCCTTTATTGGTATTACATAAATCAGTTGCAACCTTCAAGAATATAAATATGTAACATGACCTCAGTCATGGCAAAATAACATAAATATGACATAGCTACTGATTCAGTTCACTTCAGCACTGCAGTTTGCAACTGATGGTCAGAGGAATGAGAAATGTTACCCCAACAATCCTGCTTAAAGCCCCTGTCCCACTTAGGAGACCTAAACAGCAATCTCTGGTGACCTTGCCCGCCACCCAAAAGAAAACCAAGGTCGAGGTGACCTGCAACCTCCTACCACCTCCCACGCATATGTTGAAAATCTTCCTCGACTATGAAGAAAGCCGGCTTAGACTAGACCTGCGACTAAAAAATGATCGATTTTTAAAACGGCAACCTATTTTTAGTCGAGACCAGTTTTAATCATGATGAAAAAAATAGCAGCAACCTAGATGAAGCCTCGACCACGCGGAAACCACTTTCGACCATTAGGGAGAGTGACCAAAACCTCCAGTGACCTCATGGAAACCTTGGGTGGCGGGCAAGGTCACCAGAGGTTGCTGTTTAGGTCTCCTAAGTGGGACAGGGGCTTAAAAGCTATTCACTGTCTACAACTTATTTGCTCATCCCAAAGTTCTTGTGAACATGATTGATTCCATCTGGACAGTTTAAATGAAAACCTAGATTCACAGCAGGGAAGGAATTGGCTCCTGCAAAATCCATGGCAGATGAATCAGATAGAAGGCAGGAGATAACACAGATGCAAAATTACCTCAGCCAGTTAAAGGTACATTGCATCTTTCTGAAGCTAGAACTGAGGAGATTAGATCTGGAATTTGAATGAAATCAGTATGTGTTAGGAAGGAACTGCAGATGCTGGTTTAAACCAAAGATCTAAAGAGTCTATCAGCGGGACTGGCAGCATCTTTGGTGAAGAATAGGTGACGTTTTGGGTCAGGACCCTTCTTCAGACAGGGTCTCGACCCAAAATGGCACCCATTCCTCCTCTCGTAAAATGCTGCCCGTCCCGCTGAGTTACTCCAGCTTTTTGTGTCCTTCTTTTGAATGAAATGAATGATGGGAACTTGGGACCTTCCTCAAATTGTCAAAAGCAAACAAACTTGGTTACCTCCAGATATTCAGCCTTTGTGGAATAGTACGACTAGAAGTCACACAAAATGTCCTTGAAACTCACAAGATTCAATTACTTTTTACCTCATGCAAGAAATAAATTAATTTGGGTTTTCTGGTATTTCCTTGTGTTTTTGACGTTGTTCTTGCACTAATCAACTACCATGATCATTAATGAATGGATAGAGATTGAATGTGGGAGACCTACATTGCTGGCAAATCCTTTTTACCGGACTTTAGACTTTAATTTGGACTTTAGCTATACAGTGCAGAAACAGGCCATTCGGCCCACCGAGTCCGTGCCGACCAGCTATCACCCTGTACATTAGCTCTAACCTACACACCAGGGACAATTTTACAACTAACCAAAGCCAATGAAACTACAAACCTGGGCATCGTTGGTATGTGTAAAGAATTGCCTCTTACACATAGAGTCTTTACTAGTACTTTATTCACTGTACACATACATCACTGCCCTAGCTGTACGTGGTCTGTCACGGATGCTAGAGAGAGAGCCAAGGGTGGGAAGGTCACAATTATACTGGATTATAAGGGAAGTGGTTAGAAATGGTTATGTCACTATATTTAAAGGTGTACACACATATCATCTACAGTATGTGGGAAGAAATCGGAGCAGCCGGAGAAAACATATGAACTCCATCCAGACAGCGCATGTGGTCAGGATCTAAACCAGGTGTCTGGTGCTGCAAGGCAGCAACTCTGCCACTTTGCCTCTGTGCAAATAAAACCTCATAAAGGCTCCTTTTCTTTTTTATAAAGCTTAGGTGTTCTAACTAATGCAACAAAGAGTCTGAAATGATCCTGAGGCAAAGAAGCTGATAGTAAACATGGCCTGGACAGCCTGACCATGGAAGGTCGGCTTTCACAAGGAAGTCGAGGAAGACAGTTCGAGTGGAAGCACAAGAGACTGCAGGTGCTGGGATCTGGAGCAGCAAAACAATCTGCTGGAGCACCATCTTCGAAGGATTGGTTGAGGTTTCAGGCTTCAGATTGGAACTGTGCATCAGGACTGAAAGTAGAGAGGAGAGACAGACAGTATGAAGAGCAAAGAAGGAGTAGTGATCAGTGGACCGTGGTGGTGGGGGGCGGGGGGGGGGGGGGGGGGGGGGCGGGGGAAACATGATGGGCAAATGGAGAGAGTTCTGAGGAGTCAGGAGAGAGGAAGTTGAGAAGAAGAGGCAGGTAGCAGAAGAGTCCCAAAAAAAGGACATACGATTAAGAGACAGATGGTGGCAGGTGAGGGTAAAGGTGGGGACAGCAGCTGGAAGGTGATATGTAGGAACACAAGGCTGCCAATGCTGGAATCTGGTAAATAAGAAAGTTGAGAACGGGAGCCATTTGGGTGGAAAGTGTCAGGATAATCTTGCTGGTAAAATGTGTGTGATGCAGGTGGATGGAACAAGGAGGAAGAGGGGTCAATAATGGGAGCTGTGGGAGAGGTATGGAAATGAGGACAAAAGGTGGAAGAGCCTGTGTGTGGATAGGAAGGAGGACAGGGGTGGAGATACACCAGATGGGAGAGTTGTATCAAATTCAATCATCAAACCATTGGGTTGTAGGATGCGTTCTCAGCCCCCACTTTACTCCTTGTACACCAACGACTGTGCAGCCATGTACATATCTAACCTACTTTTCAAATTCGCAGACGACGCCACCATTGTGGGCCAGATATCAAATAATGATGAGACGGAGTACAGGAAGGAGATTGAGAACCTTGTGTCCTGGTGTCAAGACAACAACCTTTCTCTCAATGTCATCAGGACAAAGGAGACAGTGATCGACTTCAGGAAGTGAAGTGGTACACATGCCCCAGTTTGCATTGACTGCTCCGCAGTAGAGATGGTTGAAAACGTCAAATTCCTAGGAGTCAATAAAACCAACAACTTCTCCTGGACCACCCATAGTGAAGCAACATCTCTACTTCCTTAGAAAGCTTGGGAAGTTCGGCATATCCCCAACAACTTTTACCGACTTCTACAGATGCGCTATTTTATCTGGATGCATCACAGCATGGTTTGGGAACAGTTCCATCAAACACCGCAATAAATTGCAGCAAATTGTGGGCATAGACCATCACGCAAACCAACCTCCCTTCCATTGACTCCATTTATACCTCACGCTGCCTTGGCAAGGCCAGCAGCATAATCAAGGACGAGTCGCACCCTGGCCACTCACCCCTCTCCTCTCTCCCATCGGGCAAAAGGTAGAGAAGTGTGAAAACAGTCCTGAACTATTACCAACCTCATTGGTGACCCTTGAACTATCTTTGATCGCACTTTACTGGCTTTAGCTTGTACTGAACGTTATTCCCTCATCGTGTATCTGTACACTGTAAATGGATCGATTGTAATCATGTCTGTCTTTTCGATGGTAGACACAAAATGCTGGAGTAACTCAGCGGGACAGGCAGTATGTCTGGAGAGAAGGAATGGGTCGGGACCCTTCTTCAATCTTTCCAATGACTGGTTAGCATGCAACAAAAACATTTCACTGTACCTGAGACAATAAACTAAACTTAACTAGGCTATCTAAGTGGAATATAACGAGTGTTCCTCTAGTTTGTGTTAGGCATCACTCTGACAGTGGAGGTCAAGGATGGATAGATCGAATGGAAATTTGAAGGGGGATTGAAATAGCAAGCAACTGGCAGCTCTGCACAGAGGGCAGGCACTCGGCAAACCAGTCATCCAGTCTGTGCTTGGTCCTGCTGATCTCAATGAGGCACGTCAAAGCACCAAATACAAGAGATGAGGTTGGAGGGAGTGACGTGGATTTTTGCTTCACCTGGAAGGACTGGATGGTGGCAAGGGATGAGATGCAATGACTTGTTGCACTTCATGGGCAGCGCGGTGGCACAGCGGTAGAGTTGCTGCCTTTTGGCGCCAGAGTCCCGGGTTCGATCCCGACTATGGGTGCTGTCTACAGTTCGTACGTTCTCCCAGTTACCTGCGTGGGTTTTCTCTGAGACCTTCGGTTTCCTCCCACTCTCCAAAGACGTACAGATTTGAAGGTAAATTGGCTTGGTGTAAATGTAAAATGTCAAATTGTCCTTCGTGTCTGTAGGGTGGTGTTAATGTCTGGGGATTGCTGGTTGGTGTAGAATCAGTGAGCCAAAGGGCCTGATTCCGTGCTGTATCTATAAACTAAACTAAATAATAAAATTACAGGGGTTATGGAGGGGTTGCTGAGAGGGGATGAGTGGTCAGATGGTGTAAAGGGCTGGGGAGACAAAGAATGATCTGAACAAGGGTCTCGACCCAAAACATCACCCATTCCTTCTCTCCAGAGATGCTGCCTGTCCCGCTGAGTTACTCCAGCATTTTGTGTCTACCGAGAAGATATGGTTGGTGGTGGAACCTCTTGCGGCTGGTAAAAATAACGAAGGGTGATATACTGGATGTGGAGGGCCATGGGTGAAAGATGAGGACTGGACTATCCCTGTGCTGTCTGTGAGGAATTGGGGTGTGAGCAGGTGAAAGAAAAACAGAGGAAATGTGAGAGCAGGCTCGATAAACCATAGCAGAAGGGAGCAACATTCCCTGAAAGATGGAGGACATTTCAAATGACCTGCAATGGAACAGATGCGGCGAAGACTCAGTAACTGGGAGAATAGGGGTGGCATCCTCATAAGAGACAGGGTGGGACTAGGTGTAGCCAAAGTAACTGTGGGAGTTTGGTTGCGATTAATGTCGGTCTCCTGAGATCCAGAAATGAGATAGAAATGTCAGATATGGTCCAGAGGATTTGAGAGCAGAATAAAAGTTAGAAACGAAGGTGGTAAAATGTATGAGTTCTGCATGGGTGCAGGTAGCAGCACCAATGTAATTGGTGTAATTGAGAAAGAGAATTTGAATGGTACCAGAGAAGGATTAGAACAAAGACTGTCCAAGTTGCCACTGAAAACTCAAGCGCAACTAGAGCCTGTGTGAGTGCCCAAGACCCCACATTTGATTTGCAGAAAGCGAAAGGAGAATTTGATTTGCAGAAAGTGAAATGAGATGGAGGAGAAGTTGTTCAGGGCAAGAACACACTCAGCCAGGTGGGTGAAATTGTTGGTGTAGGAAGATAGACACAAAAAGCTGGAGTAATTCAGCGGGACAGGCAGCATCTCTGGAGAGAAGGGATGGGTGACGTCTCGGGTCGAGACCCTTCGCCAGTTTTCAGTTGGTATAGGAAACTGTTTGGGTCTTTGTACCAGAATGAAGTTGCAGCTGGAAAGAGTGCAGAGAAGATTTGCCATGACCCGAGGGCCTGAGCTATGGGAAGAGGTTGGTCAGGCTAGGACTTTGTTCCTTGGAGCGCAGGAGGGTAAGGAAGTCATATTATAGAGGTCAAAAGTCAAAGTCAAAAGAGTTTATTGTCATGTGTCCCTGACAGGACAATGAAAATCTTTCTTTGCATAGCACAACAGAACATAGTAGGCATTGACTACAATTATATACGTAAATACACCCATGAATTAATAAATTAATAAAGTGCAAATAACAGATGGAGGGATATTAATGTTCAGAGTTCTGAGCCAAGTTTAATAGCCTGATGGCTGTGGGGAAGTAGGTATTCCTAAACCGGGTTGTTGCAGTCTTCAGGCTCCTGTACCTTCTACCCGAAGGTAGCAGGGAGATGAGTGTGTGGCCAGGGTGGTGTGGGTCCTTGATGATGCTGCCAGCCTTTTTGAGGCAGCGACTGCGATAAATCCCCTCGATGGAAGGAAGGTCAGAGCCGATGATGGACTGGGCAGTGTTTACTACTTTTTGTAGTTGTATACAATCATGAGAGGAATAGTAAGATTGAACGAGAACTTACCAGTTCGAAGGTTGATCTTTATTTTATGAGGAGTCGAAGTGAGGGATTTTGTGAAGAGCCCGCCGGCGCGCATGCTCGACATACTTCAAAGTAGCGGCGTGGAATCACAGAAACCAACAATAGAAATGACTTCGCATAGTATGATTGAATTGACTAAGATTACCAGATGAAGGTGATTGAGGGTTGGGCGAGGAGGGCACGAAATCCCTCACTTCGACTCCTCATAAAATAAAGATCAACCTTCGAACTGGTAAGTTCTCGTTCAATCTTACTATTTCATTTCGGAGTCACGTGAGTGACTTCGTGAAGACTTCAAAGCTTCTGTGATTACACGCCCTGGAACACGTCCATGCTGACACACCACTACCAGGGATGGATGGGAGGAACAAACTTGCTCAATAGTTCATACTGCAAAACAAGAGCATATTTATTAATAACAAATCAAAAACCCCTCATGCGGGGACATCTCCACGTTCTTGACCTGCATTCAGCACGGCTTCTGCGAACTGTAGAGGAGCAGCAACAGGCTTGTTATAAAAACGCTGGAACACAGCTTCATTCGCCCATCCTGCTGTGGCGAGAATTTGGTCCATGGGCACCTCCATGACCCTCGCCGCTGACGTCGATGCAGCCCTGGTGGAATGAGACTTGAACACATTAATGTCGATACCTGACTTACCCAAGACGACTCGAAGCCACCTGGATATCGTCTGGACTGTCACTCGATGATGAGGTCTCTTATGAGTGACAAGCAGGTATCTCTCCATTCCTCTGATGCGTGCCGTCACCTTGACATAGTGGCGGATATGTGAGGCTAAACATAGCCTAGCATCTGCGGGGTATGCCGGGAACTTCAGCTGCAGCCCTGTGCACCCAGGTCTATGCTGCTTTAGTAGCTCGTCAATGAAAAAGACTACTTCTGTAGGGGTAGATGTCATTCTGTCGACACGAAGTTTGTGTAGTGTCTGTACCCTCTGAGCTGAAGTCAGCGCTAGTAACATCACCAGCTTCATGGTGAGTTGGTCCAGTTGGAGCCCTTCCATGGGAGACCACGTCCTGAGCAGGGTTAATATGTCCCTGACATCCCAGGTGATATTATAGCGTGGTGTAGGCGGATTCATATTGAATATACCCCGCATGAGTCTGGACACTAGCCTGTTGGATCCTACCCCAATCTTGAGGTAGAATGATAGCGCACTTCTGGCGCTGTTGATGGCACTGTAACTTAAGTGTTCATCATGGTGCAACCCCGCGAGGAATTCCAGGACGTCGGTTATTGTCACGTCATCGTACGTGATGCGAGAGCGGCTGCAGTAGGCTTCCCATTTCTTAATATGCGAGCGGTATCTTCGCCTTGTGGACTCTCGACACGACGCCCCGATGGTATCCATGGTCCGAGCCGAGAGGCCGTATTGGACTAACGGCCTGTTCAGAACCTGCAAGCCAACAAATTTAAATAGCCATGGCAGGGATGTGGCTCCCCTGAGACAGGGTGAGTAACCAATTGTGGGCAACCCTTCAAAAGGACCCAAGGTTCGTTGAGCATGTCAAAGACCACCGGATACCAAGGCTGTGTGGGCCAGTCAGGTATAATAAGGATGCCCTTGGCAGCATCTGCCTGAATCTTTCGCAATACCCGACTGATGAGGCAAAACGGAGGGAAGGCATAGAAAAACCAATTCCCCCAGTCCAGCGAGAATGCATCCAGCGCTATTGCCCCAGGATCTGGTTCCCATGAAACGTAGGCTGGTACCTGATGGTTCAACCGTGACGCAAAAAGGTCAATGTCCGGTTTACCAAATTTGGCTGTGACTTTAGAAAAAATCTCAGGATGCAACATCCATTCAATGTTGTCATTAAATTTGCGTGACCTGGTGTCCGCCACAGTATTAAGCTCACCTGGCAAATAGGTAGCTGAAATCCAAATGTCTCTTTGAACACACCAGAGCCAAATTGAGTTTGCCAATTTGTCACACGAAACTGACCTGGTACCACCCATATGGTTTAAATATGCCACAGCTGTGGTGTTGTCTATTTGGAGACGGACATGTGCTCCAACAAGCTTGGAACAATATGCACGCAGTCCGTGGAATGCTGCCAGCAACTCCAAATAGTTAATCCCTTGAGTCAACAACATCGATGCCTCAAGGGTGTCCCATCTGCCCCCACAACTAGAGCAATTATCAGTAGCTCCCCAGCCATTGGAGCTTGCATCAGTCTGTAAATATACCACCGGATTAGCCTCCCTGACAGGCTTAAATGAGTTGCTAATGTGACACACCCACCATTGCAACTCAGTTATCGCTTCGGACGGCAGCTGCATTGATCGATCATAATGACCAGCGTTCCGTTTTAACGCAGTAATTTTAGCTCTTTGCAAATTCTGATAATGCAAAGGTCCATATCGTGCTGCCGGAAACAAAGCCACTAGCTTGCCAATTACTGTGGCTGTATGCCGAATCGATGGTATATTGGTGCCAATTAAATCTCTGCACACCTGAGTGACTTCCTCAATTTTGTTAATTGGGATAGTTATCCTCATGCTCATTGAGTTCACCATGAACCCTAGGTAATTAATTACCTGGGCAGGGCAGAACTTCGATTTCTCTGGATGGACAATGAATCCTAATTGTTGAAATATATTGACAGCAGCTGCAACACCCTGTTCAGCCAATTGCAGGGCGTGGCCCACAATAAAGACATCATCTAAATAGGCCATAACTATATGATGTCGTTGTCTCAAATAAGCCATGATTGGCTTCACCAATTTAGTGAACAATCTAGGGGCTGTAGTGAGCCCATTAGGCAAAGCCTTATACTGCCAAAGTTGCCCCATCCAGATAAATTTCAAAAACCTTCTATCATATTTCTGGATGGATACTGAATAATATGCATCCCTCAAATCAATGCATGCCATAAAGCAGCCATGAGAAATCAATGATTTGGCTGTTTCAAACGTATCCATTTTAAAATGAGTATATGTTACAAACGTATTCAAACGGGTTAGATCAATAATGACACGACAGTCTCCATCCTTCTTAGGTCTAGTAAATATGTTCGAAACAAATTCAATTGGCTCATGCACCGTTTTCTCAATCACACCCTTCTGTTCCAGACTTAAAATTTCCTTATAACCTGCTGCCTGTTCTGCAGCAGACAATTTGAACGTACGACCAGGCATGTGCTGGGATGGAGGAATGTCGCCATTAATAAACTCAATTTTATGCCCCTGAATATTCCGCAACACATACTCATCACCAGTAAAATTACCCCATGCATCCAAAAACAGCCGTAAACGACCACCAACATGGGAAGTTAAACAGAGAGAAAAAAGAGAACCAGACCCCCTCACCTCCGTGGTTACCGGCGGTCCTTGACACGTGTGGGTGGCCGTGGAGGTGCTGGGTTGGCTTGAGGGCGCGGCGTCTTCGATTTCCACAAAGGTCTCTGCCGACCCTGTCCTAAAAAAGACCCTTGGTGCTGGTTCTGCTGCTGTTGTCGTTGTGGAGCTAGAGGGCGAGTCCTCGTCGAGGCACTGGCCGACCCTCGTGAGCGAATGTATGGAGCTTTTGAGCCTGATGGTGTGGGGGCACTCTGAGAGCGCATGATCCCCACCGTTGTGGCTTGTTCGTCAAGCTCTTTGACTCTCTTCGAGAGGTCCTCACCAAAGAGCTGACGGGGCGGCGGCGGCGGCGGTGGTTTGCACAATCCTGCAAACTTCGAGTTGAGTGCTGGGCGGATGCTGTTTTTGCGAAACCCGTTGATTTCGTGCTGGGTCGCGCACAATAAGGCCAGAGCATCTTCCTGGTCCAAATTCAGTTCGTCCCCGTCCACCGACCGCGCAAAGGCGGTAATACCGGCCGTGAGGAGTTTCAGAATCCGCTGCAATTTTAGCTCCTGTTGACGGATAGCCGCACTGATGTTGCCCCATATTGGCGTATTGACCACAGGCACGTTGAGGGAGTTGCAGTTTGATGGAGCCTTGTGACGGCTCATAGCCTGGATGAGGACTTCTTCCTGCAGCACCTGATTATTGAGAAAGTCCACTGTGGCTGCCAGCTTTGTATTTAGAGGAAGACCAGCCGTATGTGGGGCCGCGAATTTGGTCACCACATCCAAGAGTTCCTCCGCTGGCACCTCCAACGGAGGTGGTACGGGATCCACCAGAACCTCCTCCTCCTGCTGCTCCAGGCTGATAGTAGATGTTGGTGAAGACGCCCTGTGCCTGTTGCTGCCCTGCTGTTGTTGACGTTGAAGCAGGAGCTCCAGCAGCCGCTCCATACGGTCAATACGCCCTTCACCCTGAACACTCAGGTGGTCGGAGTCCTCCGGCTCTGAAAAGAAAACCGGGCTCCTGTCATCGGCCCGCACCTCATCGAGGCCCTGCCGGTGCCGGTAGTTGTCGCTAACAGCCGCCGAGGCGAAACTGCGTGATTCCTGCGCGGGCGTGTTCAACCGCCTCCGTTTAGCGGGAGCTGAAGCCGCTGCCACTAAGGGCACTTGCGGCGAGGTGTCGGCACCAGCCGAAGCATGGCTGCCTGGGGCCCGCGCAGTCTTGCCGGCTGCCCACATCGTGGACGTTGCCGACGCATGGTCTCGCCCACCCATCCATGGGGGGCTCGGCGACCGTGACGAGACCCGACTCGACCGACCCGTCCCGGCGTCGAGAGTCGGGGTGTGCCGGCTGGACCTCACAGCCGCCCCGGGTCTCGCCCTGGAACCTGACCGCTCCTCCGCGATAGGCAATGCCTTAGCCCTAACAGGGTTAGGCTTCTGGGCTCCTGCCCTCCCCCTTCTCGGAGGGCTGAGTGGAACAGGCCGTGCAACGGCACGTGCCCTGCTCGAGGTCGCCAGCGAGCCCGCTGCAACCTGACTGCCATGGCAAGGTCCCCCTGCTCTGGCGGCACACCACACTCCTCCTCGTCGAACTCCTCCGAGCTGTGGTGTGCTGGCGGATCTGGACCTGTAATCACAGGGCTTACCCACATCTCCGCCTGAGTCCCGGCCTTCACTGCAGGTACTGCCGATGGTAAAGGCCCCGGAACTGTTGACCGGCGAACTCGTCCTGACGTCCTCCGGCCCTTCGAACTCCCATCCATGTCCTTGCTGCAAGACATAATCAGACAACAACGACCACCAACTAAAGGTAGAATACTTACCTCCGTGGCCCCTTATGAAGGGCTGGCGAGGAGCGCGCTCCACCGCCAGCCGTCGCAGCAACGCGTTACGACGATATGTCGAGCATGCGCGCCGGCGGGCTCTTCACGAAGTCACTCACGTGACTCCGAAATGAAATAGCTAGAGTAATTGCATTGAGTCTTTTATCATGAATATGGGAATCAAGAACCAGGGGACATAGATTTAATGTGAGAGGGGAAAGATGTAATATGAACCTGGAGGACTACTTTTTCCACACTGTAGGTGGTGGGTATTTGCAATAAGTTGCCAAAGGAAGGAGTCGAGGCAGGTACTATAAAAACACTTGAAAGACATTTGTACAGGTACATGGATGGGATTGGTTCATAGGAATATGGGCCAAACATGGACAGGTGGGACTAGTGTCTTGGTTGCCATGGGTAATTTGGGATGAAGGGCCTATTTCCATGCTGTATGACTCTATGACTCTTAGAGCACTTTAATACTTTCCTGATGGGAAATAGTCATGTATAGTTATGTAGGTCGGTGGGGGCGCTGCAAGCCGGCAGCCCTGTAAGCAGTGTGTTAGTCATTTCAACTTTTTAAAACATTTTTTAGTGTGTTTTAAAGTGTGTTTTTAATGTTTCTTTGTGTGTCTTGTGTGGGGGGTGGTGTGGGGGGGGTGGGGGGGGGTGAGGTGGAAACCGTTTCGGTCGCCTCCTTCACGGAGAGGCGACTTTTTCCAGGTCGCCTCCCCCGTGGCCTAACAACAAGGATCGAGCGGCCTTTCCAGGAGACGCGCCCGGAGCTTCAGCGGTGAGCGGGCGCAGTGTAGACACTCGGCATGGATCTGGTGAGCCCTCGCCGGAGGGGAGCGCTCCGTTCGCTGGCCTGCGGCAGCCAGCAGCATGAAGCAGCGTTCTGCAGAGCTCCAGCTGGTGCGCAGTCCGCAGCCTGGGATCCCCCGTTGGGGGCCCGGGAGAAGCTTCCACCACCAGTCCGCGGCCTACTTCTACCGCGGGCCCAACGTGGACTTACCATCAGGAGCGGGGTCCCTCGCTGGGGACCCCTGGAGGGGAGCTTCGACTGCCGGCCCTGCGGTCTGTGGTGCATCTGGCTGCCGCACGGCGGGGACTTTAAATCTTCGACCGCCGGCCTGCGGCCTACACCAACCTGAAGCCACGGTCTGCGGTGGGGAAGAGCCGATTCTGGGCTTACCCGGACTTTTACCTTGTCTGTACATGTGGATGCCCACAGCGACGGCTGGGGAGGGTTGAGGTCCCGACCACGGGGGAAAATGGAGGAGGACTGGCCACATTTTGTGCCTTCCACCACAGTGATGAATGCTGTGGTGGATGTTTGTGTTGCATTTTTTAGTGTGTTTTTGTGTGTTCTTTATCATTGTACCGCTGCTGGCAAATTCATTTCACTTGCACTTTGTGTGCAATAGAAACATAGAAACATAGAAACATAGAAATTAGGTGCAGGAGTAGGCCATTCGGCCCTTCAAGCCTGCACCGCCATTCAATATGATCATGGCTGATCATCCAACTCAGTATCCCATACCTGCCTTCTCTCCATACCCTCTGATCCCCTTAGCCACAAGGGCCACATCTAACTCCCTCTTAAATATAGCCAATGAACTGGCCTCAACTACCCTCAGTGACAGAGAGTTCCCGAGACCCACCACTCTCTGTGTGAAAAAAGTCCTTCTCATCTCGGTCCTAAAGGATTTCCCCCTTATCCTTAAGCTGTGACCCCTTGTCCTGGACCTCCCCAACATCGGGAACAATCTTCCTGCATCTAGCCTGTCCAACCCCTTAAGAATTTTGTAAGTTTGCAATGTGATGAATAAAACTGATTGAACTTGATTGATTGATAAAGACTGGATATTCATGGTGAAGATGAGGCGCTGGAGACGGGAGGATCGGAGGTAAAATGATGGAGGACATGCGAGGAGTACCAAGGGAAGGGACTGTGCAAGGGGAGACAGATAGACTCAGGGTATGAGGAGTCCAGTCTAACTGTAGACTTTAGGAGAGCTCTCCCTCCCCTCCCCCCACTCACCATCAACAACAGCACAGTCACATCTGTGGAGTCATTTGTGAACTGTAAATATAGAAACCTAGAAACATAGAAAATAGGTACAGGAGTAGACCATTCGGCCCTTCACCGCCATTCAATATGATAATGGCTGTTCATCCAACTCAGTATCCTGTACCTGCCTTCTCTCCATACCCCCGATCCCTTTAGCCACAAGGGCCACATCTAACTCCCTCTTAAATATAGCCAATGAACTGGCCTCAACTACCTTCTGTGGCAGAGAATTCCACAAATTCACCACTCTCTCTGTGTGAAATTTTTTTTTCTCATCTCGGTCCTAAAAGACTCCCCACTTAGCCTTAAACTGTGACCCCTTGTTCTGGACTTCCCCAACATCGGGAACAATCTTCCTGCATCTAGCCTGTCCAAACCCTTAAGAACCCCTGTACACTGCAAGGGCCAGGAAGCGAGTGGGTAAGATCATCTCTGACACCTCTCAGCCGGGCCACAAACGTTTTGAAGCACTTCCCTATGGAAGGCGACTCCGTTCTGTCAAATCTGCCACAGCCAGACATAAAAACTGCTCTTTTTCAAGCTCTACTCAATAACCAAAAGTCTGTAGCCTCCTTTTGCTCTGGTATTTTATTTCATTCTTCACATTTTTTAATTATTATGTTTTATTTTTAATTGTCCACTTTTATATCTGAGGAAAGACATTATTGCCATAGAGGGAGTGCAGCGAAGGTTCACCAGACTGATTCCTGGGATGTCAGGACTGTCTTATGAACAAAGACTGCATAGACTCGGTTTATACTCTCTAGAATTTAGGAGATTGAGAGGGGATCTTATAGAAACTTACAAGATTCTTAAGGGGTTGGACAGGCTAGATGCAGGAAGATTGTTCCCGATGTTGGGGAGGTCCAGGACAAGGGGTCACAGCTTAAGGATAAGGGGGAAATCCTTTAGGACCGAGATGAGAAGGAATTTTTTCACACAGAGAGTGGTGGGTCTCTGGAACTCTCTGCCACAGAGGGTAGTTGAGGCCAGTTCATTGGATATATTTAATGGGGAGTTAGATCTGGCCCTTGCGGCTAAGGGGATTAGAGGGTATGGAGAGAAGGCAGGTACGGGATACTGAGTTGGATGATCAGCCATGATCATATTGAATGGCGGTGCAGGCTCGAAGGGCCGAATGGCCTATTCCTGCACCTAATTTCTATGTTTCTATGTTTATATCGTGTAGTTACTTGCGAGCAAAGCACCAAGGCAAATTCCTTGTATGTGTACATAATTGGCTAATAAAAAAATATTAAATTCAATTCAATTCAAAAGAATTGTCCATCCTTGTTCAAGGAATCATCATGGAATCATGGAAAACTTTATTGTCATTCATACCTTGCGGTCTGAACGAAATTTCGTTGCCTGCAGTCATACATATTGTAAATAACAAAACACACAATAAACACATGTTTAACATCCGCCACAGTGAGTTCACCAGACACCTCCTCACTGTGATGGAAGGCAAAAAAATCTTGTCTTTGTCTCTTCCCTTCTTGTTCTTCCTCTTCCTCTGCGCTGAGGCGACCCAGGCCTCCGATGTTGTGACCGCACCGGGTGATGTAAGTAAGTCCTGCGGCTGAACCGCGCTCCGCGAACGGGCCGGTTCAACTCCGCGGCCCGGGGCGGTCGAAGCTGCCGAAGCTGCCGCCCTCCAGTCCAGCGGACGCAGCTGTTGCCGCGGGAGCTCCGGAAAAACAGGTCACCAACCTGTGACCTGCGAGCTCCCGACGATGTCGTCCACTGGGCCCGCGGCCGAACCTCCGAAGTCGCTGCCGCCGCCGCCCCCACCTGAAAGCCGCCACAGGGTGGCCAGGGTGCGACTCATCCTGGATTATGCTGCTGGCCTTGCCGAGGCAGCGTGAGGTGTAAATGGAATCAATAGAAGGGAGGTTGGTTTGTGTGATGGTCTGGGCTGTGACCACAATTCGCCGCAATTTCTTGCAGTCTTGGATGGAGCTGGAACAGTGATGCATCCCGATAAACTGCTTTCTATGTCACATCTGCAGTTGCTGTGAGTTGTTGGGGACATGCTGAACTTCCTAAGCCGCAGTATAGTTTTAGGTTAGAGATACAGTGCGAAACAGGCCCTTCGGCCCACCGAGTTCGCACCAACCAGCGATCCCCGCACATTAAAGGACCGGTCCTACAAGCATGCGCCTGCATGCGGCAAGCGCGACCAAACCGGCAGCGAGGGCCGCACGGAGGTCGGGTGAGTGGCGCAACGCGGCGTAAAGTGAGGCGAACTTGGAGCGAAGTCTAAGGTAAGTTCGCCAGGACAGAGAGGGGCACACAGAGAGGCGCACACACACAGAGGGCCATGGAGCCACACACATAGAGGGTCACGGATGCACCTACAGAGAGGGTCACGGAGGCACGATGTCGAGGCGGTGTGTAATGCGTCGAGGCGACTGCGAGCCGACAAGCCGTTGCTGCGCGGAATTTTTGAACATAGTCAGTTTTTCGGAGCCCCGCGCGATGGCGGGACGAACTCGGGACGAACTCCGCACGGCTCCGGCGATCGAAGTGGGACTGGCCCCGCGACGCCGGACGGCTCAAGCGACCACGTTAGGTCGCGCTAATCGCATAGAATTGCATGCTTGTAGGACAGGCCCTTAACATTATCTTACGTACACATACTAGGGACAATTTTGACATTTACTAAGCCAATTACGTCTTTGGAGTGTGGGAGGAAACCAAAGATCTCGGAGAAAACCCACGTGGGCACGATCATGGTAGGGATCGAACCCGTGTCTCTGGCGCTGTAAGGCAACAACTCCACTGCTGGGTCACCGTGCCGCCCTCTAAATATAGTTCTGATTTTCGGTTTTAGAGATGCGGTGTGGAAACAGGCCCTTCGGCCCACTGAGTCCATGCCGACCAGTGATCACCCCATACACTAGTTCTATCTACACACTAGGGACAATTTACAGAAACCAATTAACTTACAAACCTGCATGTCTTTGGAACGTGCAAGGAAACTGAAGCACCCAGAGTAAACTCACAGGGTCATAGGGTCAAACTCTTCAAATAAGGGACTCCTATTGATGACATTGTTTTCATCATAAATGCCAGCCGTAGGTACTCGGGGGTTATTTTTTTTAACTCGTGGACAGTTTTCAACATGCTGAAAAAACGTCCCAACTTACCTGATGCCCCGAGTACCTACGGCTGACTTTACGAGCCACTACAAAACATCTACGACCTCCTACGGCCTCCTACGGACTCGCCACGGTCATTCTCCGAGTTTGAATCAAGGGTAAAACTCGGGAGAATTCGTGAGTAACTCGGGAAAGTGGGACAGGCCCTTTACTATGCAGCGTGAGTGGTTTCATACAGCATGGAAACAGGCTCTTCAGCCCAACTTGCCCATGCCAACTAAGATGCCCGATCTACCCTAGTCCAACCTGCCCACACTAGGCCCATGTTCTCAATACTTTTCCTATCCATGTACATCAAAATGTATTTTTTAGTTCCTTTTGGGACCAGCGACCAGGGGTCTGTTAGCTTTAAAATAATGATGGATAAAGGCAGGGCAGGCCCACAAGTTAAAATCCCAAATTGGGGCAAGTCCAACTCTGATGATATTAGACAGGAACTTGCTCAAGTTTATCGGAGCTAATTGTTTACGGTCAGAGGAATGTCTGGAGAGCGGGATGCTGTTAAAAATGTGATTACAAGAGTTCAACGCAGGCATGTTGCTGTTAGAGTGAAGGGCAAGGCAGCCTGGATGATGCGAGAAACTAAAGTTCTGGTCAAGAAAATGGAGGAAGCATGTGACAGATATAGACAGCTGGGATCAGGGAGGGGACGTTGGGAGAAGGGGACAGGAGATAGCTCTGACAGAAAATATTAAGGAAAATCTAAAGGGGTTTTACGTACATTAAGGTAAAGAGGATAACCAGATAGAGAATAGGGTCCCTCAGAAACCAAAGCGGTCACCTCTGTGTGAAGCTGTAGGATATACACAGAGTGATCATTGAGTATTTTATCATGGGGAAAGACATGAAGATTGGGAACTTAGAACGTTAATGTAAATAAATTGAGGACAGTCCACATTACGGTTGAGGAGGTGCTGAGTGTCCTAACGTATGAAGGTAGATGAATCTCCTGGGCAAGATCAGATATATCTGAGAAGATGGCAAATTTCAGGTGCCTGTGCGGAAAATACCAACTGGCTGGAGCTTTTATGGACATCTTCAAGTTCTCACTACTGAGGTCTGAGATTCCCACCTGTTTTTAAAGAGCGTCAATAATACCGGTGCCCAAGAAGGCCAAGTGAGATGTGCCATGATGCCACCCTACAATGTCACAGTATAAGGACATCGATTGTCTGATTGTACGGTGCCAGAACAAAAACCTTGCTCTCAATGTCAGGAAGACCAAGGAGCTGATTGTTGACTTTAGGAGAGGGAAGCTGAGGATTTATGAAGGTGTCTTCATTGATGGGTCGGTGGTTGAAGGTGTCAAGAACATCAAGAGCTTGTATATCTCTGCTAAAGAAAATAATTAAACAAAAAGTATATTTTAGTATTTTACAGCTGATTCACCTATCAAAGGAAAAGTAAGGTATTTTGTAACTGTAGATACAAAAATAAGCTCAAAACACACACCAATAAATGTAATTAAAGTTCAAAGAAGAATTTCACATGCGTGTATATCTAAATAGGGGGTCTATAATCAATAGAAAAAACAATGCTTAAATATGCCAGGCATCTCAGGTTCAGCTCAGTTTACATTAATTTCCATCACCCAACCCCCAAGACAAAATTAATTCTTCTCAATTTCACCTCAAATGAAAATATACTGATTGCATTGTGGAGGAAGGAACTGCAGATGCTGGTTTAGAGTAAAGTTGGACACAAAGTGCTGGAGTAACTCATCGGGACAGGCAGTATCTTTGGATAGAAGGAATGGGTGACGTTTTGAGTCGAGACCCTTCTTCAGATTGAGAGTCGGGCTAGATGGAGACACAGAGATATGGAAGGGTGAGGTGTGAAAACGAGACATCAAAGGGGACGAAGCTCAAGGAGAATGTTGAATAGTCATTGTTAGCTAGGGAAATGTGACAACGAGCATATAAAGATAAAAATTTAATAAGGGGGACAGTGGTCAGAGAACTAGGGATGGAGAGAGAGGGAAAGCACGGGTTACTTGAAGTTAGAGAAATGATAACTGATGATTATATTGCAAACTCAGTTTGTATTTTAAATAATAGGAGAACTTTGGTTGAATAATGGGTTGAATTTTGCAGCAGGATCTTTGAATAGTACTGCGTCACATCAGCTAGGCAAAGATAAACACAATAAGACTGGATATGTTGCTGCACTGGAGCTGGGTTTTAATGTTCTGAGATTCATGTTGCCCCGGTAACGGAGTCATGGGGTCATTGTGGTTTGGTTGCTAAGGGCAGGTTAAAAACGGAAATGCTTTCTACATGTATTCATAATGAGGAAAGCCCAACCTGCAGAAAAAAAGTGTGGCAGAAAATCAACTCTTGGAGACAAATATTACTGTTACCTGGCAACCGATTCAAATGTATTCAAAATCTGACCGAAATGTGAGCAGAACGTGGTTGAGGATTGTGCATGAGGAAATATTCATGAATTTAATTTCTTACCCTGCACTTTATTAAGCCACATTTCACATTCTGTAAGATTTAATAGTTCAAATTAGAGGTTTTAAACCTTGTTTCTGCTGCATTATCGGTGTGTGCAGAAAAGCTTATTTTGGCAGTCTTATCAAATTTAAAAATAACAATCCCAATATAGAAAAGCTGACAACATGTCAGATTAGGGTGGACCCAAGTACTTTTCGCATAATCATGCTTTAAACTCAGCAGTGTTTAGTTTTTAGTTTAGGGGTACAGTGTGGCAACAGTCCCTTCTGACCAGTGATCCCCACACACTATCACTGTGCCACACACACTAGGGACAATTTACACTTACACCAAGCCAATTAACCTACAAACCTGTACGTCTTTGGAGTGTGGGAGGAAAGCGAAGATCTCTGAGAAAGCCCATGCGGTCACAGAGAGAATGTACAAACACCGTACAGGCAGCACCCCGTAGTTGGGATCGAACCCAGGTCTCTGGCACTGTAAAAGGGCTGTCCCACTTGGACGACCTAATCCACGAGTTTAGAAGACCCTAGACCAGTTGAAAAAAATGTCACGTTTGCGTTGACTCGCCGAAGTAAAAGACCTCCTACGCCTATGTCTACGACCTCCTACGACCCCCCTCGACCTCAGTCTTCCACACCTAAGACCAACTACGACTAGCTATGAGCGGAAATGATCACATGATAAAATGAAGTTATGTTTGCATTTTTTTTTCTCGGGCCAGTTACCAACCTACGACTATCTACGACTATCAACGACTACCATCACGACCTACTATGATCTACCTACGAGTAAAAAGTATAATTTTTTTTCCCATGCCGGCCTTTTATTTACTCGTGGACATTTTTTATCAGGCTGGAAAAAACGCCGCGACCTACTTGAGGCCACGAGTACGCGGAGACCACTCACGAGCACGAGGAAGAGTTACGAAGACCTCCTACAACCTCGTGGCGACCATGCTGCGAGTACGGGTCAAGGGCAAACTCGGCAGAGGTCACCAATTAGGCCATGAAAATGGGACAGGGGCTTAAGGCAGCAACTCTACCGCTGCGCCACATTGCTAAGTTAATAAAAGATCTTGCTCATATGCAATGCATGATAAGTCTGTAAGCACTTTACATATGTCTGTATGTAACACACATATTGCCCAGAATAAAACAGCCTATCAGCTATCAATTTGACGGTGCAGAAAGTTCTCAGTAATCGAACAAAGAGAAAACACAGATCCAAAGAATTAAAAAAAAATTAATAGCTGGAAAACATAATTTATATTTATCCCATTGGATATGTTAATTGTAACCAAAGATATTACAAATAATTGTAGTTAATTGCGTGGAATTGATATTTACATTTTTCAGTGAAGAAACCATTACATTTTATTCTAATTCTGCAAGTAAATATATTAAGATGTTACAAATGACAAATATTTTTCTTCTGCCTGCCCCACTGCTCATCCACTTTAATGCATGCAGTACGGTCTCTCCATTTGCTATTCTTTTCTCCATCTCCCTTTCTCCCTTGCTGGGATCTCTTCATCTGTGACACATTTGTGGGGAGTTGGAAGGAATTGGAAGGAAAGAGATTGGGAATCTGCAAAGGAGAAAGTTAATTGGGTAGACAAAAATGCTGGAGAAACTCGGGCCGAAACGTTGCCTATTTCCTTCGTTCCATAGATGCTGCTGCACCCGCTGAGTTTCTCCAGCATTTTTGTCTTCCTTCGATTTTCCAGCATCTGCAGTTCCTTCTTGACCAAGAGTTAAGTGGGTCCAGGTTGTTGAACTGGTCAGGAAAACAGTGGTAGGTAGTTAATAAATACAAGTGGAGGCACAAGGAAATGCTGGTCTCTAGTGGTTCAGATTCGGGTCGGAAGAAGGGTCCCAGCTCCGAAACCTTGCCTATCCATGTCCTCCAGGAATGCTGCCTCACCTGCTCAGTAACTACAACATTTTTTTGTTTTAGACAATAGACAATAGACAATAGGTGCAGGAGTAGCCAGCACTTCGAGCCAGCACTGCCATTCAATGTGATCATGGCTGATCATCCCCAATCAGTACCCCGTTCCTGCCTTTTCCCCATATCCCCCGACTCCGCTATTTTTAAGAGCCCTATCAAGCTCTATCTTGAAAGCATCCAGAGAACCTGCCTCCACTGCCCTCTGAGGCAGAGAATTCCACAGAATGTTTTACTGATAAATACAACTGTTAGAATATGGAGAATTATGGGAAATAAGTCTTTATATTGAAACAAATATTGAAACAAATGCAAATTCAAATTTGTAAAAGATGACACCATCAAGTAATACATTGAATTGTTATATATATGGCTCTTGGTGGGGGTGGAATAATAACATGTGCAGGAATCGGGAATGTGAATTGAGATTGCAGTTCATCCCGAATAGTTCAGCGATGACTATACCCAGACGTACGGAGTAAGCTGATGCTGCACTTAGAAATGTTTAGATGAGAAAGTAAGCTAGTGCTGTATGCCAGTCAAAAAATAGCCAACACAATTAATGCAAATGTTAAATCTGCAAACTTGGCAATATTATCACACCAGGAAGAAATTAAGTTGCTAGAACTTCTAGGTTAAGCACAGAAAGAATGCTAAATCTAGTTTACTTTAGTTTAGTTCAGAGATACAACATGGAAACATGCACTTCTATTAACTCCATCTACACCTCACGCTGCCTCAGCAAGGCCAGCAGCATAATCAAGGATCATCAGTCTGAAGAAGGGTCTTGACCTGAAACGTCACCCATTCTTTCTCTCCAGAGATGCTGCCTGGCCCGCTGAGTTAATCCAGCATTTTGTGTCTATCTTCAGTTTAACCCAGCATCTGCAGTTTCTCCCTACACATACCATAACTAGAGAGCAGTCCTGAACTTCTATCCACCTCAGTGGTGACCCTCAGACTATCCTTGATCAGATTTTGCTGGCTTTACCTTTAACGTTATTCGCTTATGATGTATCTATACACTGTAAATGGATCAATTACAATCATGTATTGTCTTTCTGCTGACTGGTTAGCACGCAACAAAAGCTTTTCACTGTACCTCGGTACACGTGACGATAAACTAAACTCAACTGAACTGGCCCACCGAGTGCACACCGATCAGGAAGATTGTTCCCGATGTTGGGGAGGTCCAGGACAAGGGGTCACAGCTTAAGGATAAGGGGGAAATCCTTTAGGACCGAGATGAGAAGGACTTTTTTCTCACAGAGAGTGGTGGGTCGCTGGAATTCTCTGCCACAGAGGGTAGTTGAGGCCAGTTCATTGGCTATATTTAAGAGGGAGTTATATGTGGCCCTTGTGGCTAAGGGGATCAGAGGGTATGGAGAGAAGGCAGGTACGGGATACTGAGTTGGATGATCAGCCATGATCACATTGAATGGCGGTGCAGGCTCGAAGGGCCGAATGGCCTACTCCTGCACCTAATTTCTATGTTTCTATGTTTCTATCAACATTCACACTAATTCTATGCAACCACGCATTCACCACACACTGGGGCACAATTTATTGAGGTCAATTAACCTACAAAGCCATACATCTTTGGGATGTGGGAGGAAACCGGAGCACCCGGAGGAAACCCACACGGTGACAGGGTGAACGTGCAAACTCCACACAGGCAACACCCAAGTTAAGGATCGAAACCTGGATCTTTGGCGCTGTGAGGCAGCAGTTCTACCAGTTGCGCCAACAGTGCCGCCCATGTTTTTACATATGATCATGTTCAGAAGAAAAGAAAGATTCAAGTAGTTGGAGTCACGGTTTAACAGCTTTCCTTGCTGTTATAAAGACATCCGTGTCACAACAAATATCCGAGTTGGGAAAAATTGAAGCCGCATTCACACTGATGCAGAGCTTCTTGCAGTCATTTAAAAGTGAGGGGGAAAATGGGGAATTGACTTGGCAGGACTACTTTCAGAGCCGCACGGAATGACTTCCTTCTAAGTTGTGAATAAATACTGTAAACCCTCTTTATAACAATCCATGGGTGTCTGTCACTGTCGATTGTCCGCAGTAACCGGGTACGGTATTATCATTGTGCGTAGCTGAAATAAAGAACTGCAGATGCTGGTTACTGCACAAAAGGACACAAAGTGCTGGAGTCACTCAGTGGGTCAGCATCACTGGAGAAGATGGATAGGTGAGGTCAGGACCCTTCTTCCTCAGACTGATTCAGTCTGTTGAGTTACTCCAGCATTTTGAGTCGTTTCACTTTAAAACTAGGCACTGATGCCGCTGGTCTTCACCAGTGAGCCCTTCTTCACGGTCTGATTGAAGTGGGTGTTGGAGGCCCTGGGGACAGCGCTTTCTTCAGGCTGCCCCCACTGACAGAATGGCATCCTCTCCTCCCACCTGCGGCTGTTTCTACCTGTTGGCGCCTGGCCTTGTCCGCTCCTCATTCCACCGTGGCCTCCTCTTCCTTGTCCCGTCTCTGTCCTCTGGGCAACTGCCCTCCTCCACAGCCTCCTCCTCCCATCGCTCCGTGCTCGCTGCCTCTTCTCCACTCCATCACCTCCTCCTCCTCCTTCTCCCCTGCAGTCGCCGACATGAGGAAAGAGGCGGAGTGGACCGAGCGACAGCAGAAGGGGGGGGGGGGGGGGGGGGGGGGGTGGTAGGGGGGCAGGGAGCTGACAAAGCCGTCAAGAAGAAATAGCAGCAGGTGAGGGGGGAGGCTGCCCCAGAGTGACTGAACGCATCCTGTCACTAGAGACAGCGTGAAGACAGCGCTACCCCCAGGAGCTACAACGTGAGCCACAACAACAGCCGTGTCACTGGGCAGTGGCGTGGGTGAAGAAGGGCTCGCTGCTGCACCTTGTGAGCTGGGTTGGCATCAGAAGCCAGGACTGTAAGAGGCTGGGGAGGTAGTGCATTGAAATTTTCACTCAGCATTAAAATTTGACAAACAAGTCAATGCCGTGGTAAAAACTAGCTTCTTTCAGCTTTGGACGATAGCTAAAATAAAGCAATTCCTCCAGTTTGATGACCTCGAAAAGACCGTCCACACATTTATCTCCTCCCGCCTAGATCACTGCAACTCCCTCTACACTGGCATCAGCCAATCTTCCCCGTCCCGCCTGCAACTGGTCCAAAACGCCGCAGCGAGACTCCCGACGGGCACCCGAAAAAGGGACCACATCACCCTGATCCTGGCCTCTCCCCACTGGCTCCCTGTGTGGTTCCGAATAAACTTCAAGATCCTCCTTTATGTCTACAAAGCCCTTAACGGCCTGTCCGCTCCCACCTACATCAAAAGTCTGCTCACCCACCACACCACCTCCAGGTCCCTCAGATCGGCCGACTTGGGGTTACTGAACATCCCGTGGTCTAGGCATAAGCTCAGGGGCGACCGACCGCGCCTTTGCGGTTGCAGCTCCTAGACTGTGGAACAGCATCCCCCTTCCCATCAGAACTGCCCCCTCCATCGACTCCTTTGAGTCGAGACTAAAAACTCATCTTTACTCGCAAGCCTTTCTTGATGTCCTCTGAGCGAGGGCTATATGTATCAGGCCGTGAGTAATCAGGCAGGGTAGGCAGTGGCTTTTAAAAATCTTGAAAACCGCGCATGCGCAGATTATTCTCTCCCCGGTGAGCTGTCAGCCGGCTTTTATAAAATCTTGTAACTACGCATGTGCACATTGTTCCCTCCCCGTGAGCTGCCGGTCGGCATTTTTTTATCTTGAAAACCGCGCATGCGCACATTGTCCCCTCCCCAGTGTACTGTCATTCGGCTATTTTTAAATCGTGGAAACCACGCATGCGCAGTTTGTTCTCTCGACTTTTATCATGTAATTTGTTTTCAATAGGTCCTATCTCTTAATAAAGTATTTAAAAACATATACCTCCAAAAAACGTACTTACCATATTAGTTGGATAAGTAAGTATGCAGATGATACTAAGATAGGTGGTGTTGTGGATAATTAAGTTGATTTTCAAAGTCTACAGAGAGATTTGGGCCATTTGGAAAAGTGGGCTGATAGATGGCAGATGGAGTTTAATACTGATAAGTGTGAAGTGCTACATCTTGGCAGGACAAATCAAAATAGGAGGTTAATGGTAAATGGTAGGGAATTGAGGAATGCTGTGGAACAGAGGGATCTAGAAATAACTGTGCATAGTTCCCTGAAGGTGGAATCGCATGTAGATAGGGTGGTAAAGAAAGCTTTTGGTGTGCTGGCCTTTATAAATCAGCGCATTGAATATAGGAGTAGGGAAGCAATGTTAAAATTGTACAAGGCATTGGTAGGACCAATTCTGGAGTATGGTGTACAATTTTGGTCAACTAATTATAGGAAGGATGTCAACAAAATAGAGAGAGTACAGAGGAGATTTACTAGAATGTTGCCTGGGTTCCAGCAACTAAGTTACAGAGAAAGGTTGAACAAGTTAGGTCTTTATTCTTTGGAGCGCAGAAGGTTAAGAGGGGACTTGTTTGAGGTCTTTAAAATGATGAAAGGGATAGACAGAGTTGACGTGGATAAGCTTTTCCCATTGAAGGTAGGGAAGATTCAAACAAGAGGGCATGACATGAGAATTAAGGGACAGAAGTTTAGGGGTAAAATGAGGGGGAACTTCTTTACTCAGAGAGTGGTGGCTGTGTGGAATGAGCTTCCAGCAGAAGTGGTGGAGGCAGGATTGATTTTAACATTTAAAAGTAAAGTGGATAGGTATATGGACGGGAAGGGAATGGAGGGGTATGGTCTGAGTGCAGCTCGATGGGACTAGGGGAAAATAAATGGTGGGCACGGACTGGAAGGGCCGAGAGGGCCTGTTTCTAGGTATGTTACAAAACTTACCTTTACCGGCACTGCACTTCTGCCGCTCCCCGTGTGCGCGACTTTCGCGCCTTGCAGAGGGGGGCGGGCTTAAAGTGCCGTTTTTCCACAAGCCTGGATAATCGATGAATGTCGGGCGATTTGGTTGCTGAAGAAAAATCGCTCCGACATTTAATGAATGGTGGTATTTTTAAATTACTCTAGATTATTTATTAACTAGAGTAATTTAAAAATCACCTTCAAAAGCCGTGAGCGCAGACAACCGGAAGCATTTTGCATAGGGGAGAAAAAAAGGTAAATAGTTTATTTTTATATTAAAAGTTGGTTTTTCGGGAGGCTTTAATAATATTTTTATGTTGCGAAATGGGGTCCCCAAAAAATGTATGAACCCCCAGTATTTTTCCCCCCGACTTCACCGCTAATCGCAACGTTCTAATCCACCGCATTCCACTAAAACCCACTCGCTAGTTGATTTAAATGGCCATTAATTTACAGGAATCAAACACTAAATTCCTTCCATTTGGCCCAGAAATTCATGAAAATGAGATTTAAAAATTATGTTATATTGTGGATTATTGTGTGAATGTTATTTGGACACAGGCAATTTTAAAAAAGTTTATCTTTTCTTAAGAAATTGATAGATGTTTAGATCTACTCATTGAATTTTGTAATTAGCTACAATTAGATAACTAACTAATTATATGCTTTAATTTCAGGTAATCCAAGTAAGATTGTTTAATATTTGTTTCAGAATGCTTCAATCTATAATAACTGAAAATTTCATTGAGTTCTCTTAATTTTTAAGAATGTTATGGACTTTTAACTTTTCCAGATCACAGCTTTTGAGTTAAGTCAATTGAAAGGCAATGGGAAGCAAGATGCTCATATCCGAGTATGAAAATGGCCATAACTTTCTTAATACTGAAGATATGAAAGTAAATTAGGTGTCAAATTAAACTTCTTTTTATGCTTTATCTGATGGGATAAATTGCAGACTTGATTTTTTAAATCTCAAAATTTTGTAACATTGCTACTGTTTCCGTGCTGTAATTGTTATATGGTTATATGGTTATATAGAACATAATGTTAGGTTCAGCTAAACTCAGCCTGCACATGAATCATATCGATCCATTCCCTGCATATTCATGTCCCTGTCCACCATCCTATCTGCCTCCCTGATCACTGCCCATGTACAAAACCTGCCCTGCATATCTCCTTTACATTTCCCCCCTCTCATCTTAAACCCATTAGAAATATCTTGAAGCAAATCTAACTGATGAGAGACTTTGACAGAACGAACTGAAAGCAACTGTGCCACTCATTAACCTGACATGTAGATTTTAAATTATCTGTTAGACGGAATGGAAGGCAGCAGAGAAATAAAAATACTTGGCGAGTGGAGGTCTGGAATGGACTGCCTACTTAATGGATGATATCATAATGGATGAACACCTGAAGAACCAAACCCTGCAGAGCTATAGACCAAGAACTGGAAAGAAGGAAGGTTTACTGTAGTCCAGCTTTGGCTGGCAGAGCTGAATTACCTCTGTTCCACCATGCATGTGATTGTGTGACTCCATGAGTGACTTTCACAGCCACTGGGAATGGGGCCCATTGGGTCCAATACCCTTTTCTCTGAGCTGCAGGTATTTGCCACCACCTACTTTGAGAACACCAGCCTGGGGGAGGACTGCATTCTCAGCCAAGCTCCTGTCTGCAAACACTGTGGTACGAATACTGCTGCCTCCCATGTACACCACCACTCCAGTGTATCTCCTGATCCCACCAATGCTGCTGCTACTGCTGCTGCTGGCTTCCTTTTCTAATAGGAATGCTCAGTGCATCCAAGATATCATTCAACATATGTTAACAGCTTGAAAGCTGCAGCACTAACTAACCTCACAAGAGCTCACTGCTGAACACTGCCTAGGGATAGATATAAGTGGTAATGCAAGCTTTTGTTTAAACAGGGCAGTGACAGATTTATAACAAACAAATGGCAGCTGGTGCTCAGCTCTGTTTCACTGGTCGGTCCTACCAGCCCCAGGCAACTAGCCTGATAGAACGTGTAGGACGGAACCGCAGATGCTGGTTTACACCAAAGATAGACCCAAAAAGCTGGAGTAACTCAGCGGGACAGGCAGCATCTCTGGAGAGAAGGAATGGGTAATGTTTCAGGATGGGACCCTTCTTCAAACTGAGAGTCAGGTGAGAGGGAGACACAGAGATAGGGAAGGGGACGGTGTAAAAATGAGACATCAAAGGAGATGAGGTTCAAGGAAAATGCAGAATAGATCATTGTTAGCTTGGTCATTGGTATTAGGTCATTGTTAGATCCTTGTTGTCTGTCTGCCTGGCTTGATAGAACACTGAGCGATATCCCACTAAATCTCTGCAACAACATTAATTGTACAAATAATTATCTCCATAAGTTGAAGGCCAATCTTCAGTGAATGAGTAAAACTTGGCACAGGAATAATGAAGCCAGGTTTGGTCACCTTTGGTTGAGTTTAGAGATACAATATGGAAACAGGCCCTTCGGGCCACCAAGACGACATCGACCATTAAATCATGTATTCACACTAGTTCTATGTTATCCTACTTTCACACCAGCTCTCTACACATGAGGGGCAATTTGCACAGGACAATTAACCTACAAACCTGCATGCCTTTAGGGCCTGTCCTACCAGCATCCGACTCCATGCGATGAGCGCGATCAAACTAGAAGCGGGGGCCGCGCGGAGGTCGGGCGATCCCCTGCACAGGGCCGTTCCCACCAGCATGCGCCTGCATGCGGTAAGTGCGACCAAACCGGCAGTGGGGGCCGCGCGGAGGTCGGATGAGTGGTGCAACGCGGCGCAAAGTGAGGCGAACTTGGAGCGAAGTCTTAAGGTAAGTTCGCCAGGACAGAGAGGGGCACACAGAGAGGGGCACAGAGGCACACACACAGAGGGCCACGGAGCCACAAACATAGAGGGTCACGGAGGCACGACCTCGAGACGGTGGGTAATGCGTTGAGGTGACTGCGAGCCGACAAGCCGTTGCCGCGCGGAATTTTTGAACATAGTCAGTTTTTCGGAGCCCCGCGCGATGTCGGGACGAACTCCGCACAATTCCGGTGATTGAAGTGGGACCGGCCCTGCGACGCCGGACGGCTCAAGCGACCACGTTCGGTCGCGCTCATCGCATAGAGTTGCATGCTGGTGGGACAGGCCCTTTAGGGATGTGGGAGGAAACCAGAGCACCTGGAGGAGACCTTGTAGTCACAGGCGAGAACATGCAAACTCCACAGACAGCATCCAGGTTCAGGATAGAACCCGGGTCTCTGGTACTGTGTGGCAGCAGCTTCACTAACGGTTCATCTACGTTTAGGTCTATTATTGCCATGTGTAGCGAGGCACTGTGAAAATATTTGTTTTGTGTGCTATCCAAATAGATCAGATAATATTATGCATAAATACAATCAAGTGAAACTCAAGGACAATAGTTCTCAGCATGGTAGTGCACCAGTTCAATAGACAATGACTAATGTCTGCAGTTGGGTCGAGGTGAATTGGATAGTGCTCTAGCTTAACAGCTTACACCTCCTTAAAAATCCTCTCGCCACTATTTAAACTCTCCCCAGTCTCCCTCCTCATGATGCAAAATTGTGCATCGGCCCACATTGTCTGTGCTGAACATGAAGCCAAGGCTATCATTTATTTTCCTGCAGACACCATATATCCCTCCATTCCCTGCATATCCATATGCATAGCCAAAGGTATTTTAAATGCCACCAACGCATCTACTTCAACCAATGCCCCTGGCAGCGGGCTCCAGATACTCACCACCCTCTGTGTAACAAAATTGCCCCACACATGTCCTTCAAGCTTTTCCTCTCTGACCTTAAAGGTACGCCATCTAGTATTAGCCCATTCTTAGTCACGTGTGTGACCAAACAGATGAAAAACTGTGGAATGCATCTCTTCTAATTCTGAGTGCGTTACAGGTATAGTGTTTTGTACTGCATATATAGGATTCATATTTTCTTTTTCGGTTTATCAAGTGAAATTTCTATATGTTATGCTGATATTATCAGCCCCTTTTCACCTTTAGGGTTAGAGGTGAAAAGGGGCTGGTCACGTGTGTGACATTTCGGTTCAATTTCCAAGGAATTTGAGTTTTCTATCCTGAGAAACAGATTCTGGCTGTTTGCCCCATGTGTGCCTCTCATCATTTTATATCAAGGCTCCCCACAACAGATCCAGTCCTGGCAGTCCAACCCAAGCCAGTCCAAGCCAGGCCTTTATAAATCAGAGCATTGAATATAGGAGTAGGGAAGTAATGTTAAAATTGTACAAGGCATTGGTGAGACCAATTCTGGAGTATGGTGTACAATTTTGGTCGCCTAATTATAGGAAGGATGTCAACAAAATAGAGAGAGTACAGAGGAGATTTACTAGAATGTTGCCTGGGTTCCAGCAACTAAGTTACAGAGAAAGGTTGAACAAGTTAGGTCTTTATTCTTTGGAGCCAGAAGGTTAAGGGGGGACTTGATTGAGGTCTTTAAAATGATGAAAGGGATAGACAGAGTTGACGTGGATAAGCTTTTCCCATTGAGGGTAGTAAAGATTCAAACAAGAGAGCATGACATGAGAATTAAGGGACAGAAGTTTTGGGGTAACATGAGGGGGAACTTCTTTACTCAGAGAATGGTGGCTGTGTGGAATGATCTTCCAGCAGAAGTGGTGGAGGCAGGATCGATTTTAACATTTAAAAGTAAAGTGGATAGGTATATGGATGGGAAGGGAATGGAGGGGTATGGTCTGAGTGCAGGTAGATGGGACTAGGGGAAAATAAATGGTTGGCACGGACTGGAAGGGCCAAGAGGCCTGTTTCCGTGCTGTAATTGTTATATGGTTATATGGTTAACATGTCCCTGTAGCTAATGCTGTGTAATCCAGGCATCTTTCTGGTAATCATCCTCTGCACACTTTCCAAAGCCTCCACATCCATCCTGCAATGGAGTGACTAGAACTGCACACAAGGTCCTATAAAGCTGCAACATGACTCTCTGGTATTATACTCAATACTTTTCGCTCAATGTTCCCATCCTTCTTGACCAACATTGGTTCTCAGTCATACCCAAGACCTTGGCAAAAACCTCCTTCAGGTTCATGTCATTCCCTGTGCCTTTATGTCCTCATGCAGTTGGTTGGCCTTTAACCCCTGCCCTTACCCGGAGCCTCTCTCACCAACCCCAGTCCCACACATCGCTCATTTTATTTACATCTTTGAAATCACTCTCCATTTTCTTACAAACATTTGAAAACTCACGTTTACAAACTATGCACTACACAATCTATACTAAACTGAGCAGCACAGTGGCGCAGCGGTAGAGTTGTTGCCTTACAGCGCTAGAGACCCGGGTTCGATCCTAACTATGGGTGCTGTCTGTACGGAGTTTGTACGTTCTCCCCGTGACTGTATGGGGTTTTTTTCCGAGATCTTCCGTTTCCACCCTCACTCCAAAGACGTACAAGTTTGTAGGTTCAACAGCATCTATGGAGCGAAGGAAATAGGCAACGTTTCGGTCCGAAAACGTTGCCTATTTCCTTCGCTCCATAGATGCTGCTGCACCCACTGAGTTTCTCCAGCATTTTTGTCCACCTGTGATTTTCCAGCATCTGCAGTTCCTTCTTAAACAGGTTTGTAGGTTATTTGGCTTTGTATAAAAATGTAAATTGTCCATAGTGTGCGTAGGATAGTGTTAATGAGCGTGGATTGCTGGTCGGCGTGGACTCGGTGGGCCTGTTTCTGCACTGTACCTCTAAACTAAACACAACGTGACTCATTCCACTTTTTTTTACATTCCTTTCTTACCTTTTGTAAAATACTGTGAGACATTTTCTGATAAGGTTCCTTCCAGAACAAGGGGTCACAGTCTAAGGATAAGGGGGAATTCCTTTAGGACCGAAATGAGGAAAACATTCTTTACACAGAGAGTGGTGAGTCTCTGGAATTCTCTGCCACAGAGGGTAGTTGAGGCCAGTTCATTGGCTATATTTAAGAGGGCGTTAGATTTGGCCCTTGTGGCTAAGGGGATCAGGGGGTATGGAGAGAAGGCAGGTACGGGATACTGAGTTGGATGATCAGCCATGATCACATTGAATGGCGGTGCAGGCTCGAAGGGCCGAATGGCCTACTCCTGCACCTATTTTCTATGTTTCTATGTTTCCATCAGCTTATTGAGAGGTCATTGAGTGGTTTTGTGAAAGCCTGCAGCTACACGATTAAAGTTCAATGTATGGTATAAAGAAGAACTTAGTCCAACACTTGAAAAATCATTCAGGACGCACATGCTGACACACCGGAAATTTCATTCAGGAAAGGGGATTATAGAGGGCTGGAAATTTGAACATTTTTGAATTGTTTCGTTCAAAGGTGTAAGAGTTTAAAACTTTTACAATTTCTAATATCAGAAAAATAAGATATTTTCAACATGAAAACACTTGAAGGTCACCTTTGAAATCAAGGCAACTGAGTCATAAATGGGAGACATTTTATTCAGAATGACATTTCCTGCAACTTTCTACTTTTCTTTAATTCTTCCGTCTTTTGCACTCTTTTTTGTTCCATTGCCTTTATGCGACATTATTTTCATTTCCTATGCTTGCCCTAATGGAAACTATTTCAGTTGCTATACACTTCTGCCAGCAAACAAGAAATAGGAGATAGACACAAAATGCTGGAGTAACTCAGCGGGACAGGCAGCATCTCTGGAGAGAAGGGATGGGTTACATTTTGGGTCAAGACCCTTCTTCAGACTGAGAGTAAAGGGCCTGTCCCACCAGCATGCAACTCCATGCGATGAGCGCGACCACACCAGCAGCGAGGGCCGCGCGGAGGTCGGGTGAGTGGCGCAACGCGGCGCAAGGCGAGGCAAACTTGGAGTGAAGTCTTAAAGGTAAGTTCGCCAACAGAGAGGGGCACACAGAGAGGGGCTCAGAGCTACACACAGAGAGGGCCACGGAGCCACACACAGAGAGGGCCACGGAGGCACGACGTTGAGACGGTGTGTAATGCGTCGAGGCGACAGCGAGCCGACAAGCCGTTGCTGCGCGGAATTTTTGAACATGGTCAGTTTTTCAGAGCCCCGCGCGATGTCGGGATGAACTCCGCACAATTCCGTACGGCTCCGGCGATCGAAGTGGGACCGGGCCCACAACGCCGGATGGCTCAAGCGACCACGTTAGGTCGCGCTCATCGCATAGAGTTGCATGCTGGTGGGACAGGCCCTTAAGGGAAACTGGAGATATGTGAGGGTACAAATAGAATGTAAGGCGTGAAAATGACAGATCAAAGCAGATGATGATCGTGGAAATGTAGAATGGTTAATTGTTGGGTGAGGGGAAGGTGACAACAAGGCTACTTTACAATCTCTCTGTACCCCTCCATTTCTCCAATCTCCGTCTCCCCTGACTCTCAGTCTGAAGAAGGGTCTCGACCCAAAACATCACCCATTCCTTCTCGCTAGAGACGCTACCTGTCCCGCTGAGTTACTCCAGCATTTTGTGTCTATCTTCACTGAAAATTGGCATCTGTGGTCCCTTCCTATACATGAGAAATAGGAGTACAAGTAGGCCACTAAACCGAACCCGCTATTCAACACGATCACAAATAATTTGCCGCAGTCTCATCTTCTCTTCCGTGCCAGTTCCCTGTCATCATCGATTCCCTGACCTTTTAAAAAATGTGTCTATTTTCTCTTCAGATACCCCAAATTATGCAGCCAGCACAACTCTAGAGAATAAATAATTCCACAGATGAACCACGCTGCACAAGACATTCCTGTGCACGTTACTTTCAAATGACTCTCTTAATCTCGTATCTATGTCCTCTCATTTAAAATTCTGATGAAAACATCTCAATATCTATTTTAATACTACAACATGTTTCATAACATGGAACTGAAGCACCTCATTTTTCAACGCTTCCCTGAATTGCTTGGTCTGCACGCTGATGTTGATGTTCCAAACAATTCCACCACAAATTTGCAACCTACAGGACTGTCAAATTGTGATTCTGAACTTAAAGAAAGGTAACTTTGAGGGTATGAGACGTGAATTGGCCAAGATAGACTGGCAATTGATTGTTAAAGGGTTGACGGCGGATGTCCAATGGAAGGCATTTAAAGACTGCATGGATGAACTACAACAATTGTTCATCCCAGTTTGGCAAAATAATAAATCAGGGAAGGTAGTGCATCCATGGATAACATGGAAAATGAGGGAGAGTATTAAAACAAAAGATGAAGCATACAAATTAGCCAGAAAAAGCAGCCTACCAGAGGACTGGGAGAAAGTCAGAGTCCAGCAAAGGGCTTAATTAGGAAAATGAAAATAGATTATGAAAGAAAACTGGCAGGGAACATAAAAACTGACTGCAAAAGTTTTTATGGATATGTGAAGAGAAAAAGATTAGTTAAAACAAATGTAGGTCACTTGCAGCCAGAAACAGGTGAATTAATCATGGGGAACAAGGACATAGCAGACCAATTGAATAACTACTTTGGTTCTGCCTTCACTAAAGACATAAATAATCTGCTGGAAATAGCAGGGGACCGGGGGTCAAATGAGATGGAGGAACTGAGTGAAATCCAGGTTAGCCGGGAAGTGGTGTTAGGTAAATTGAATGGATTAAAGGCCGATAAATCCCCAGGGCCAGATAGGCTGCATCCCAGAGTACTTAAGGAAGTAGCCCCAGAAATAGTGGATGCATTAGTGATAATTTTTCAAAACTCTTTAGATTCTGGAGCAGTTCCTGAGGATTGGAAGGTAGCTAATATAACCCCACTTTTTAAAAAGGGAGAGAGAGAGAAAACGGAGAATTACAGACCAGTTAGTCTAACATCGGTGTGGGGAAAATGCTAGAGTCAGTTATTAAAGATGGGATAGCAGCACATTTGGAAAGTGGTGAAATCATTGGACAAAGTCAGCACGGATTTACAAAAGGTAAATCATTTCTGATGAATCTTATAGACTTTTTCGAGGATGTAACTAGTAGAGTGGATAAGGGAGAACCAGTGCATGTGTTATATCTGGACTTCCAGAAGGCTTACGACAAGGTGCCACATAAGAGATTAGTATATAAACTTAAAGCACACGGTATTGGGGGTTCAGTATTGATGTGGATAGAGAACTGGCTGGCAGACAGGAAGCAAAGGGTAGGAGTAAACGGGTCCTTTTCAGAATGGCAGGCAGTGACTTGTGGGGTACCGCAAGGCTCGGTGCTGAGTCCCCAGCTATTTACAATATATATTAATGATTTGGATGAGGGAATTGAATGCAACATCTCCAAGTTTGCGGATGACACGAAGCTGGGGGGCAGTGTTAGCTGTGAGGAGGATGCTAGGAGGTTGCAAGGTGACTTGGATAGGCTGGGTGAGTGGGCAGATGCATGGCAGATGGAGTATAATATGGATAAATGTGAGGTTATCCACTTCGGTGGCAAAAACAGGAAAGTAGGCTATTATCTGAATGGTGGCCGATTAGGAAAAGGGAGATGCAACGAGACCTGGGTGTCAGAATCAGAATCAGAATGCCTTTTATTGTCACTATACACGTGTACAGTGAGATTAAAAACTGCTCCTACTCAGTGCAAAAACAAGACAAAAAGGGGGGGGGGGGGGGGGGGGATAAGGTGCACAGTTTCTGCAGCACAATATACATACCTATAAAAAGACAATGGATAATAGAATGGATAATAGGATTCCTATATCCAGTATGGGTTACAGTTACAGTACAAATTACAGTAGGTGGATAGATGGAAGTCCGGGGGTTAGGCTGTGAAGTCAGTGCATGTGTGAGTTCAGGGAGATGATGGATTTTGGGAAGAAACTGTTCTTGAGTCTATTTGTCCTTGTGCTGATGCACCTATAGCGCCTCCCTGAGGGTAGCAGGTTGAACAGGCCAAATGCAGGATGGGAGCTGTCCTTGATAATGTTCTTCGCCCTGCTGAGGCAGCGGGAGGTGTAAATGTCCATCAGAGAGGGGAGAGGGCAGCCGATGATCTTCTGTGCTGCCCTGACTACCCTCTGAAGCCTCTCCCTGTCTACCATGGTGCAGCTGCCGTACCATGCTGTAATGTCATGGTACACCAGTCATTGCAATTAGGCATGCAGGTGCAGCAGGCAATGAAGAAAGCAAATGGTATGTTGGCATTCATAGCAAAAGGATTTGAGTGTAGGAGCAGGGAGGTTCTACTGCAGTTGTACAGGGTCTTGGTGAGACCACACCTGGAGTATTGGGTACAGTTTTGCTCTCCAAATCTGAGGAAAGACATTCTTGCCAGAGTACAGAGAAGGTTCACCAGACTGATTCCTGGGATGTCAGGACTTTCATATGAAGAAAGACTGGATAGACTCGGCTTGTACTCACTAGAATTTAGAAGATTGAGGGGGGATCTTATAGAAGCTTACAACATTCTTAAGAGGTTGGACAAGCTAGATGCAGGAAGATTGTTCCCGATGTTGGGGGAGTCCAGAACAAGGGATCACAGTTTAAGGATAAGGGGGAAGTCTTTTACGACCAAGATGAGAAAAACATTTTTTCACACAGAGAGTGGTGAGTCTCTGGAATTCTCTGCCACAGAAGGTAGTTGAGGCCAGTTCATTGGCTATATTTAAGAGGGAGTTAGATGTGGCCCTTGTGGCTAAATGGATCAGGGGGTATGGAGAGAAGGCAGGTATGGGATACTGAGTTGGATGATCAGCCATGATCATATTGAATGGCGTTGCAGGATCGATGGGCCGAATGGCCTACTGCTGCACCTTGTTTCTATCTATGTTCTAACAGAAGATATAGTATTAAAGTGAATGCACATTACTAGTTGAGGATGAATGGATAATTTTACTTCGGAGTCACGTGAGTGACTACGTGAAGAAGCCCCGCCAGAGCGCATGCTTGTCATTACGTCAGACGCATTGGCAAGCATCGGACTGGCGGGGCAATGCTCCTGTTGGCGGTAAGTTTCAACCTAGAAGGTAAGTGTTTTTACCTACCAGCATTCTTTTTTCGAGCAGGAGCCTCTCTTTACAGAGGTTTCCTGCCAGATTTTTTGGAGGTCCGATGCCTAAGCCGTCAATGGGCTGGGGGGAGCCAACCGCTGAAGCGGATAGCCGGCAAAGATCGGGTTTCCAGATAACAGCCGCTGACAAAGCAGTCAATGGCTTCCCGCCTGCGAGGTTGCCGTTTAAATAACGCCAGAGTCTCTGGCAGTCAGTCAGCGACTCACAGACACGTTGCCCCAGGCATGGAGTAAAATTGGAGGGAGAGAGAACTTGTGTAGCCCTATTAGAACTCGGGTGAGTCAGGCTGCAAGGGTTCCTCTTCGATAATAAGGGTATTTCACCCTTTACAAATTCACACTACTAAATTAGTGAGACTCCACTATAATAGCGCGGGCCTATGGGACAGGCCGTGCCAGCAGCACCTGGAACAGGGCTGTTTCCTGTGTAAAAGCGCCGGCCTCTACGAGAGGCGGTGCTAGCAACGCCTAGGACAGGGTTGCTCAAGGTCTCCCCGTGGCAAAGGGCAGACCAGTTCAGGTCAATGGGTTACTGACATTGAACCTTTCACAGCGCAGGCCTACGGGAGAGCCGCGCCACAAGCATCTGTTGACAAGGCTGTGTGTGGGACCTCCCATAAGCAGGAGCCGGGAGAGCCAGGGCAGTATAAATCTGACCCTGAAGTGGTGACCTCCCGTGAGCATCAGCCGGGAGAGCCACGACATGGGGACCCAGCACAGCAGTACATTGTTAGGGCTGTGTGTGACCTCCTGTGAGCATCAGCCGGGAGAGCCAGGACATGGGGACCCAGCACAGCAGCACCTTGTTAGGGCTGTGTGTGACCTCCTGTGAGCATCGGCCGGGAGAGCCAGGGCAGTAGGATGCTGACCCTGAAGTTTGGGAACCCAGCACAGCAGCACCTCGTTTAGGGATGTGTGTGACCTCCCGTGATCTTCAGCCGGGAGAGCCAGGGCAGTAGAATGCTGACCCTGAAGTTGGTGTCACTGCTTATGTGCATACACCAAAGCACAAGAGCCACGCTCCAGGTGTGCCGGATGTGGTTAGCAATTTACCATACCGGTGAAGTCGGGGATGACAATCTGGCCAGCAAATTTATGGTCCTCACCAGTTCCAGGACATAGTGCAAGAAACTTCACATATCAAACACCTGTTTACTGTGCATCGCTCTAAAGGAGCGCATCATGAGGGCGCATGAATTAAGGCTGCAAAAGACCTAAAAAATAAATATATTAAAAACTGGTGGAAGCAGGAATTATACTCATTTGTTAGGTTAATATTTACGAATAAATATCCAGCCTACGCTCAACCCACGGTCACAGCCTTACGCAGATCCTCTAGTACCTAGGGGAATACCTGGGACGATGAGACTAAAACTGAGGTCAGGATGCCACCTCAAAAACCATATCCTTTCAGATTAAGAAACAGTAAGTGAATATTGGACTGTATCTGGGGATCTCGAATAGGTATCTTGGAAGTACATCCACCCGTACAAAATACACATAGTTGGGTATTGGGGTTCAATATCCCTAACTCTACAGGTGGATGATGCATATCAGCCTTAACAATTGTGTCCAATTCCCCAGCCAAAAGGACGATGGTGGGTGTCGAGTCATTCTGGGCCGGATCATACTCAACCCTTAAGGGCCAGTATAAAAGGTTTAAATAAAAATGTCAGTATTGTAACTGGGATCAAAAGGGTGTTATATGGCAGCCATAGAAATGAAAGATAAATATTCAGCTACCACACACGTGTTGAGAGGTTAGGTCCTCACCCATCTTATTAAACTTAGATTAGTACCATTTAGAATGATTGGCTATTTGAGGTCATCATTGGTTAATTAACATGGCAGTACTTTGCCTACGGCCAAAACTGTAATTAATGTCTCGCGATGTACTAGAGACATTCTGACTCAATAACCTTTAGTTTACAAACTGATGTGAGCTTCAGGATGAGGAGCCACTGATATCAAGTCTGGCTGGGGCGGAAGATAAAATGTGAATGAAGTATTAACCCTGCAGAGGCTGGGGTAAACTGCATAGAATTGCTGGGTGCATTCTCTGGCCTAAAGAATTCTGCTTAACAATGCATGATTTGCATGTGCAACTTCTGATTGATAATACCGCAGTTGATACCCATATCAATCACATGGGTAGAATGAGGTCATTATTCTGTAACAGTCTGCCTAGCCACATCTGGCACTGCTACATTACAAGGAACATCTGGGTCTCTGATATCTACCTATCAGGTAGAGATAATACGAAAGTTGCAGACACCAGGTCATGTAAATTCCATGACAAACAAAAAATGAATTAAGAATCCAAAAGTTTCAAAATCAGTGTTAGCCGGTATGGATTGCCAGACATAGATCTGTTGCATCTGGGTTAAATTACCAGTACCTGTATTCGGCATGGGAACCAAATCTAGGGGCAGTAGCGGAGGATACATTCTCGCTACATTGGGGATGTACGTTCTTACGCTTTCCCCATTTCTTCCTCATTCAATCAATGTCTCACCAAAATAGAGTATGACTACACTTAGGTGTTTAGTGGGTTCTAAACTGGTCCACACAGCATGGTTCCATTGGTTTGAGATGGATGACACAGCATTCATGATCATCCCAATTACAGTAACTTGTTGGTTCACACTGGGACAGGAGGAAAGTTCCCCTTTACATGAGCATATTAATTTATTGATTTGTATCTTCTGACCAGACTGTTCCTGGGACTCAGACTATTGAGTAGAACCGTCGATGTGATTACGATGGTCTGGAGAGATAATACTAAAAAACAATATGTATCTCATATTAAGAAATGGAAGATGTCCTGTTTACAGTTAAATATATCTTATCATAAGTTGCAGGCATACCGGATGTATTGGAGTTCCTGGCTACATTGCATTTTGATGAGCAGTTAAGCTTTAGTGCCATTTATAGTGCTCGAAGTACTTTGTCCTCCTACTTAGGGCAAGGGTCCGGACAACACTCTGTCGGATCTCATCTATTGGTGGCCCGATTCATAAGAGGTATTTTAACAAAACCCTCCCAGACGTAGATATTCGGAAATCTGGAATGTGAGCATAGTTCTCAAACTGCTTTGGCAATGGGCTCCAATTACATCTCTGCCTTTCCGGAAGTTAATGGTCAAAGTGATCATGTTCATGGTGCTCGTGGCAGCATTATGGGTCCAGATATTGCAAAAGTTATGACTGGCCAGCATGCATTCTTCTGTAGATGATATTGTGTTTTATGCATAGGATCTAATCGAACAGAGCAGGCCAGGGATGGCTGGAACCAAAAGAAGCTTAAAATATACCCATTGAACTAAGACTATATGTAATTATGCATCTGAGCTAATAATATCAAGGTCATCAAGAGTGTCAGAGGCTCTGAAACAGCGATGGTCATCAGCCACATAAAACCTCATACAAAGGTGTCAGTACAAGCTATTGCTAGATGGCCAAAAGAGGTTTGCATTTTGCTGGAGTAGAGACTGATGTGTTTAAATCACTCCACCTGGGCGGCATCAACGTACGCAGCAAAGGCACAGGACGTACCATTAGACCAAATCCTCACCACAGGATGGTCCAGTTAAGGAACCTTTTAGGGTTTCTGACAAACCTGTCCTCGCAATGCAAAGATTGGGCAAGCTGTTTTGGGTTCTGGTTGAGTTCTCCTTTGGAATTTCCCCTGCAAAAGAGGGGTTATTACTGTTGTGTAAAATTTTATTGTTTAAGACATTTATTGTATAAATTAAACAATGTTTGTTACATGATTTGGTTATCCTGTGTCAATCAAGGCAGTGTGTCATATGGAATGGTATCTGCGGCATGAAATCACAGAGCTTTGAAATCTTCACGTAGTCACTCACGGGACTCCGAAGTAAAATAGTAAGATTAAAACAAGAACTTACCAGTTTGAAGTTTGATCCTTATTTTATGAGGAGTTACGATGAGGGATTACGTGCCCTCCGCTCCCAACCCTCATAATCTAAAGGATCGTCTGGTAGTTCTAGTCTTCTAAAAGCCTTACTATGATACTTCGGCTATTGGGTTTCTGTGTTTCCACGCCGCTGCTTTGAAGTATGACGCACATGCGCCTGGCGGGGCTACTTCACATAATCCATCATCGTAACTCCTCATAAAAAAAGGGTCAAACTTATAACTGGTAAATTCTCGTTTAATCTTACTATTATTTGCTACAGGCGCATTAAATGCAACAACACAACAAATAAATAAACAATGCATTATCAGATATTCTACATCAAACAGACCACGTTATTGCAAGCCAAAGTACCCCATGCAGCTTTAGTAGTGTGAAGTACATGGTGGCTTGGTGCTGAGGAAGGGCTGTGCAGGGTGGTTCAAGAGGCTGTTAGGCGATGGGGAGAAGTTGTTGTTCTTACCCTAGTCTCATATAGGTCTAGCTTTAGTTTAGTTTAGTTTAGAGATACAGCACGGAAACAGGCCCTTCGGCCCACTGAGTCCGCACCGACCAGCGATCCCTGCACATTAACACTATCCTACACACACTAGGGGCAATTTTACATTTATACATTTATACCAAGCCAATTAACCTACAAACCTGTACGTCTTAGGAGTGTGGAAGGAAACCGAAGATCTCTGAGAAAACCCACGCAGGCCACGGGGAGAACGCACAAACCCCGTACAGACAGCACCCGGAACTTTTCAAGAACGCAGGAAAATAGGAGGAAGAGTTGGCCATTAGACTGCTCCTGCCCACTCAGTCTGATCATGATGGACCTGCTCTGGCCCAAACCCCTCTGCCAACCCCCAACATTAACAATTACTCGATCTTTCAAATACTTCTCTGCCCCCGCCATGAATATAGCTAACCTTCTCACCTCCAACACCCCTTGGGGTAGTTTTGAATTCACTTCCCCCTGAAGGAACACATTTCCTGTTTAGTGGCCTCCCTTTGTTTTGCTGCTATTTTCTCTTGCTTGTGCCTCTCCCACCAGGGAAAACATCCCAACATCTGCCTTGAGAAGTCACCATGGTTTGGTTTGGTTTAGTTCAGAGATACAGCATGGAAACAGACCCTTCGGCCCATCGACCCGCGATCCCCGCTCATTAACACTATCCTGCACACACTAAAGGGCCTGTCCCACTTTCCAGAGTTAATCACAAATTTTCCAGAGTTATTCCCGAATTCCCCCGAGTTTTCCCCTTGATTGAAACTCACAGAATGTTCGTAACAGGTCCGTCGGAGGCCGCGGGTATCCGTGGATATATCGTAGCGGCTCGTTATGCCAGCCATAGGTATTCGGGGCTATTTTTTTACTCGTAAACATTTTTCATCAGGCTGGAAAAAACGTCCCGACTTACCTGATGCCCCGCGTATGTGGGCCAGGTCCTTAAGGACAATTTACATTTACAGTATACCAAGCCAATTAACCTACAAACCTGTACAAGCTCTGTACAGACAGCACTGTAAAGGGCCTGTCCTACCAGCATCTGACTCCATGCGATGAGCATGATCAAACTAGAAGCGGGGGCCGCGCGGAGGTCGGGTGATCCCCTGTACAGGGCCGTTCCCACCAGCATGTGCCTGCATGCGGCAAGCGCGACCAAACCGCCATCGATGGCCGCGCAGAGGTCGGGTGAGCGGCGCAACGCGGCGCAAAGTGAGGTGAACTTGGAGCGAAGTCTTAAGGTAAGTTCGCCAGGGCAGAGAGAGGCACACAGAGAGGGGCACAGAGGCACACACACACAGAGGGCCACGGAGCCACACACATAGAGGGTCATGGAGGCACCTACAGATAGGTTCACGGAGGCACGATGTCGAGGCGGTGTGTAATGCGTCGAGGCGACTGCGAGCCGACAAGCCGTTGCCGCGCAGAATTGTTGAACATAGTCTGTTTTTCGGAGCCCCGCGCGATGTCGAAACGAACTCCACACAATTCCGCACGGCTCCGGCGATCGAAGTGGGACCGGCCCCGCTTAGGTCGCGCTCATCGCATGGAGTTGCATTCTTGTAGGACAGGCCCTTATGGATCGAACCCGGGTCTCTGGCTCAGTAAGGCAGTAGCTCTACTGCCATGTACTGTGTATATCCCAAGAAGATCACCCCTTTATTCCCCTAAACTTTATCGAATACAGACGCAAAACTTTCTGGCCCTCCTTGCTAAATCAACACTCCAATCCCAGAAATTAACCGGATGTATCTCCAATGCTACCATATATTTTTTGGTCACAGTATTCAAAGTTAACTGTAACATTTCTAAGTTGGCGGATGACACAAAGCTGGGCGGCAGAGTGAGCTGCAAAGAGGATGCTAAGAGGCTGCAAGGTGACTTGGATATGTTGGGTGAGTGGGCAGATGCATGGCAAATGCAGTATAATGTGGATAAATGTGAGGCTATCCACTTTGGTGGCAAAAACAAGGCGGCAGATGATTATTTGAATATCAGATTAGAAAAAGGGGAGGTGCAACGAGACCTGGGTGTCCTTGAACATCAGTCACTGCAAGTAAGCATGCAAGTACAGGAGGTAGTGAAGAAAGCCAGTGGCATGTTGGCCTTCATAGTGAGAGGTTTGAGTATAGGAGCAAAGAGGTCCAACTATAGTTGTACATGGGCCCTGGTGAGACCACACCTGGAGTATTGTGTGCAGTTTTGCTCTCCGAATTTAAGGAAGGACATTCTTGTTATTGAGGAAATGCAGCATAGGTTTACCAGTTTAATTCCTGGGATGGCGGGACTAACATTTGATGATAGAATGGAGCGACTGGGCTTATATTCACTTGAATTTAGAAGTATGAGTGGGGATCTTATAGAAACATACAACATTCTTAAAGGGGCTGTCCCACTTGGGCGACCTAATTGGTGAGTTTAGAAGAGTTTAGGAGAGTTTGAATAAATGTCATGTTGAAGACCTCTTTCGACTATGTAGAAGACCTCCTCCGACCTCCTTCGACTAGCTTCGACTAGCTACGACTAACTTTGGGAAAATTGGACACCGAATAGTGGAGAGTGAAGATGATCTCCTTCAATCTCCTTCGATCTCCCTTCAACTATGATGAATACTATCTACAACTACCTTCGACTACCCTCGATTACCTACGACTAACATGCCGACCTACTACGACTAAACCTACGAGTTATTGATAGGGGACGATCAGCCATGATCACAATGAATGGTGGTGCTGGCTCGAAGGGCCGAATGGCCACTTCCTGCACCTATTTTTTATGTTTTTCTGCTTCTATGAGTAAAAAAAAGGATTGATTTTTTCCATGGCAACTTTTTTTACTCATGGGCGTTTTATAAACATTGAAAAATACACCGCAAACTAGCTGAGGCCTCGAGTACGCGCAGACCACTCTCGAGCATGAAGGAGAGTTACCTCCTATAACCTCGTGTCGACTATTCTGCGAGAATGAGTCGATGGCAAACTCGCCAGAACTCACTGATTAGGTCGCCCAAGTGGGACAGCCCCTTAATGGATTGGACAGGCTAGATGCAGGAAACATGATCCCGATGTTGGAGGAGTCCAGAACCAGGGGTCACAGTTTTAGAATAGGGGTTGTGCCATTTAGTACTGAGATGAGGAAAATTGTTTTCACCCAGAGAGTTGTGAATCTGTGGAATTCTCTGCCCCAGAAAGCAGTTGAAGCCAATTCACTGGATGTATTTAGCAGAGAGATATATAGAGCTCTTAGGGCGAATGGAATCAAGGGATATGGGGAGAAAGCAGGAACTGGGTACTGATTTTCAATGATCAGCCATGATCACATGGAGCTTCTCCAGAGATCCTGCCTGTCCCGCTGAGTTACTCCAGCTTTTTGTGTCTATCTTTGGTTTAAACCAGCATCTGCAGTTCCTTCTTACACATGATCATATTGAATGGCGGTGCTGGCTCGAAGGGCCGAATGGCCTACTCTTGCACCTATTTTTCATGAAGTGCTGCCTCGCCAATCGTAAAACAAAACCTCCCATTCTTAAGCTCCACCCTCTTTGCAATGAAGACCAACATGCCATCTGTCCAATTAAACAAAGAGTCAGTCTGTGGTTTAGAAATGAGAGATTAGCAGTGAAACATGAAATATACAAAATGATAGTTGAAGAGTGCAACAACTTAAGGCAAAGTCAACCTGAGATAGCAATCCTTGTTAACTACTATTTAGTTATATATAATCATTGCAGTCAAATATTGAATAAATATTGCTACAATATTAAAGAAACGCTTTCTATAACTTGTACATCGTTTCACAAGCAGTCAATTTGAAGAGATTTGTCCATTAACTACGCAGTCACGGGGAGAACGTACAAACTCTGTACAGACAGCACCCGTGGTCAGGATCGAACCCGGGTCTCCGGTGCTGCAACGCTGTAAGGCAGCACCTCTACCGCTGCGTCACTATGGTTGAGCTCCCTGAATTTGTCTTGGAGCCAGTGTACAGTGTTGATCATGGCCGTTGTAGTTCAAGATGAAGGGAGCAGCAGTGATTCTGGCAGCAGTCCTTTGGCCACTGGAGAAGGCAGTTTGGGCAGATCCTGGTGATAACATTCTCATGGCAGAGACCAGCCCTGTGTAATCACCATAGCCGTGTCATGTCATGAAGATGATCATGATTACAGCATCACTGATGGCTCCTGGCATTGCCTTCTCTTCCTAGATGCTGGGGATAACATTACAAACATAGAACATGGAGCAGCCAACCACTGGAATAGGCCCTTCAGCCCAAAATGTCCATACCAAACATGATGTCAGGTCACACTAATCTCCTCTGCTTGCATGTGATCCGTATCCCTCCATTTCCCTCCGCCTATCTAAAAGCCTCTTAAATACCAAAGTGGTATTTGCTGCCTCGATCACTGCATTCATTCCAGGCACCCACCGCTCTTTGCAAAAAAACTTGCCCTGCACATGTGTTTTAAATCTTGCCCTCTCACCTCTACAAACTATACCCTCTTGTCTTTGACATTTCCAACCAGGGAAAAGCATTCTGGCTGCCTACCCCAATATCCCTCTGCATAGCAATGCTGTTAAAGTTGATGCGATAAACTGCATACTTTCACCTTACAGTCCACCTGCCAAAGAATAACACCTCACATTTGCCTGAACTATCCTCCACCTACCATTTCTTTACCTATTTATTTAGTCGATCTATACTCCTAGAAAATCAACTTCACTGTCTGCAATTCCATCAGTTGTGACTACGCCGTCTACATGTATGTCCAAGTAATTTTAAAAAACAAAGCCCCAGCACAAGGTAGACAAAAATGCTGGAGAAACTCAGCGGGTGCGGCAGCAATCTATGGAGCGAAGGAAATAGGTAACTTTTCGGGTCGAAACCCTTCTTCAGATTGATGTGAGGGTGGGGGGTGGGGCGGGAAGAAGGAAGGAAGCAGTGGAGACAGTGGGCTGAGGGAGAGCTGGGAAGGAGGAGAATGTAGGGACTACCTGAAATTAGAGAAGTCAATGTTCATACTGCTGGGGTGTAAACTGCCCAAGCGAAATATGATGGGCGAATATGCTCCTCCAATTTATGGTGGGCCTCACTCTGGCCATGGAGGAGGCTCAGGACAGAAAGGTCAGATCCGGAATGGGAGGGGGAGTTGAAGTGCTGAGTCTCCGGGAGAACAGTTTGATTATTGCGGACCGAGCGGACGTGTTGGGCGAAGCGATCGCCAAGCCTACGCTTGGTCTCACCGATGTGACAATTTAAAATTGTCTCCAAAGACAGTTTAAAACTTTGAAGGATTCCCAGCACAGATCCCTGTTGTATTCCACTGGCCACAAATCTCCAGCTGGTGTACCACCCTTTGTAAAATTGTCCCAAATGTGCGGATGAGAAAGTGGGATAACATAGAACTAGTGTGAACGGGAGAATGGTGGTTCGGCCAAAGGTAGACAAAAATGCTGGAGTAACTCAGCAGATGAGGCAGCATCAATGGAGAGAAGGAATAGGCGACGTTTCTGGTCAAGACCCTTCTTCAGACTGATGTCGTGGGGGGGGGGATGGGGGCGGGAAAAAGAAAGGAAGAGGCGGAGACAGGGGGCTAGTGAGAGAGCTGGGAATGGGAATGGGAGGGAGGGAGAAAGCAAAGTCTATCTGAAATTAGACAAGACAATGTTCATACCACTGGGGTGTAAGCTACTTAAGCAAAATATGAAGTGCTGCTCCTCCAATTTGCGCTGGGCCTCACTCTGACAATGGAGGAGGCCCAGGACGGAAAGGTCAGATTGGGCATGGGAGGGGGAGTTGAAGTGCTGAGTTAGAAACATAGAAAAATAGGTGCAGGAGTAGGCCATTCGGCCCTTCGACCCTGCACCGCCATTCAATGTGATCATGGCTGATCGTCCAACTCAGTATCCCGTACCTCTCCATACCCCCGATCCCTTTAGCCACAAGTGCCACATCTAACGCCCTCTTAAATATAGCCAATGAACTTGCCTCAACTACCTTCTGTGGCAGAGAATTCCAGAGACTCACCATTCTCTGTGAAAAGAATGTTTTCCTCATCTCGGTCCTAAAGGAATTCCCCCTTATCCTTAGGCTGTGACCCCTTGTTCTGGACTCCCCCAACATCGGGAACAATCTTCCAGCATCTAGCTTGTCCAACCCCTGAAGAATTTTGTAAGTGTCTATAAGATCCCCCCTCAATCTTCTAAATTCCAGCGAGTACATGCCGAGTCTATCCAATCTTTCCTCATATGAAAGTCCTGACATCCCAGGAATCAGTCTGGTGAATCTTCTCTGTACCCCCTCTATGGCAAGGATGTCTTTCCTCAGATTTGGAGACCAAAACTGTACGCAATACTCCAGGTGTGGCCTCACCAAAACCCTGTACAACTGCAGTAGAACCTCCCTGCTCATATACTCAGATCCTTTTGCTATGAATGCTAACATACCATTTGCTTTCTTCACTGCCTGCTGCACCTGCATGCCTACTTTCAATGACTGGTGTACCATGACACCCAGGTCTCATTGCATATCCCCTTTTCCTAATCTGCCACCATTCAGATAATAGTCTACCCTCATGTTTTTGCCACCAAAGTGGATAACCTCACATTTATCCACATTATACTGCATCTGCCATGCATCTGCCCATTCACTCAGCCTATCCAAATCACCCTGCAGCCTCCAAGCATCCTCCTCACACCTAACTATACCCCCCAGCCTGGTGTCATCTGCAAATTTGGAGATGTTGCATTGAATTCCCTCGTCCAAATCATTAATATATATTGTAAATAGCTGGGGTCCCAGCACTGAGCCTTGCGGTACCCCACTAGTAACTGCCTGCCATTCTGAAAAGGACCCGTTTACTCCTACCCTTTGCTTACTGTGTGCCAGCCAGTTCTCTATCCACATCAATACTGAACCCCCAATACCGTGTGCTTTAAGTTTGTATGCTAATCTCTTATGCGGGACCATGTCGAAAGCCTTCTGAAAGTCTAGATATAACACATCCACTGGTTCTCCCTTATCCACTCTACTAGTTACATCCTCGAAAAATTCTATCAGATTTGTCAGACATGATTTACCTTTCGTAAATCCATGCTGACTTTGTCCAATGATTTCACCACTTTCCAAATGCACTGCTATCCCATCTTTAATAACTGACTAGCGGTTTCCCCACTACCGATGTTAGACTAACTGGTCTGTAATTCCCCGCTTTCTCTCTCCCTCCTTTTTTAAAAAGTGGGGTTACATTAGCTACCCTCCAATCCTCAGGAACTACTCCAGAATCTAAGGAATTTTGAAAAATTATCACTAATGCATCCACCATTTCTGTGGCTACCTCCTTGAGTACTCTCGGATGCAGACTATCTGGCCCTGGGGATTTATCGGCCTTCAATCCGTTCAATTTACCCAACACCACCTCCCTGCTAATCTGGATTTCACTCAGTTCCTCCATCTTATTTGACCCCCGTTCCACTTCTATTTCCGGCAGATTATTTGTCTTCCTTAGTGAAGACAGAACCAAAGCAGTTATTCAATTGGCCTGCCATGCCCTTGTTCCCCATGATCAATTCACCTGTTTCTGATTGCAAGTGGCCAACATTTGTTTTAACTAGTCTCTTTCTCTTCACATATCTATAAAAGCTTTTGCAGTCAGTTTTTATGTTCCCTGCCAGTTTCCTTTCATAATCTATTTTCCCTTTCCTAATTAAGCCCTTTGTCCTCCTCTGTTGGATTCTGAATTTCTCCCAGTCCTCCGGTAGGCTGCTTTTTCTGGCAAATTTGTATGCCTCATCTTTTGTTTTTATACTATCCCCGATTTCCCTTGTTATCCATGGATGCACCACCTTCCCCGATTTATTCTTTTGCCAAACTGGTATAAACAATTTTTGTACTTCATCCATGCAGTCTTTAAATACCTTCCATTGCACATCCACTGTCAACCCTTTAAGAATCACCTGCCAGTCTATCTTGGCCAATTCACATCTCATACCTTCAAAGTTACCTTTGTTCAAGTTCAGAACCCTTGTTTCTGACTTAATTTTGTCACTCTCCATCCTAATGAAGAACTCAACCATATTATGGTCACTCTTGCCCAAGGGGCCACGCACAACAAGACTGCTAACTAACCCTTCCTCATTACTCAATACCCAGTCTAGAATAGCCTGCTCTCTCGTTGGTTCCTCCACATGTTGGTTGAGAAAGCTATCCCGCATACATTCCAAGAAATCCTCTTCCTCACCACCCCTGCCAATTTGATTCACCCAATCTACATGCAGATTGAAGTCACCCATTATAACCGTGTTACCCTTGTTGCACGCATTTCTAATTTCCTGTTTGATGCCATCCCCAACTCCAATACTACTGTTAGGTGGCCTGTACACAACTCCCACTAGCGTTTTCTGCCCCTTAGAGTTTCGCAGCTCTACCCATATCGATTCCACATCCTCCACGCTAATGTCTTTCCTTTCTATTGCATTAATCTCCTCTCTCACCAGCAACGCTACCCCACCTCATTTTCCTTTTCGTCTATCCCTCCTGAATATTGTTCACAGTAGTTCACAGTAGTTCGGCCAAAAGGCCTTGTTCCCATGTTGTATCTCTAAACTAATCTAAATATAATCTTTCTCTGCACAGAAGTGTATATATGGAGGAAGCTGTCCAGAAGAACGTGCAGAATTATGGTGTTTAAAAGACATTTGGATTAGTCCACAGACAGAAAAGATTTAAACGGATGTGGCTAAATGCAGGCAGATGACTCGCTGAGATAGACATGGACATGTTCGGCTGTAGATGTCTGTTCAGTGCTGCACAACTTAGTCACTCTCTTTAAATGATTCTTGGTGGCACCGTGTCTCATCTCACTTTCAGCTTGAATTTCAGCCGTAGTGATCAATTATGTTCATTATTTGATCAAGTGCTTTCAAATTTCTATAATAAATCATCTCCTTTCATCAACTTTAAAAAAAAACAATGGTTATATCTTCAAAATCCATCTGTTCATACAAGGAGCCAAATATCGGGGAAACATAAAATAAGAACATAGCCTGATTACATTTCTCTTAAGATTGTTATAAATCACAACTTGTTCAATTGTAGCCTGTCGGAACAGTTTAATAAATCAACAGCATTAATGAATTATTTTGCACCATTTTGCAAGGCAGTGTCCATAACCTAATCACAAAAGGCAAATGAGAAGTTCTCCATCTCATGGAGATACACAAACTGGGCCAGCAAATCATATTGTTTACTTTTAAACCGTACATTTTAGCAACAAAATACATTTACATAATTGTAGATTATAATCTTAATTTTTTTTTTGAATAATTTTTTTATTAGCAATAAACAATTCTCAATGTTTAAAACTGAGTTATAAACATCAACTTAAATCAATATTTGTACTCTAATGATTATTATCTTATTTTTTTTTGAAAATAAAAGTGGGTAAAGAGAAATACCATTATTAATCAATAAAATTATAATTCCTTAATAATTATTTGGTATAAAAGGAAAAGAAAAAATGAAGGAAAAGAAAAAAGACATATTATGTATATATATCAATTAAAAGCCACAAAATATATTATAAATGAAACAACTACAAATAATAATATCAGTAAAGACATGCATATATCCTGGTATACCAATACATTATTTTCATCAAATCCCGCAGGGTGTCAGTCGAGCCGTGATGCCAAGAACAGCTACTTCTCTAAATACTGTATATATGGAGACCATATCTGTTGAAAAGAATTATACTCGTCCAAAAGGACAAATCTGATTCTTTCCAACTGCAACGTCTCCAACATCTCTGATGCCCACATTTTAATTGTTGGGGATAATGTTCCCTTCCAAAATTTCAATATTATTTTTTTCCCTAATATCAAACAATAATCAAGGAAATTTCTTTGATCTAGTGTAAATATCAAATTAGCCTCTGGAATTCCCAGTATTATTAGCTTTGGGTCAGGTTCTAATTTAACCTTAAGAACTTCAGAAATAACTTTAAAAATTTCTGTCCAATAATAATTCAATTTAGGACATGTAACAAAACTGTGTTAAATTTGCTTCTAAATTCTTACATTTATCACAAATAGAGGAGAGATTAGGAAATATACTATTTAATTTGGTTTTCGAATAATGTAATCTGTATAATACTTTAAATTGTATTAATATATGTCTAGCATTTAACGAGCACCGGTGTATTCGTTGTAGACTTTCTTCCCAATTTTCTTTGGTTATAGGTGATCCAATTTCATTTTCCCATGCTTGACGATATGTTTCAGTTATTGGATTCTCCTTATCCATAATGATGTTATATATATAAGCTATTAATTTTTCTGTGGTTGGATGCCAGTTAAACGATTCATCTAATAATCCTGGTTCCTTATTTTTAAAATCCTGTGTATTAGATTTAATATAATCTCTAATTTGGAAATACCTAAACAAATGCTGTGAAGACAATCCGTAGATATCTTGTAATTCCTGAAATGAAAGAAATTTTCCATTTCTATAGAGGTGCTCTACCCTTGTAATTCCTAAATTATCCCAATGTCTGAACCCTCCATCCAATGTGGAGGGCTTAAATAATGGGTTATTCATAATTGGTAATCTAAATGAAAGGTTGTCTAATTGTAAAGACTTGACTATTTGTTTCCAAATACGTCTATTATTATAAATGATTGGATTGTCCCTATAAAATTTTTTTTGAACTTCCTTTGGGGCAAAAATAATTGAATCTACGTTGAAAGGCAAACAATCTTCCTTTTCTATCTTTAGCCACGTTGGTTCCAGGTCCGTATTTACCCACCAAAAATTCATATTCTTAATCTGTACTGCCCAGAAGTAGTATAGAAAATTTGGAAGTGCTAATCCTCCGTTTATCTTTGACTTACATAAATGTTTTTTACTTATTCTATGATTTTTATAATCCCAGATAAAACTATTAACAATATTATCAATTTTTTTAAAAAAGGTTTTCGGAAGGAAAAAAGGGATAGCTTGAAACAGATATAATAATTGTGGTAGAAAAACCATCTTTATAGCATTTATTCTACCAATCAAAGATATAGGCAGTGTTTTCCAATATAAAATATTTTTTTTAAGTTTATCTAATAATTGAGGATAATTCGATCTAATTAATGAGTTATGAGATTTAGATACATTAATTCCTAAATATTTAATTTTGTCAGTAACTATTGATAATGGATATTGTTGTAATATGTTTAAATTTATATTAGTTATTGGCATAATATCACTTTTATTCCAATTAATCCTATATCCAGAAAATGTACTAAATTTATTTATAACATCAAACAACATTGGAATACTAATTTCAGGTTTTGTGATGTAAATCAAAACATCATCTGCATATAAGGATATTTTATTAGTTGTTGTGTCAGTATTATAACCGTATATTTCAGGTTCTGATCTAATTCTTTCCGCCAAAGGCTCTATCGCCAAGGCAAATAATAAAGGTGATAACGGACATCCTTGTCTACATCCCCTAAAGAGTTTAAATTTAACTGATAGTATTTGATTAGTTAGAATTCTTGCAGTAGGATCTGAGTATAGGATTCTTACCCATTTACAAAATTGATCCCCCAATTGAAACTTTTCCATTATATTAAATAGATATAACCATTCCACCTGGTCAAATGCTTTTTCTGCGTCTAACGATATGACTGCTAATTCCGTATCTCGTATTCTTTTAGAATATATAATATTAAACAGGCGTCTTAAATTATGAGATGAATAGCGTTTTGGAATAAAACCTGTTTGATCATAATGTATTAATTTAGAAATCACCAAACTTAGTCTCCTAGATAAAACTTTAGCTAATATTTTTTGGTCTGTATTTAGAAGGGCAATCGCTCTATATGAACCAGGATCTTCCAGATCTTTATCTACCTTAGGTATGAGTGTAATTGTGGATTCATTTAAAGAGTCTGGTCATTTTCCTTGTTCATATGCATGTCTATACACTGTATGTAGTCTTGGAGAGATCAGATCTTGAAATTTTTTATAAAATTCTGCACTCAGGCCGTCAGGCCCCGCAGCTTTTCCATTCTTTAATGAACCAATTGAATCTGCGATATCTTTCACTGATATTTCAGCATTTAACAAATGTCTCCCTTCCTGATCTAAACTCTTAATTTGACATTCTTGTAGAAATGTTTCCATTCCATCTGTTTGTCCTGTTAATTTTGATGAGTAAAGATTTTGGTAATATTGTAAAAATCTATCATTAATATCTTTTGGTATGGTCAGTATATTTCCTTGCATTGATCTGATTCCATGTATCGTTTTTTCATCGTCTAATTTTCTTAATTGTTGTGCTAGCAATTTATGCGGTTTATCTCCAAATTCAAAATGCACTTGTTTGGTTTGTTGAAAAAGTTTGATGACTTGATTAGAGTATATTTTATTTAGTCTATACTTTGCTATTGCAATTTTATTACTTAACTCCTTAGAAGGGTGTTTTATATTCTCATTGTCTAGTTGTTTTATCTCCATTTCTAACTTCTGTTCCCTCTTTCGGTTTTCTTTATTAAAATATGCTTGTGCCGATATTATTGCACCACGCATGAATGCCTTAAATGTATCCCAAAGTAACAATGGTGAAATTTCAGGTGTGTCGTTTGTCTCAAAGAATAATTTAATCTGTTCTGTCACATGATTACAACAATCCTTGTCCTTCAGTATCTGAGGATTAAATCTCCAAGTCATAGTTTTATTAGATATATCTTTTAGTTTTATCTTAAATGTTAATGGTGCATGATCTGAAATAATAATATTGTGATATTTTGCATTGTACGTAAAGGGAAGCAGTTTTGAGTCTATTAAAAAGTAATCTATCCTCGAGTAGGTTCCGAATATGGGCGAGAAAAAAGAATATTCTCGTCCGGATGGGTTCTCTAATCTCCAAATATCCTTAACGTTAGTTGAGTTAATGAAAGAATTTATAAGTTTACTTGAATTAGAAATAGCTTTCCTTTTTGTTGAGGATCTGTCTAAGTAGTTATCCAAAGTGCAATTTAAATCGCCCCCAATTATTAAATTATGTTGAGTGGATATAGGAATATTATTGAATATTTTCTTGAAAAATAATGGGTTATCGAAATTAGGAGCATATATATTCATAAGAATTACTTTTTTTGAGTATAATTCCCCTGTAATTATTACATATCTGCCCTCTTTATCTTCTATTATAGAACTTTGTTTAAAAGGTATACCTTTACGAATAATTATTGCAACTCCCCTAGATTTATGTATAAATGAAGAATGATATACCTTTGAAATCCATTTAGCTGTTAATCTATATTGATCATCTCTTTTGAGATGCGTCTCTTGGAGGAAAATAACGTCTGATTTCAATCTATTCAGCTGCGCTAACACCTTACCCCTTTTAATTGGTTCATTAATTCCCTTAACATTCCAACTACAGAAAGTGATTCCATCATCCCCAGTCTTCAAATTCATATCTTGCATTTTAGTATTAGGGTGGTTTTTTTTGGAGTAGCCCTCTCGGCCCCTCCAGCTCAACAAGGCACCCAAACGCCAATCCGACGAAAATTACCAATCTCAATAATCCATATCCATGTCTATCTAAAATAGTTATACGGTATTGTTCATAATTACATTCATATAATATATAACATAAATTCAAATACTTAATATATTAAAAAAAATAGAAAATATAAGTGAAAAAAGAAAATAGAGTGTTAAAAGGGTGCCCAAAGAAAAAAAAGACTACACTGATAGATTGTGTAGTGTGTGTTAGTGAACGCCACACTAACGTGGCGATTAATCTAATGACTTCCGTGTTTAAAAAAGATGTTAAATATTCCAGCTCCCAACTAGAATACTGTGTATATTGGGGTGGGGTACTAACTTTAAGGACTTAGTAATTATTTCTATTATTCATGAAACTATTTATTAATTACTATTCTATTGTAATTAGTATTATAATAAATAATACTATGTTAGGGGAATTATTGAAATTCTACAAATTGATACCAAACCACTACTACATTCCCATTATTTTCCCTCTTTCTCAATGAATAATTCATAACCGCAGGTTAATGATAAAAGTCCAAAATGTTCAGTCGTCGTCTTCTTCCTCCCGTGATTCATCGTCTGCTTCCTCCTCTTCTGCCTTCTTCTGTATGCCTTGAGCGAACTTCAATGCATCAGTATGCTTAACGAAGCGGTGTCCCTCGTTGTCATAGGTCACTCTCAGTGTTGCTGGGTACATCAAGCCATATCTGAGATCCACTGTATTCTTTAAATTCCGTAGAATGCCTCTTGTTTCAGTGAATAAGGATCTTCTCTTAGCAACTTCCGCTGGGTAATCTCTGAAGATACTAATGTTATTTCCTTCGTATTTCAAATTTCTCTTTCTCATTATTATCTTCATCATATCTTCAAAGACGTGATCATACACCACCTTTACAATCATTTGTCTGGGTGGTGCACCTCTCCCAGGGACCCGTCTTAAAGCCCTGTGGGCACGGCCCAACAGTGGTTCTTCATCCAATTCCAAAATGTCTTTTAGGAGTTTTGCAACAAATTTTCGTGGATCTTGATTTCCTTCACAACCTTCGGTCAATCCTACAATTCGCAGATTCTTACGTCTTTGTCGGCCCTCCAAATCAATACATTTCTCATTTATTTTGCGAAGTAGTTCTGAGAGGCGTTTATTCTCGGCAAGTAACTTCTCGGTTTCCTTGGCACTTTTTACAGCAAAATCAGCCAAATCTTTAAGTGTATCATTGTGTTGGTCAATTGTAATGGTAATAGGATCTATCTTATCATTCAGCATTTGTTCCAACCCAGCAACCTTGGCGTTTATCTCAGAGAATCGGTTTTGAAATTCAGCCTCCGTCTTACTTTTCCATTCGCTCATCATAATCTTTACCGTCTCGGTAACTTCTTTTGTTAATTCCACTTTAATTCTCTCCTGAGACACCAGAATCTCCGCTTTTAGATTTTTTATTTCATCTTTATATTCTTTCTTCAGGTCTTTAAATTCATCTTTATATTCCTTCTTCAGATCTTTTATTTCTTTCACCAGTTTCTTCATCTCACCTATCATGGAATTTTTGAACTCTTCTATTTCCACTTTTCTCTGTGAGATCTCTTCCTGGGAGGCAGTCAGACTCGAGCCCGAGGCTTTGGTGGTGCCAGCCTCTCTTCTTAGGCCCGTTTTCTTCGGGGGAGGGGAGGAGTGCTGCATTTTAAATTTCTTACCGAAGTCGCGCGCCTGATGACGTCACGCAGCCTTCAATCGCACCGGAGCCGTTTTTAATCGATCTCCTGCGGTAAGTAGTGTTAGCACCCTCCTTTAGCCCCGTTTTTTTTGCAGATTTTTACGGAGCTGATCTGGCGCTGTTCTCCCCTAGAACATGGCGCCACCGGAAGTCGATTATAATCTTAATTTGCCAAACACTGGTTTATAAATTCCAAACGGGTGAGTCAAAGTCAAGTCAAAGTCAAAGTCAAACAAACTTTATTGTCATTTAGAAATACATTGATACATGCAGTTCCAAACAAAATTACGTTGCATTTGGCTCCCTGTGCAACACAATAAATTAACCGAAGGATAGGCATGGGTGAAAAGGATAAATAGACACTAGTGGCAGCCCAGGTGACACGGATATATTTGAATTCAGTTGAAAGGGGCAAAATCTGAATTTGAATATTAAACTATGACAGATTAAAATCAAATTCACAATTAAAATCTTACAACTTTGCCACTTCAGGACTTCGAAATTGGGTCTGGCAGCTAATATTCTTCGCTGTGATGGTTTGAAAGATTTTTCTTTAAATGCACAGTGCCAAGCTACTGGTGCTGGCCAAGGTATAAAGGTGCAGGTGACATTTCGGTGAATGTCAACCCATAACTGTATCAGATTGGGCTTCATGCAGCAAATCAATAATGCGCCATGTGTAAGAAGGAACTGCAGATCTCGTGCCAAAGGACACCTTGCACAGATGACAGACCGCTGTAACGGCGGGGAGGGGCTGGGATTGTTATTGCTCCGGATCACATACCGTGGATGGCGGCTGTGTGTTTGCAGAGGCTGTCGCTATGGCTGGAAGTCTCTCCCTCCCGCTGCCGTCGGCGAAGCCCGAGGACCGCCAGCGCCCTTCATTCCTGCTTCCCGGCCAATAGCGAAGAGCAAGGGGTCTCCGCTGCTCGGCATGAAGAGGCAGTAGTCGCCGCTGCTCGGCATGAAGAGCCAGTAGTCGCCGCTGCTCGGCATTAAGAGGCAGTAGTCGCCGCTGCTGCTGCCGCTCCCTGCAACCACCCAGTAACACTGGGAGCCGCCGGCGGCGCTTTAAACCTCCAGCCCCGCCGGGAGCAGCGGTGGAAGGGAGGCAGATTCTCCGCTCCACTCGCACTGATCCAGGTGGAATTCATCAGAAGCTGGAGAAAAGAACATTGAAGAATGCAAGTAGGCCGCCAGCCAAGATTTAATCGGTGCACCTTGTCCGATTTTAAAATGGCAGTGCCTTCATCTGCAGCAGCATTGGCAGACGATACAGGAACTGTCAGGGACAAGATTGGCGAACATTAATAGCTCACATTAACACGTTGTAATACTAAGTATCTCCATTGAATTCTAAAAGGGCATGTATTAAAAGGCGCGAAAGATTTGGAATGAATCTCATCATATATGTGGATAGGAGGAACTTGGAGTGCTCTGGGGCAAGTGGGACTAGCCCAGTATGCCAGCTTGGTTGGCATGGACAAAGTGGACCAAAGCGGCTGTTTCTATGCTGTACTTCTCTATGATGTTAACCATATAACCATATAACAATTACAGCACGGAAACAGGCCATCTCGGCCCTTCCAGTCCGTGCCGACCATTCATTTTCCCCTAGTCCCATCTACCTGCACTCAGACTATACCCCTCCATTCCCTTCCCATCCATATACCTATCCACTTTACTTTTAAATGTTAAAATCGATCCTGCCTCCACCACTTCTGCAGGAAGATCATTCCACACAGCCACCACTCTCTGAGCAAAGAAGTTCCCCCTCACGTTACCCCTAAACTTCTGTCCCTTAATTCTCATGTCATGCCCTCTTGTTTGAATCTTCCCTACCCTCAATAGGAAAAGCTTATCCACGTCAACTCTGTCTATCCCTTTCATCATTTTAAAGACTTCAATCAAGTCCCCCCTTAACCTTCTGCGCTCCAAAGAATAAAGATTAAAGAATAAAGTTATGGGGAGAAGGCAGGAGAATAGGGTTAGGAGGGAGAGATAGATCAGCCATGATTGAATGGCGGAGTAGATCCGATGGGCCAAATTGTCTAATTCTACTATGACCTTATAACTTTCTTCATCAAATCAACCACTCTGCGCAGAAACATTGCACTGTATTATAATAAGCATTTACAGATTCAATGTTAAATTGATGACATAGAGGTTTCTCAATTGAAAAGAGTCAACATCACCCAAACATATTGCTGGTCCTAATTTTTTACATGTCGTAGTAATAAGAAGCAAGACCACCAGTTTCAAGGCGCTTCAAGGCCACTTGCAGAATTAAGAAGGAGAACCGGTCATGAACTGCATAGATGCAAACAACATCCAACTTAGCTGGAATATGAGAGATGATTGCCTCGACTCTTAAAACAAAACAATTTCAATTTTCTAAAATAATTGCCCTGCAATGACACAGGGAAAATAAATTCTCCTTGACAGGCCAAAATTATTGATGGTACGTCTGGTTCAGTTTTGTGTATGACAGAGTAGTGTACACATTCTCAGCCAAGAGGCATTGTGGCGGTGACTGGCTCCTGCCCAGTGAAATACTTGTACCAGAGGAACTGCTGCAACTGTCTGCAACAGTAATGCAAGAGATTGGTGTTGGAATCCAGTAGTCCACAAATCAAGTTTACTGCCTTTGGAACCTTTCACAAGTTGTTTGCCATTGTTGCCGGTAATTCGATCCCATCTATCTATACTAATATAAAACTCTCATCTTAACCACTTTTCGGTTTTTAAAATCTTGACCAAAAACGGCAACGTATATCGCTAGGATTTTTTTGCCACCTTACTCACCGTTCTCCTCTGCTCCAAGTACTCCAAGTTTTGTTCCAAACGGTGAAATATTGAAAAGTTATGAAGGTTTAAAAAATCATGAGATCAGCAGATTGGTCGTCTCGCCTGTCAGTCACCATGAAGGTAACACCCCTTCCGGCACCCGCAGAGAATAAAAACCCCGGAGGCTGGGCTGAGTCTGTGAGCAGCGTGTGGTGAGTGAGCAGCGTGAGCCAGGAGCTGTAAGTTGAACCGGAAGCCCCTGAATGAAGTCGGAGTGGGACCGGGAGCTGCTGCCTGAGATCGAAAGCTGAAGCTTTCCCCACCCCCCCTTCCCAACACCCCCCTTCCCAACACCCCCCTTCCCAACACCCCCCTTCCACACCCCCCTTCCACACCCACACCCCCCCCCCCCCCCACACCCCCATGTGACTGGGACCCAACGGGTCCCACTTAGTCTAGTAAATACTAAAGTGCAAGTAGAGAGAGAACCACTACATGTTTAGTTTAGAGTTACAGCATGGAAACAGGCCCTTTGGCCCGCCGAGTCTGCACTGACCAGCGATCCCCGCATACTAACATTATCCTACACACATTGGGGACAATTTAACTTTTATAGCAAGCTAATTAACCTACACACCTGTACATCTTTGGAGTGTGGGAGGAAACTCGGAGAAAACTCATGCAGGTCATAGGGAGAAGGTACAAACTCTGTACAGATAGCGCCCGTAGTCACGATCAAACCCGGGTCTCTGGCGCTGTAAGGCAGTAGATCTACCACTACTCCACCGTGCCACCCTGAACAGATGAACAGTGGATCAATTCAGTAAAGCTGCTACCTCATGGCATCAGCAACATGGGTTCAATCCCAACCACTGCTGTTGTCAGTGTGGAGTTTGCACGATCTCTAAACTAATCTAAACCAAAAGCTTTTTTTTAGTTACTTATGCTGCCACCTACAGTGAGCTATGAACGTACTTCAAGGTCCCTCTGCACATCAATGCTGTTAAGGGGTTTGCCATTATCTGCATACTCCCACCATACATTCAACCTCCCAAAGTGCTTCACCTCACAACTAGCTCGGGTTAAACTCCGACAACCGTTTCTCCGCCCATTTCTGCAGCTGATCTATATTCCACTATATCTTATGATAACCTTTATAACTTTCTGCAACGCATCCAATTTTGGTGTCATCACCAAGCAGAAGAGTGGGAACTATAGGCCGGTTAGTCTGACATCAGTGGTTGATAAGATTTGAGTCCATGATAAAAGATGAGGTTTCTGAGTACTTAAAAGTTCATGATAAAATAGGCTGAAATCAGCATGGCTTTGTGAAGAGGACATCTTGCCTGACGAATCTGCTGGAATTCTTTGAGGAACTAAATATAGGACTAAGGTGAGTCAGTCGATATTTATCTCGATTTTCAGAAAGCCTTTGATAATTTGCCTCGAAGGAAGATGAGAGCCCACGGTATCAAAAGGGGACACTAGCATGGATAGCAGGTTGGCTGGGTGGCAGAAGGCAAAGAGTAGTCTCCTTGCAGTTCAGATGCAACTCAGAAGTATACTTTACCTCTGCCCCAGCAGAGATGCCAGAGATCCTAAACATCTGGAACCTGGCCCTGCCACAAACTTTATTTGTGTTTATATAAAACGATCCACTCATTACAATTTACTTTACCCACTGTACCTTCACCGTCAGCTTATTTTCTGCATTGCACTGCATTTACCACTTCCCCTTGTCATATATTCTATTACCTATCCTCTACTGGAGATGCACATAGTCTTCTCTTGATGCCGGACCTACCCTTACTCTTGCCTTGCACAACCATTTGCTATTTATATCTGTTTATCCTCCAGCCCGAGATTTAATCCACTGTACAATATTGTACAACACCCTTCAACAATTAATGTCAAATTAGCACTTGTCCATTCTTGACATGGCAACTCTTTTCCTATATGTTAAAGAAGGAACTGCAGATGCAGGAGAATCCAGGGTACACAAAAGACTGGAGAAACTCAGCGAGTGCAGCAGCATCTAAGGAGCGAAGGAGATAGGTGACATTTCGGGTCGAGACCCTTTCTTCAGACTCTTTTCCTATGATGCAATGACTCAACTATTGGAGATGCTGCCTTGCAACTCTAGTTTTGCATGTTCAACCTAGACCTCCATGCTCCCTGTGTGCAGTTTGCACATTCTTCCTGAATATTTTTAAGAAGGAACTGCAGATGCTGGAAAATCGAAGGTAGACAAAAATGCTGGAGAAACTCAGCGGGTGAGGCAGCATCTATGGAGTGATGGAAATAGGCAACGTTTTGGGTTTCGACCCGAAGAAGGGTTTCGACCCGAAATGTTGCCTATTTCCTTCACTCCATAGATGCTGCCTCACCCGCTGAGTTTCTCCAGCATTTTTGTTTACCTTCCTGAATATGTGTTGTTCGTGTATCCTCCCACATCTCAGAAGCATGCAGATTGGTAGGCCAAGAGGCCACTGCAAATGACCTTGCATGTGAAGGTGGATGGTTATATCTAAAAGGATTGTAAACTGGGATTAGTGCAGGATTAGTACAACTAGGTGCTTGATGGCCACAGGGCCTGTTTCCATGTGTATGATTTATGGCTCGTTTGCAAGGTCGATAGCACTAGAAGTGCCTAGGAGGATAGACACTAAACGCTGGAGTAACTCAATGCAGCTATATAAGGCTCTGGGGAGACCACATCTGGGGTATTGTCTCTTAATTTGAGGAAGGACGTCCTTGTGATTGGGCAGTGCAGCGTATGTTCACGAGATTGATCCCTGGGATGGCGGGACTGTCATATGAAAAAAGATTGAAAAGACTAGGCTTGTATTCACTGGAGTTTAGAAGGATGAAGGGATATCTTATAGAAACATATAAAATTATAAAAGGACTGGACAAGTTAGATGCAGGAAAAATGTTCCCAATGTTGGGTGAGTCCAGAACCAGGGGCCACAATCTTAGAATAAAGGGGAGGTCATTTAAGAGTGAGGTGAGAAAAAACGTTTTCACCCAGAGAGCTGTGAATTTGTGGAATTCCCTGCCACAGAGGGCAGTGGAGGCCAAATCACTGGATGGATTTAAGAGAGAGTTAGATAGAGCTCTAGGGGCTAGTGGAGTCAAGGGATATGGGGAGAAGGCAGGCACGGTTTATTGATTGAGGACGATCAGCCATGATCACAATGAATGGCGGTGCTGGCTCAAGGGGCCAAATGGCCTCCTCCTGCACCTATTTTCTATGTTTCTATGTTTCTATGCAAGGCATCAGCATCTCTGGAGAGAAGGAATAGGTGATGTTTCGGGTCAGTCTGAAGAAGGGTCTCGACCCGAAACGTCACCCACTAACTTATCTCCAGAGATGCTGCCGGTCCCACTGAGTTACTCCAGCATTTTGTGTCTATCTTCGGTGCAAACCAACATGTGCAATCTCTTCCTACACAAATGTGCAGAGGGAGCTGATCTACATCTGGTGCAATGGCACAAAGGGAATGTGAGGAGATGCAGTTTCGTGCATTTCATAATAACAAGCAAAGCAAACAGGTTTTTGAAGGCCCAGAAGTCACTAAAGGGAAAGCCCTGGATAGCAAAATAATAAAATATATGGAAGCAACTTCCAAGATGGAAGAAGTGGGAGGAAAGAGAAAGGAGCCCGTGTCAGCAGGTGTAAACAATAATTTACATGTGACGAAGGCCTAATAATAAAGGTATGAATTTAAAGTAAGGGCAAAATGTTAACATCCCAGGCATTCAAAAGAATTGGAGAAGAGCTGTAGAGGGGGCTGGAGTTCCATAGTTTCATAGTGGTTGATGATGAGGACATTGTCCTGGCCACACAGAGTGGAAGCGGAGCACCTGCAAAGAGAAGCAGTGGAGAAATGCAATCAAGGACAGAAAACAATGAGGAGACAGGAACAGTTGACATTCATCACACCTGCCAATTTCCTGCTACGAATGTTTGGCTGACTAAGGGATTGTTAAAATGATCAAATTAATAAGCATTTTAATTACAGACTAAATTATTTGTTTGTTACTGAATGTACTAAAAATTACTTCACATAATTAGAAGTTAGACAAAAAAGCTGGAGAACCTCAGCGGGTGAGGCAGCATCTATCGAGCGAAGGAAATAGGCGACGTTTCGGGTCGAGACCCTTCTTCAGACTGATGTGAGGGTGGGAGGGGGGGGGAGGGGCGGGAAGAAGAAAGGAAGAGGTGGAGACAGTGGGTTGTGGGAGAGCTGGGAAGGGGAGGGGAAAGAGGGAGATAGCAAGGACTACCTGAAATTGGAGAAGTCAATGTTCATACCGTTGGGGTGTAAACTGCACAAGCAAAATATGAGGTGCTGCTCCTCCAATATACGGTGGGACTAATTAAGCTTATCCACGTCAACTCTGTCTATCCCTTTCATCATTTTAAAGACCTCAATCAAGTCCCCCCTTAATCTTCTGCGCTCCAAAGAATAAAGACCTAACTTGTTCAACCTTTCTCTGTAACTTAGTTGCTGGAACCCAGGCAACATTCTAGTAAATCTCATCTGTACTCTCTCTATTTTGTTGACATCCTTCCTATAATTAGGCAACCAAAATTGTACACCATACTCCAGAATTGGTCTTACTAATGCCTTGTACAATTTTAACATTACTTCCCTACTCCTATATTCAATGCTCTGATTTATAAAGGCCAGCACACCAAAAGCTTTCTTTACCACCCTATCTACATGCGATTCCACCTTCAGGGAACTATGCACAGTTATTCCTAGATCCCTCTGTTCCACAGCATTCCTCAATTCCCTACCATTTACCATGCACGCCCTATTTTGATTTGTCCTGCCAAGATGTAGCACCTCACACTTATCAGCATTAAAGTCCATCTGCCATCTTTCAGCCCACTAACGTGGGGAGACTGGTGCACAGACAGCCACCCCACAGTCCTTGACAGATCTAGGGTCAGGATCCAGTGGCATGGAGCCCAAGATGACCGGAGACCCTTTTCTGCTGCAGCCTTCATCCGCCTTCCCAGCCGTTGTGACACTCCACTAAGGTCAGCCATTGTCCTCCGCCTGTTCCACCGTTGAGGTCTTGGTTGGATTGCTCTGTATCAGAGACCTCCCCCTCGACCTTACCGCCATGGATGGCCCTACCAGACGGCATCGCTCTCAGGATCTCAGGTCCACACAAGCTTCTCCGCCACGACAAGGTGACAATCCACAGATATTAGACAACACAATAATAAGTGGACTGGCCATGTTGTGGTGAGTATGTAGTAACCCTGCATCGGAATATAGATAGGTTCAGTGAGTGGGTGATGTTACTGAAGCAATGGTGTGAAGTCATGTGCTTAAGTAACATCATAATCACAAAGCGTTTCACTGTACCTCGGTACACGTGACGATGAACTAAACTGAAAACTGAAGACATTAGCAGGCAGGTCCGGTACCTGGACAGGGTGTCAAAGGACGAGAAGCCGAAGCAAAGAAGTGGAAGCCAAGATACCGAACGGAAACGGCGCCGAAAAGCCAAGTTACCGTTTGGAGATGGTTAATGAAATTATCTTGCACCTGGATTCCAGCTGTTCCTCATGTGTCATCTTGTTTATGATTCAGTCACGCAGGACCCAGATCTGAGACATACAAAGTTTTGAATCACTGCCTCAGCACTGATCCTTTGTACAGTAATGGTTCACTTTCAGGAGGCAACTGTGAGATACACTTCATAGGCCAAGCAGGGCACTCCGACACAAGGCCTGGCCTTGGCAATGCTGCAGCCCAGGATCACATCTGGCCACTTCAGGTACTTTCTTCAAATGTTAGACAAAGTAAGCTCCAACTTTCCCGGGCTCTCCATTAGTTACCGGAAGCACAGAAAGCCAGCAGTCAAATATATTAAAGGGCCTGTCCCACCAGCATGCAACTCTATGCGATGAGCGCGACCTAACGTGGTCGCTTGAGCCGTCCGGCGTCGCGGGGCCGGTCCCATTTCGATCGCCGGAGCCGTGCGGAATTGTGCGGAGTTCGTCCCGACATTGCGCGGGGCTCCGAAAAACTGACCATGTTCAAAAATTCCACGCGGCAACGGCTTGTCGGCTCGCAGTCGCCTCGACGCATTACACACCGTCTTGACGTCGTGCCTCCGTGAACCTATCTGTAGGTGCCTCCATGACCCTCTATGTGTGTGGCTCCGTGGCCCTCTGTGTGTGTGTGTGTGTGTGTGTGTGTGCCTCTGTGCCCCTCTCTGCCCTGGCGAACTTACCTGAAGACTTCGCTCCGAGTTTGCCTCACTTTGCGCCGCGTTACGCCACTCACCCGACCTCCGCGTGGCCCTCGCTGCCGGTTTGGTCGCGCTTGCCACATGCAGGCGCATGCTGGTGGGAACGGCCCAGTACAGGGGATCACCCGACCTCCGCGTGGCCCCCGCTTCTAGTTTGATCGCGTTCATCGCATGGAGTCGGATGCTGGTAGGACAGGCCCTTTAGTATACAGTAAGATAAAATAAGTAAATATTGGCATTACGCCCAGGATTTTGGTATATTCATAGCTAGATGACACCATCTACTTTCCATCTCATTTGACATCTATGTTGCAGATATATAGGCTTGGATAGAGTGGATGTGGAAGGATGGTTCCATTGGTGGGAGAGTCATGGACTAAGTAAATAAATAAGTAGGTTTATTGGCCAAGTATTCACATACAAGGAATTTGTCTTGGTGCTCCGCCCACAAGTAACAACATGACATACAGTGACAGTTACGAATGGCTCAGAAAACACTGAACATTAATAATAATAAAACATTAATGATAAAACACCATTGATCAAACATGTGAACCAACAAAATATCAGATCAAAGGATGGCTACAGATTTTTGGTTGTTGAGTAGAGCAACTACTCGTGGATAAAAACTGTTTTTATGTCTGTCTGTGGCAGCTTTGACAGTCCGGAGTCGCCTTCCTAATATGGCCTCGCCTAGAGGTCATATTCTCATAATTAAATGACGTCCCTTTGGGAAGGAGATGAGGAGGAATTTCTTTAGTCAGAGGGTGGTGAATCTGTGGAATTCTTAGCCACAGGAGGCTGTGGAGGCCAAGTCAATGAATATTTTAAGGTAGAGATAGATAGATTTTTGATTAGTACGGGTGTCAAGGGTTATGGGGAGAAGGCAGGAGAATGAGGTTAGGAGGGAGAGATAGCTCAGCCATGATTGAATGGCGGAGTAGACTTGATGGGCCAATTGGCCTCATACTGCTCCTATCACTATGACAGTGCAGAGAGGGGTTCATCAGATTGTTTTGTTTTGAGGTACAATGGCAACAGAATGGAACCTTGTTATCTGCAATTTTGATTCTGAGAGAGCTGGCCAAGGTGGTAAAGATGCTTCCCCTGAAGCAGAGCCTACAACTGGGCCATGGGCTGAGAAGATTTGAACAGCCAATTATGAAGAGATGAGGTATTTCTGTTCTCATCTCATCGTTTAAAGTCCGCATTCTACAGTGCAGTGATTGCAGTGTTTTTTAATACATGAAAGACGGAGATCGATTTTCGGATCACTGGGGGATCTAAGGCTATGGAGATCAGAGAGAAAATAAAGAGTTCAGATCATTTGCGGTCTATAAAATGACGCAGCAAGCTCGAGGGGCTGAATAACTCCCGCTGCTGTTTCTTATGTTCTCTATTCTTATCTGCACAGGCAAAGTTTCCTACTAGCTTTAAATAAATGATGCCTCGATGTGATCTAAACTGGCCTTTGTTGGATTATGTCCAACATCAGGGACTATCTGAATGATATCTAGGTCAGCATGTCTTTTACCATCAGTCACATATAACTAAATAGGAATGAATGGCATTTGTAATAGCATGATCTGCAACCAATGATTAAAAGATAATCCTAATAGCCCGGAACTAAATCATATCCCTTCACTTTCATTCTCTTTCCTCAGGACAGTTATCTCTCAGTTGTGTGCATTAGATCTGTACCTAAAGCAGCAAAGGTGCTTCCTGTTGAAACATTGAACACAGAGCAGGACTGCACAGGAACTGTACAGACCCACAATGTTTGTGCCAAACATAATGCTAAGTTAAACAGATTTTTTCTGCCTGCACATGACCAATATTGCTCTATTCCTGTCACTTCCTATCTAATAACCTTATAAATGCAGAAATAAAATTGCCTCCACCAGCACCCTGGCAGTGCGTTGCAAGCCCCCACTACTCCCTGTAAAAAATGTTGGCCTCCACCTGTCCATTAAGCTTTCCTCCTCTCACTTTATAGCTAAGCCCTCTACTGCTGCACCTTTTCACCCTGGGAAAAAGGTTTTGGCCATATACCCTATCTATGCCTCCCATAATTAGATCTACTTTTATCGTGTCTTTCCTCAACCTCATATGTTCCAGAGAAAACAATCCAAGTCTAGCCAACCTCTGTGTGTAACTGAAACTCTCTAATCCGGGCAGCCATTCTGGTAAACCTCCTCGACACCCACCCCAAAGCCCCCACGTCTCTCCTGTAATTGGGTGCCAGACTGCAGGCATTACTCCAAATGCAGCCTAAACAAAGTCCTACAGAGCTGCTTCATGACTTCCTGAGCCTTATTCTCAATGCCCCGAGCAATGAAGGCACGCCTTCTTCACCACCACTATCTATTTATGCTGCGAGTTTCATAGAAACATAGAAACATAGAAATTAGGTGCAGGAGTAGGCCATTTGGCCCTTCGAGCCTGCACCGCCATTCAATATGATCATGGCTGATCATCCAACTCAGTATCCCGTACCTGCCTTCTCTCCATACCCTCTGATCCCTTTAGCCACAAGGGCCACATCTAACTCCCTCTTAAATATAGCCAATGAACTGGCCTCAACTACCTTCTGTGGCAGCGAATTCCAGAGACTCACCACTCTCATCCTCATCTCGGTCCTAAAGGAATTCCCCATTATCCTTAGACTATGACCCCTTATTCTGGACCTCCCCAACATCGGGAACAATCTTCCTTCATCTAGCTATCCGACCCTTAAGAATTTTGTAAGTTTCTATAAGATCCCTCCTCAATATTCTAAATTCTAGCGAGTACAAGCCGAGTCTATCCAGTCTTTCTTCATATGAAAGTCCTGACATCCCAGGAATCAGTCTGTAACCCTTCTATGGCAAGGATGTCTTTCCTCAGATTTGAAGACCAAAAGTGTACGCAGTACTCCAGGTGTGGTCTCACCAAAACCCTGTACAACTGCAGTAGAACCTCCCTGCTCCTATACTCAAATCCTTTCGCTATGAATGCTAACATACCATTTGCTTTCTTCACTGCCTGCTGCACCTGCATGCCTACTTTCAAAGACTGGTGTACCATGGCACCCAGGTCTCGTTGCATCTCCCCTTTTCCTAATCTGCCACCATTCAGATAATAGTCTACCCTCATGTTTTTGCCACCAAAGTGGATAACCTCACATTTATCCACATCATACTGCATCTGCCATGCATTTGCCCACTCACCCAGCCTATCCAAGTCACCTTGCAGCCTCCTAGCATCCTCCTCACACCTAACACTACCCCAGGCTTAGTGTCATCCGCAAACTTGGAGATGTTGCATTCAAATCCCTCATCCAGATCATTTATATATATTGTAAATAGCTGGGGTCCCAGCACTGAGCCGTGCGGTACCCCACTAGTCACTGCCTGCCATTCTGAAAAGGACCCATTTACTCCTACCCTTTGCTTCCTGTCTGCCAGCCAGTTCTCTATCCACATCAATACTGAACCCTCAATACCGTGTGCTTTAAGTTTGTATGCTAATCTCTTATGTGGATATCTTATGTTAATCTCTCCCTCCTTTTTTAAAAAGTGGGGTTACATTAGCTACCCTCCAATCCTCAGGAACTACTCCAGAATCTAAGGAGTTTTGAAAAATTATCACTAATGCATGCACTATTTCTGTGGCTACTTCCTTGAGTATTCTGGGATGCAGACTATCTGGCCCTGGGGATTTATCGGCCTTTAATCTGTTCAATTTGCCCAACACCACTTCCCGACTAACCTGCATTTCACTCAGTTCCTCCATCTTATTTGACCCCCAGTCCCCTGCAATTTCAGGCAGATTATTTATGTCTTCCTTAGTGAAGACAGAACCAAAGTAGTTATTCAATTGGTCTGCCATGTCCCTGTTCCCCATGGTAAATTCACCTGTTTCTGACTGCAAGGGACACGTTTGCAGTCAGTTTTTATGTTTCCTGCCAGTTTTCTTTCATAATCTATTTTCCCTTTCTTAATTAAGCCCTTTGTCCTCCTCTGCTGGACTCTGAATTTCTCCCAGTCCTCCGGTAGGCTACTTCTTCTGGCTAATTTGTACGCTTCATCTTTAGTTTTGATATCCCTGATTTCCATTGTTATCCACGGATGCACTACCTTCCCCGATTTATTCTTTTGCCAGACTGGGTATGTAGTTCATCGATGCAGTCTTTAAATGCCGTCCATTGCACATCCACTGTCAACCCTTTAAGAATCAATTGCCAGTGTATCTTGGCCAATTCACGTCTCATACCCTCAAAGTTACCTTTCTTTAAGTTCAGAACCCTTGTTTCTGAATTAACAATGTCACTCTCCATCCTAATGAAGAACTCAACCATATTATGGTCACTCTTGCCCAAGGGGCCACGCACAACAAGACTGCTAACTAACCCTTCCTCATTACTCAATACCCAGTCTAGAATAGCCTGCTCTCTCGTTGGTTCCCCTACATGTTGGTTTAGATAACTATCCCGCATACATTCCAAAAAATCATCTTCCTCAGCACCCCTGCCAATTTGATTCACCCAATCTATATGTAGATTGAAGTCACCCATTATAACTGTTTTACCTTTGTTGCATGCATTTCTAATTTCCTGTTTGATGCCATCCCCAACTCCACACAACATCATCATCTCCAAACACCCACCATCCTGACGTGGAAATACATTGCTGTTCCTTCACCGTCATTGGGTCAAAATGCTGGAAGGCCAACCCTAAAAGCATTGTGTATATACGAGGACCTCAAGGTCGACAGCAGCTCAGGAAGGCAGCTCACCACCACGTTCACAAGGGCAAATAGGGATGGCCAATTCAATGATAGTTCAGCTTACAAACCCCCCATCTCTTAAATACTCAGCAGGCAAGGCAGCATCTCTGGGAAGAGAAACAGTTAACATTTCAGATCAAAGGTTCTTCAACTTGAACTTCTTATTTCTGTCTTTACCTAATGCGTTTTTTAAAAAATGTTTTACGTTGATTGCTTCTATCGTGCTATTTTTACTCTGGAATAATTGCAACATTAACCAAATAAGTAGTTGAGTTGTTATGAATGGGCACACACTATATTTGCAACCAAAAGTCAAATCAACCAAAATATTTTATGTCAGGACAATCTTTCATTATACATATAATCCCTGAATCATATACTATTCTTAACACAGAATTATACACATTTGATCTTTCAGCAATCCTCTCTTATTCAATTTTACTTTTTCCAGGAATACTCTTCACAATTGTAATGTCCCAGCAGATCCACAAAACAAGCTCATGATGCAGGTCTTTCATAAATTGGAGAAAGGTTGGAGGCGGTTCACCTTCACGGGTTGGGCTTTGGTCTTGGGTTAGAGGTTGGGAGATATGATGAAGTTGACGTATTCTGCGAAACAAGCAAGAATGGACATGCAGAGAGAATCAAAGAATATTTCACTAAGACATTACTAGGTAATTTCCCGATGGACAGCCAAGTGGAAGATATGAAACAAGCTTGTGTTAGGTAAGGGTTGAGAGGAGAATTGTCGGTGATGGTATTTTCTCAAAGGAATGGTGCTGCCATGTGGAGAAAGGAGGAAGAGTAATCAAATATAAATGCCATTGCCACTGCAAAGACAACAGAAAGTAGCAATGTTACAAAATTTTGAGATTTTAAAAATCAAGTCTGCAATTTATCCCAGATAAAGCATAAAAATAAGTTTAATTTGACACCTAATTCACTTTCATATCTTCAGTATTAAAAAAGTTATGGCCATTTTCATACTCGGAAATTAGCATCTTGTTCCATATTGCTTTTCCATTCACTTAACACAAAAGTTGTGATCGAGGACAGTCAAAAGCCCATAACTTTCTTAAAAATTAAGAGAACTGAAATAAATTTTCAGTTATTATAGATTGAAGCATTCTGAAACAAATATGAAACAATCTTACTTGGATGACCTGAAATTAAAGCATATAATTAGTTAGTCATCCAATTGTAGCTAATTACAAAATTCAATTACTAGATCTAAACATCTATCCATTTCTTAAGAAAATATTAACATATTTTAAAAAGCCTAAGTGTCCAAATAACATTCACACAATAATTCACAATATAACATGATCTTTAAATCTTATTGTCATTAATTTATAGGCCAAATTGAAGGAATTTAGTGTTTAATGCCCGTATATTAATGGCCATTTAAATCAGCTTGCGAGTGGGATTTTATGGAACGCGATGGATTGGAACATTGAGGTTGCGGTGAATTTAAACCCCATATTGGCAGGAAAAATACTGCCGGTTCGTAAGGGGAATAAATCTCCGTTTCGCAACATGAAAGTTTGATTAAGGTCATCTTAACATACAAGTTTATATGTAAAAATAAACAGCTTTCCTTTACCTGTCCCCTACGTAAAATCCGTCCCCGTTGTCGGCGTTCACGGCATTAGAAGCTAATTTATTATTTTACTCCAGCGCTGAAATAGTCGGGCGATTTAAAAAAAAAATCACATACCGGCAGTCGGAATGAATCTCCAGAAAAAGCTCGCACTCCGAGAAAATATAATTCCGGAAGGCAAGAGGAAAACCGCATTTTAACACCCCCCCCACCCCCCTCTCAAAGGCGCCAAAGTCACGCACACGGCCAGTGACAGAACTGCAGCGCCGCTGAAGGTAAGTTTTGTAACTTACCTACAGAAAGAGACACAAAAAGCTGGAGTAACTCAGAGGGCCAGGCAGAATCTCTGGAGAAAAGGAATAGGTGACATTTCGGGTCGAGAACCTTCTTCAGACTGAGAGTCTGGGGAGAGGAAACCGAGAGCTATGAAAAGGAACATAGAACAAATTAATGAAAGATAATTTCATTAATCTTATGAAATTAATGAAAAGACATATCAAAGCTAGGAACAATGATGAAGGAAAAGGTGGAGCGGACTGTGGACCATTGGCTGTGGGGAAGCTTGATAACAATTAATACAAAGGGTGGAACTCAGCAGGACAACAGTGAAACTAGTACAATGACTAGGTGGGGGAGGGATGGAGAGAGAGGGGATGCAAGGGTTACTTGAAGTTAGAGAAATCAGTATTCATACCGCTGGGTTGTAAATATGAGGTGCTGTTCCTCCAGGTTGCATTTGGCCTCACTCTGACAGTGGAGGAGGCCGCAGTCCGCCTAGGCCTATGTGATCTCCCAGTTACAAAACACTTTCTCCCACTCCCATTCCCATAATGGCCTCTCTATCCTGGTCCGCATTTTGCAACAGAAATAATCTGGTTATATTTTGATCATTAAGTCAGGAGTTCAACCGAACAGTAATTTTGTTAGAAAATGGGATGTCTCCAAAACGTGTGTGCAGATGGTTTCTGGGTCTTGTGTCCATTTCTTTTTAGGCTGCTGGCAGCAATATTGTATAATGCCCAGGATCAAGGTGAATTGACATCACGCTATGAAATACTCATGAAGACCTTTCCTCAACAATCCCCCGCTATGGTGGTGAAGATCACAGACTAGTTGGTGGAAGGGGTGGAGATCAGGATTGCACCCAGCTGGCTGATGGACATTGTGAATGCACATAATCAACTAGGGAAGCAGGGTGGATCAGAGTGGAGATTTCACAATGGATGAGCGCTCCATCTGTGACAGCAGGGGAGAAACCATGTTTACTAGTGAATGAGAACCATCTGTTCAGAGAGGGAGATTGAGACAGCACGTATGTTTGGCAAGGGTGGGATAGGAGCGGCTCCAAGCCAGGTTGTGAGGCAACGATGAACTAACTGTCTTGCCGTTCTCTGAGAGAATACTGTTAAACCTCTGGAACAGAAGCTGACAGACTACCAACTGTTTGTTCTGCTTTGCTTATTTGTAAATGCAATGTACCCATTCCGAAGATGAATTGCTGTCTCCCAGGCTTATGTGGAACTCAATTGGAGCAGTGCAAGAAGCCAAAACGTAGAGAAGTTAGAGTGGGATGGTGATAGAAAATCTGCAAAGTTGTCACCCAGTCTTCATTTGCTTCTTCCAACATACTGTCAACTGTTTTATTTTTTATGTTTGACTTTTAATTGTCTACTGTATATTGTGTTGTTAAGGGCCTGTCCCACTTTCCCGAGTTACGAATTCTCCCGAGTTTTCACCTCGATTCAAACTCGGAGAATGTCCGTAGTGAGTCTGAAGGAGGCCATAGATCTTTCGTAGCGGCACGTAATGCCAGCCGTAGGTACTCGGGGCACCAGGTAAGTTGGGACCTTTTAACAACATGTTGAAAAATGTCCACGAGTCAAAGAAATAGCCCCATGTATCTACGGCTGGCTATTACCGTAATTCTTCGAGTTTGAATCAAGGGGAAAACGGGAGAATTCGTGAGTAGCTCGGGGAAGTGGGACAGGGGCATACTTGTGGGCAAAGCACCAAGGCAAATTCCTTGTATATATACATACTTGGCTAATAAAATGGATTCATTCATTAAGACCACTCAATGCAGTCTAGTAGGTCGGAACAGTATGTTGGATTTACTCCAGCTTTCTGCAACTCTCTACAGTATGTTTAGCAATGTTACAACATTTTGAGATTAAAAAAATCAAGTCTGCAATTTATCCCATCAGATAAAGCATAAAAAGAAGTTTAATTTGACACCTAATTCACTTACATATCTTCAGTATTAAAAAAGTTATGGCCATTTTCATACTCGGAAATCAGCACCTTGTTCCCCATTGCCTTTCCAGTGACTTAAATCAAAAGCTGTGATCTAGGACAGTCAAAAGCCCATAGCTTTCTTAAAAATTAAGAGAACTGAATGAAATTTTCAGTTATTATAATTGAAGCATTCTGAAACAAATATGAAACAATATTACTTGGATGACCTGAAATTAAAGCATATAATTAGTTAGTTACCTAATTGTAGCTAATTACAAAATTCAATTACTAGATCTAAACATCTATCCATTTCTTAAGAAATTATAAACATTTTTAAATTGCCTGTGTCCAAATAACATTCACACAATAACCCACAATATAACATGATTTTTAAATCTAATTTTCATGAATTTAAAGGCCAAATTGAAGGAATTTAGTGTTTAATTCCTGTAAATGAATGGCCATTTAAATCAACTTGCAAGTGGGCTTTAGAGGAACGCGGTGGATTGGAACGTTGCGGCTTGCGGTGAATTTAACCCCACAGTCGGCAGGAAAAATACAGTCGGTTCATATATTTTTTTTGTCCCCTTTTCGCATGATGAAAACTTGTTTAAAGGCTTCCTAAGAACACGTTTTTATGCAAAAATAAACTGTGTAGCTTCTTTTATCGCCTACGTTAGGTCCGTTCTGCTGTCGGCGTTCACAGCCTTAGAAGATGATTTTTAAACTACTCTAGCTAATAAATAATCTAGCGTAGTTTAAGAATAGCTTCATGAATGAAATGTCGGAGCGATTTCTCTTTAGCAACGAAATCGCCTGAGATTGATCGATTTGGACTGTCAGGGGAAAAACGGCATTTTAAACCCACCCCCCTCTGAAAGGTGCCAAAGTCACGCACACGGGGAGTGGCAGAACTGCAGCGCTGCTAAAGGTGGGTATTGTAACATACCTAGTATGTTAGAAGTTCATCTCCTGCAGCTACACAGGAAGATGTTGTGGGAAGTGATTAGGTGTAGGTGTACAGCATGCTAGGAAATTGTGGGGGCAAGAGTTCTCTTCAGAATGCTGAGAGAGGAGAGGGGGTAGATATGTGTGATGGTGTCATGAAAGATATTGCAGGGAATGGTCTATTAAATGTGGAGGCTGGAGGCATGGAAGGCGATGAAGGTACTTCAGGTGAGAGAAGAATGGGTGAGAGCTAGGGTGCAGGAAGTGGAACAGGCATGGTCGAGAGCCCCGCTATCCAGAATGGAAACCACAGTGAAGGAAAACGGAAGAGCCCAGGAACCACTGGAGTGGGAAGCGTCCTCATCAGAGCAGACATGACGAAGCCTGAGAATCAGGGAGGATAGAATGGAATCTTTACAAAAAGCAGGATGAGAGGAGGAATAGTTAAGATAAATGCAGGAGACAGTGAACTCGTAATGGATATCAGTCACAGAGTCAAAGTGCCATAGAGACATAGAGTGTTACAGTGTGGAAACAGGCCCTTCGGCCCAACCTGCCCACATCAACCAACACATCCCAGCTACACTAGTCCAACTTGCCTGCATTTGGTACATATCCCTCCAAATCTATCCTATCCATGTACCTGTCCAAATGTTTCTTAAATGTTGGGATAGTCCCAACCTTAACTACCTCCTCTGGCAGCTCGTTCCATACACCCACCATGTGAAAAGGTTACCCCACAGATTCCTACCAAATCTTTTCTCCTTCAATTTAAACCTATGTCCTCTGGTCCGCAATTCCCCTACTTAGGGCAAGTGATTCTGTGCATCTACCCGATCCATTCCTCTAAAGAACTTTTTCACCCCTATAAGATCACCACTCATCCTCCTGCGCTCCAAGGAATAGATTTGTTAACTTATCCCTTTGAATGATATTAGTGAAGTCATGAAAGTGAAGGGAAGAGTTACCTATGGACCATGTGCAATTGGAACAGGGTAGAATTTGGCAAAAAAGTTCTCATATAAATAATTTAAGTTCTGTATGAAAGCAGGAAGTAGCATTAATGTAGTATTTGGTGTACCACAAAAATGAGCCTGAAGAAGGGTCTCATCCCTATTCCTTTTCTCCAAAGATGCTGCCTGACCCACTGAGTTACTCCAGCTTTTTGTGTCTACCTTTGGTTTAAACCAGCATTTTCAGTTCCTTGTGTATGAAGGAACTACAGATGCTGGTTTAAACGGAACATAGACACAAAATGCTGGAGTAACTCCGTGGGACAGGCAACACCTTTGGAGAGAAGGAATGGGTGACATTTCAGATCGAGATCCTTCTTCAGACTGAATTCAGGGGAACGGGAAACGAGAGATATAGAAGGTGAAGTAGAGTGTTAAGGGCCTGTCCCACCAGCATGCAACTCTATGTGATGAACGCGGTCAAACTAGAAGCGGGGGCCGCGCGGAGATCGGGTGATCCCCTGTACAGGACCGTTCCCACCAGCATGCGCTTGCATGCGGCAAGCGCGACCAAACCGGCAGCAGGGGCCACGCGGAGGTCGGGTGAGTGGCGCAATGCGGCGCAAAGTGAGGCGAACTTGGAGCGAAGTCTAAGGCAAGTTCGCCAGGACAGAGAGGGGCACACAGAGAGGGGCACAGAGGCACACACACACAGAGGGCCACGGAGCCACACACATAGAGGGTCATGGAGGCACCTACAGATAGGTTCACGTAGGCATGATGTCGGGGCGGTGTGTAATGCGTCGAGGCGACTGCGAGCCGACAAGCCGTTGCCATGCGGAATTTTTGAACATAGTCAGTTTTTCGGTGCCCCGCGCGATGTCGGGACGAACTCCGCACAATTCCGCACGGCTCCGGTGATCGCAGTGGGACCGGCCCCGCGACGCCGGACGGCTCAAGCGACCACGTTAGGTCGCGCTCATCACATAGAGTTGCATGCTGGTGGGACAGGCCCTTTACAGAACAAATGAATGAAAGATATGTAAAAAAGTATAGATGATAAAGGAAACAGGCCATTGTCAGTTGTTTGCCAGGTGAGAACATGAAGCTGGTGCGACTTGGGTAGGGGAGGGATGGAGAGAGAGGAAATGCCGGAGCTACCTGAAGTGAGAGAAATCAATATTCATACCACTGGGCTGCAAGCTGCCCAAGCAAAATATGAGATGCTGTTCCTCCAATTTGCGTTTAGCCTCACTCTGGCACTGGAGGAAGCTGAGCACAGAAAGGTCTGTGTGGGAGTGGGAAGGAGAATTAAAGTGTTTGGCAACCGGGAGATCGGACTGAGCGAAGGTGCTCAGTGAAACGATATGCCAGTCTACGTTTGTTCTCACCGATGTACAAGAGTCCAGACCTTGAACAACGGATACAGTAGATGAGGTTGGAGGAGGTGCAAGTGAACCTCTACCTAAACTGAAAGGACTGTCGGGGTCCCTGGACAGAGTCGAGGGATGAGGCATGGGGACAGATGTTGCATCTCCTGGGGAGGGGGTGCTTTGGGTGGGAAGGGATGAGTTCACCAGGGAATTGCGGAGGGAACGGTCCAGGCGGAAGGTGGAAAGGGATGGAGATGGGAAGATGTGACTGGTGGTGGAATTCCGTTGGAGGTCGTGAAAATGTTAGAGGATTGTGTTGTATGCAATGATTGATGGGGCGGGAGGTACAGACTAGGGGACTCTGTCTCTGTTATGACTAGGGGGAGGGGGAGCAAGGGAGGAGCTGTGGGGTACTGAGCAGACACGAGTGAGGGCCTCATCTATGATGGGAGAGGGGAACTCCTGTTCCCTAAAGAATGAGGACATCTCGGATATCCTGGTATGGAACACCTCATCTTGGGGGCAGATGGGGTGTAAATGGAGGAATTGGGAGTAGGGGATAGTGTCTTTGCGGGAAGCAGGGTGGTAAAAAGTGTAGTCAAGATAGTTGTGAGAGTCAGTGAGTTTGTAATAGATGTCAGTCAATAGTCTATTTCCTGTGATGGAGACTGTGAGATCAAGAAAGGGGAGGGAGGTGTCAGAGATGGTTCGAGTAAAGGCAGGCACGGGTTATTGATTGGGTACGATCAGCCATGATCACAATTAATTGCGGTGCTGGCTCGAAGGGCCGAATGGCCTCCTCCTGCACCTATTTTCTATGTTTCTATGTAAATTTGAGTGCAGGATGGAAATTGGTGGTGAAGTTGATGAAGTCCATGAGTTCTGCATGGGTGCAGGAGGTAGCACCAATGCAGTCATCTATGTAACGAAGATAGAGTTCGGGGAAAGGGCCAGTGTACGCCTGGAACAGAGGTTGTTCAACATACCCTACAAAAAGGCAGGCATAGCTGGGGCCCATGTGGAAGCAATGACTACCCACTCCTTTGATTTGGGAGGAGTCAAAGGAGGTTGTTAAGGGTGTGGACCAGCTTTTTCACACAAAGAGTGGCGGATGTATGGAACAAGCTGCCAGAGGAGGTGGTTGAGGCAGGAACTATCCCAACAGTTAAGAAACAGTTAGACAGGTACACGGATAGGTCAGGTTTGGAGGGATATGGACCAAATGCTGGCAGGTGGGACTAGTGTAGCTGGGACATGTTGGCCAGTGTGGGCAAGTTGTGCTGAAGGGCCTGTTTCCACACTCTATGACTCTATTTGTTCTTTATCTCTCGACATCACCGTCTATAATCTCTCATTTCACTTTCCCCTGACTCCCGTCTGAAGAAGTGTCTCGACCTGAAATGTGACCCATTCATTTTCTCTCCAGAGATGCTGCCTGTCCCGCTGAGTTAATTAATCATTTTGGGCCTATCTGCAGTTCCTTCCGACACAAAGCAATGGTTAAGGTGGTCCGAGTAGGATTTGAAGCAACTACTGATCCACATAACCTACAAAGAGAAACTCCTAGTATTTGGACTCTAAAGAGGGAGCTTTGATGTGGAGAATCTGACTGTTGTTAATGAAGAAATTGGTCAATGTGACAGCGTCGCTTTGAATGTTCGGCACAAATCTGGTAGATTTGTATTATCTAAATGGAGGCCGATTAGGAAAAGGGGAGATGCAGCGGGACCTGGGTGTCATGGTACACCAGTCATTGAAAGTCGGCATGCAGGTGCAGCAGGCAGTGAAGAAAGTGAATGGTATGTTAGCTTTCATAGCAAAAGGATTTGAGTATAGGAGCAGGGAGGTTCTATTTCAGTTGTATAGGGTCTTGGTGAGATCACAACAACTGTTGCGTACAGTTCTGGTCTCCAAATCTGAGGAAGGACATTATTGCCATAGAGGGAGTGCAGAGACGGTTCACCAGACTGATTCCTGGGATGTCAGGACTGTCTTATGAACAAAGACTGCATAGACTTGGTTTATACTCTCTAGAATTTAGGAGATTGAGAGGGGATCTTAAAGAAACGTACAAGATTCTTAAGGGGTTGGACAGGCTAGATGCAGGAAGATTGTTCCCGATGTTGGGGAGGTCCAGGACAAGGGGTCACAGCTTAAGGATAAGGGGGAAATCCTTTAGGACCGAGATGAGAAGGACTTTTTTCACACAGAGAGTGGTGGGTGTCTGGAACTCTCTGCCACAGAGGGTAGTTGAGGCCAGTTCATTGGCTATATTTAAGAGGGAGTTAGATGTGGCCCTTGTGGCTAAGGGGATCAGAGGGTATGGAGAGAAGGCAGGTACGGGATACTGAGTTGGATGATCAGCCATGATCATATTGAATGGCGGTGCAGGCTCGAAGGGCCGAATGGCCTCCTCCTGCACCTAATTTCTATGTTTCTATGTTTCTATTTGCTTTAGTTATTAAATGATCCTGGTGTTTTAGAATCTCCTCATCTTAAAGCATCTGGTGTTCTGCCAACATTTTGGTGTTTACATCATAATTGCAATGTTTAGGCACAGCTAGGAATAGACACTGGGATTTACAGAAACCTAACTAACAAACTAATCCAAACGTGTTCTAGAATTCACAGGTTCATGGAGGAATAGTATTGTGTGGTTGGGTTATTGCTGGCAAAGTAAAAGTTGGAACATGTAAGTAAAAATCAAATACCAACTAAAATTTGCATATTCTGTAGGAGGTGCACACATCCAGAAATTGTGTTTTGATTAATACGTGCGCCTGATGTTTTATAACATTATCATCTCAAAGCATTTGTGAGGCCAACCAAACAGTTTTATGTGAACACAATATTTGGAATTGCTAGCAATGCAAAGTTGGGTTATGTTAAAGGTGAGGTTAGATGCAATCACTGTGTTTTCAAACTGCTCTTTTGGTAACCATCTTACTCTTCGCTCTACAACAGGGGCCTCCAAACGTGTCAGCTTTAGGGCCACATTATATATTTGGCACATTTATGCAGGCCGTACACACCCACCCACACTCACACCCACCCATCCACACTCACTCACACACAGTCACACACACTCACACACACCCATCCACACTCACACCCACCCATCCACACTCACTCACACACAGTCACACACACCCACACACACTCACACGCACACACCCACCCACTCACACACACACCCACCCACTCACACACACACCCACCCACTCACACACACACAAACCCACCCACGCACTCACACACACAAACCCACCCACTCACCCTCCCACACATCCACCCACCCACGCACACTCACACACACTCACACCCACACACACCCACACACACTCACACCCACACCCACTCACACACACAAACCCACCCACACACTCACACACACAAACCCACTCACACAAACCCACACACACACTCACACACACATACACACACACCCACCCACACACACCCACCCACACACACTCACACACACACAAACCCACTCACACACACAAACCCACTCACACACACAAACCCACCCACCCACACACACACCCACACACACTCTCTCACACACACACACACAAACCCACCCACACACACACACACACACACCCACCCACTCACACACACACACACACACACACAAACCCACTCACACACACACAAACCCACCCACCCACCCACACACTCTCTCACACACTCACACACCCACTCACTCACACTCACACTCACACACCCACACTCATTCAAACACACACACACACTCACTCAAACACACACACACACACCCACACACACTCTCCCACACACACTCTCCACACACACACACACACACACACACACACACACACACACACACACACACCCACACACACACACACACACACACACACACACACCCACACACACACACACACACACACACACACTCTCCCACACACACTCTCCCACACACACTCTCCCACACCCACACACACTCTCCCACACACACTCTCCCACACACACACACACACACACACACACACACACACACACACACACACACACACACACACACACTGGGCCGCCGTCGCTGATCTTCACCGTCTGCCCGGGGCCATCGACTGTGACCTGTCAGCAGCTGCAGGCAAACCTTCAACTTGATAGCCCACGTACGGGAATCTGTCGTGTAGGTCCCCGCGCTCCCACAGAACCCGCTGTAGAGCCCGCCACACGGAACGTGTTAACAGCTTGCCGCGGGCTGGATAAAATCTCGTGGCGGGCTGGATGTGGCCTGTGGGTCAAGGTTTGGAGACCCCTGCTCTACAATACAGGGACATAAAATGTGGGATTTTTTATAAAGAAGCTGCTTTGTCATCTATATCATCGACAAGCTGGAGAAAGGTCTGAAGAAAGGTCTTGACCCGAACATCTCCTATTCCTTCTCTCCAGAGGTGTTGCCTGTCCTGCGGAGTTACTCCAGCTTTTTGTGTCTGTCATCAACATGCATGATTGTGGGCGACATTAAAGTAAATGGTACTGCCGATAGTGAAGATGGTTACCAAGGATTACAGGAAGATCTGGATCAGCTGGGCAAAGGGAGCCAAGGAATGGCACGTGATGTTTAATTTAGATCAACATGAGATTTGGCATTTTAGTATAATTTAGTTTAGTTTAGGATTGTCATGTGCACCGAGATATAGTGAAAAGCATTTGTTTGCATGGGATCCCATAAACAAAGGACTACACACAAATACATCATGGTGTGGTAGCGCCTAACGGCAGTGGCTCGACTGCAGTCCGTCTGTCTTTTTAAAATGTTATCTCATTAAATGTATGTTTTGATTCTAGTCTTTATTATTTTTTTGCTTTGTTTATGTGGGGTAGGGGAAACCGTTTACTCTCTTCCCTGTACGGGGACCCGACTTTTTCCCTGCCGGGTCTCCGGTGTCATTGGGCCTAACATCGTGGAGCCGGCAGCGGCCTCCGACCGGCACCAACCTGAGGGCTCCAGTCGTGGAGCCTGCGGACTCACCATCACGGAGCTGGCCGACTTCGGAGCGGGGAGAGCTGTGGTGGCGCGCGGCTGCGACCCGACTTCGGAGCTTCGGAGGCTCCGGCCGCAGGCCCAGTTGACAGGAACATCGGGAGCTCGCAGGTCCCTGGTGGGAGACCGCTTTTCGGAGCTCCCGCAATGGCAACTTCTCCTGCCGGAATCGCGGGATTTAAATGACTCGGATCGGGGCCTAACATCGCCCAGTGCGGCTAACATCGCCCACCTATGCCTTTAACACCGTGAGCCCCAGTCATCTCGATGCTGCAGTTGGACTGCTGGACCACGGGAGAAGAACAAAGGGAAGAGATAAGACTTTGCCTTCCATCACAGTGAGGAGGTGTTGGAGATTCACTGTGATGGATGTTTGTGTAAACTGTGTTAAGTGTGGGTCTTGAGTTTTTTTGGAATGCAAAAGACTGTGGGAATGAAATTTTGTTCAAACCACGTCTGTTTGAATGACAATAAAAGGCATTCTATTTTTCAATTCTATTCTAGTGCAAAGATAAAGGGTGAAGGGTTCAGCATTTAGTGTAATGATATAACATTGAAGTCTGATAAAATCAGAAAGCAATTTGAAAGGTCTGCAATGAGGTGGATGGGATGTCAGCACCACACTATACCAGATAAGACCATCATTCAATTGCCTGTTAACAAATAACCATATAACCATATAACAATTACAGCACGGAAACAGGCCCTCTCGGCCCTTCCAGTCTGTGCCAACCATTTATTTTCCCCTAGTCCCATCTACTTGCACTCTGACCATACCCCTCCATTCCCTTCCCGTCCATATACCTATCCACTTTACTTTTAAATGTTAAAATCGATCCTGCCTCCACCACTTCTGCTGGAAGATCATTCCACACAGCCACCACTCTCTGAGTAAAGAAGTTCCCCCTCATGTTACCCCTAAACTTCTGTCCCTTAATTCTGAAGTCATGCCCACTTGTTTGAATCGTCCCTACCCTCAATGGGAAAAGCTAATCCACGTCAACTCTGTCTATCCCTTTCATCATTTTAAAGACCTCAATCAAGTCCCCCCTTAACCTTCTGCACTCCAAAGAATAAAGACCTAACTTGTTCAACCTTTCTCTGTAACTTAGTTGCTGGAACCCAGGCAGCATTCTAGTAAATCTCCTCTGTACTCTCTCTATTTTGTTGACATCCTTCCTATAATTAAGCGACAGCTGGGAAGAAATTGATCCTGAATCTGGAGGTAGACAAAAATGCTGGAGGAACTCAGCGGGTTAGGCGGCAACTATGGAAAGAAGGAATAGGCGACGTTTCGGGTCGAGACCCTTCTTCAGACTGATGTGGGGGGTGGGGGGGGGGGGGGGGCGTATGGGCGGTAAAAATAATCTGGCGGTAAGTTTTCCAACTTCTGTATCTCCTGGCTGATGGGAGAGGGGAGAAGATGGATCTAATGTGTACCACCACTAACCTCATGTAGCCTGTAGATTGACAATAGACAATAGGTGCAGGAATAGGTCCTTTAGCCCTTCGAGCCAGCACCACCATTCACTGTGATACATTTAGTACCCCGTTCCTGCCTTCTCACCATATCCCCTGACTCCACTATCTTTAAATGCTATAAAGGGATGACATGTGAAGGCAGGCAGTATCAATGGCCACAATGGGCCCCTCCCTGAAGAACTTAATTTGCCTACTTTAAACAGAAGGTTGGTTAGGGACCACCTCCCGCCTGGCCAAACTCAGTTGTACTTGTTAGAGTCATTATGTCTTTGAGTCCAACGGCATGGAAACAGGCCCCTTGGTCCAACTTGCCCACTCCGACCAAGATGACCCATCTACAATAGTCCCACCTGCCTGTGTTTAACCTATATACCTCTAAACCTATCAAAACCATGTACCTGTCTAAATGTTTCTTAAACATTGGGATAGTACCTGCCTCAACTACCTCCTCTTGCAGCTCATTCCAAACCCACACCATATTTTGAGTAAAGAAGTTACACCTCGGGTTCCTTTTAAATCTTTTCCCCATCACCTTAAATCTATGTCCTCTGATTCTCGATTCCCTTATTCTGGGCAAAAGTGCGTTTACCCAATATATTCCTCTCATGATTTTGTACACCTCGAAGATCATCCCTCATCCTCCTGTGCTCCATGGAATGAAGCCCTATCCAGCTGAACCTCTCGAATCTGAGCAAAATCTTGGTAAATCTTCTCTGAACCATTTCAAGCTTGACAATATCTTTTCTATAACACGGTGGCGGAAACTGAACACAATATTCTAAATGTGGCCTCACCAACTTCTCATATGATTGTAACATGGACTCCCGACTGCTCTGCTCAATACTCTGACTGATGAAGGCCAATGGGCTGAAATACCTCTTGACCACCCTATCTACCTGTAACTCCACCTTCAAGAAACTATGCGCCTGCACTATTAGATCCCTCCCCAGAGCCCTACCATTCATGTGTAGGTCCTGCCCATGTTAGACTTCCCAAAGTACAGCCACATAATCAGGTGCACACATGACCGATGTTTCTTAAACATTGGGATAGTACCTGCCTCAACTACCTCCTCTTGCAAGTCACGGTGGCGCAGCGGTAGAGTTGCTGCCTTACAGCGAATGCAGCGCCGGAGACCCTGGTTCGATCCTGACGACGGATGCTGTCTGTATGGAGTTTGTACGTTCTCCCCGTGATCTGCGTGGGTTTTGTCCAAGATATTCGGTTTCCTCCCACACTCCAAAGACGTACAGGTTTGTAGGTTGATTGGCTTGTAAAATGTAAAAAATGTCCCTAGTGTGTTTAGGATGGTGTTAATGTGTAGGGATCGCTGATCGGCGCGGACCCGGTGGGCCAAAGGGCCTGTTTCTGCGTTGTATCTCTAAATTAAGCCATACCTTGAGGAGATTTTGATGTGGAACAGACAAAATGTGTAGGAAGGAACTGTAGACGTTGGTTGGACAGGCAGCATCTCTGAACAGAAGGACTAGTAGATTTTACCTTCAGCAACAAGGCTAGCCGGTCAGTATCATCCACTACCTCAACATCATCCTTACATTGGAGCAACATAGGTTGGGGCCACTTCCAGCAGGGGATATAGTTGGCTGATCCAATGCATGGTCAGAGTCCTGGAGTTAGTTCCACAGGTGTGCAACATTTAATACTATTTCAAGGTTGTAAACAAAACAATACACGATAACTAAAAATGCAAATGTGAATTTGCATGAGGTTTGTGACGGAAACCTAATATCCGTCCACAGCACCAGATTAGGACAGCCATTTTACAGCTGGGAATTTGTAGATCATAGAAACATAGAAACATAGAAAATAGGTGCAGGAGTAGGCCATTCGGCCCTTCGAGCCTGCACCGCCATTCAATGTGATCATGGCTGATCATCCAACTCAGTATCCCATACCTGCCTTCTCTCCATACCCCCTGATCCCTTTAGCCACAAGTGCCACATCTAACGCCCTCTTAAATATAGCCAATGAACTGGCCTCAACTACCTTCTGTGGCAGAGAATTCCAGAGACTCACCACTCTCTGTGTAAAGAATGTTTTCCTCATTTCGGTCCTAAAGGAATTCCCCCTTATCCTTAGACTGTGACCCCTTGTTCTGGACTCCCCCAACATCGGGAACAATCTTCCAGCATCTAGCTTGTCCAACCCCTTAAGAATTTTGTAGGTTTCTATAAGATCCCCCCTCAATCTTCTAAATTCCATCGAGTACAAACCGAGTCTATCCAATCTTTCCTCATATGAAAGTCCTGACATCCCAGGAATCAGTCTGGTGAATCTTCTCTGTACCCCCTCTATGGCAAGGATGTCTTTCCTTATGGGAAGACACAGATTTTCTGTTTCTGTGGGAGATGCATTCTAATTACAGGGAGAAATGTTACTAAGCAATGAAGTCATGCATTCTCAGAGTAGACTGTGTAAAGGCTCTCATCCTACAATGGAATTTTGGGCATCCACTGATTACGTTCATTTTCAGTATTAATTGGAGAAAAATCACACTTTAAAGAGAGTCAGATGAGCCCCGTAGTAATTGAAGTCATGTGTGTGAAACTAATTGAGGTTGTTAATTGCTCATTAATGGGGCGTGCTGAAACTTTATGAGATCCCCCACTGTTTCATGAATCACAGGCCACATGCAAAAAATCTCCTACGCTACAAGTTGGCAGTGCAGTGGCTCTCTGCTGGCTGGCTGGCTGGCTGGCTGGCTGGCTGGCTTTATGAGGCGTCGTGGTTTTGGACTGATCCTGATCGTTCAATTGCTTTCTTCACCTAATATAACCAGCGTCGATTTTTGCTGTTACTCGCCCTTTGGGTTATTTTTCTTTGACGTGTTTTTATTGATATTTGTGGAGAGGTAATCTCTTCTTTCTGATCGGGAGATAATGAACTGAGCCATCTGGGATATAATGCTGAAAGAGGGGTTGTAGAGGAAAAACAGATCCTGCAGAAGGTGTCAACAATCTACCTTGGATCTTAATCCATCCTGTGGATGGCATCTCTGCCTGGATGTGTTGCAGGAGAAGTTTGAGAAGAAATTACAGCAATTTTATAATCCACAACCAGAGAGCAGTGTTGAACTGCTATCTACCTCTTTGGAGACCCTCGGACTATCCTGGATCAGACTTTTCTGGCTTTACCTTGCACTAAATGTTATTCCCTTATGATGTATCTACACACTGTAAATGGCTCGATTGTAATCATATACTGACTGGTTAGCGCACAACAAAAGCGTTTCACTGTACCTCGGTACATGTGACAATAAATTAAACTAAACTGAACTGACTGAACTGATATTGACAACTACAATCTGTGTACCAACATTATCCACTTCTGTAAACCAACATATTTGCAATCCAAAAGTGTTCCTGACTGCTACATTCCATACTAATACCTGTATGAAACCAGAGGTGTAACATCAGCTGCAGTGTCCACTTCGTGTTCAGATCGATACTGACTTCACCATGTAGAAGAATGGAAGGTACCTGTCAACGGCAAGAGATTTCATTCCCTCCAGCTGATGACTGAATCATTTCCCAATTCCCTGGCTACTTACTTTTATATTTTACCTATCAAGGAGATGAAAACTTTGGTGAAAATGACAGGGTGCCTCATGGGGAGAATAGTTACAGTGTAGCATAGCTTTTATCAGCACAGGAGAACTCTCGTACCCAAACAAAGACAATCACTTGGTAAGGCTCAGAGTCATAGAGTGATACAACGTGGGAGCAGGCTCTTGGTAGTAGGAATAAAGGCTGGAAAGGCCACATTTGGAATATTGTGAGCAATTTGGGCACCATATCTGAGGAAGGATGGGCTGGCTCTGGAGAGGGTCCACAGGAGGTTTACAAGAATGATCCCAGGAATGAGTGGGTTAACCTATAATGACTGTTTGTTGGCACTGGGCCTGTGCTCACTGCAGTTTGGAAGAATGTAGGGAGACCTAATGGAAACATACAGAGTAGTGAAAGGCTTGGATGGAGTGGATGTGGAGAGGGTGTTTCCACTAGTGGGAGAGTCTAGGACTACGGGTCATAGCCTCAGAATTAAAGGACGTTCATTTAGGAAGGAGATGAGGAGAAATGTATTTAGTCAGAGGATGATGAATTTGCAGAGTTCTTTGCCACAGAAGGCTGTGGAGGCCATCAGTGGATATTTTTAAGGCAGAGATAGATAGATTCTTGATTAGTACGAGTGTCAGAGTTTATAGGGAGAAGACAGGAGAATGGGGGTTGGAGGGAGAGATAGATCAGCCATGATTGAATGGTGAAATAGCCTTGATGAGCTGTATGGCCTAATTATACTTCTATTTCCCTTACTCTGTCTCATCATTATTTGATATCCGGCTCACAATGGTGGTGTCATCTGTGAATATGAAAATGGAATTAGATTTGTACATGGCTGCACAGTTGTGGGTGCACAAGGAGTAAAGAAGGGGCCTGAGAATGCATCCTCGTGGAGCCCCCGTGTTGAGGATTATCATAGAAATTAATTTGTCCCATATCCTCACTGTTGGTCAGGAAGTCGAGGATCCAGTTGCTGAGATGAATGCTGACTCCAAGTCCCGTGAGTTTGGTGATGAGCATGGATTGTATAATGGTATTAAAGGCAGAGCTGTAGTCTATGAACAGTGACGTAGGTGTCTCTGTTATCCGGGTGTTCCAGAATGAGTGTAGGGCTGGGCCGATGGCATCGTCCATGGACCGGTTGTGGTGGTAGGTGAACTGCAGTGGGTGAAGGCTGCTGGGTTGACTGGATTTAATATATTCCATATCTAACCTCTCAAACCATTTCATGAGGGTAGATGTCAAGGCCACAGTACAGTAGTCATTAAGGCATGAGGCCTTGCTTCAGTTCAGATTCAGATTCAGAAAACTTTATTGTCTGTCGTAACAGAAAATCTTCTTTGACGTGGCTCAACATACAACAAGACAATATACAACAGTCATCTGCGGGCACACTCAGTGTGTATAGGTCTTAAAAACAAGTATAAAGATTAGAAACTGTAAAAATAGACAAGATAAAAGTTGAAAGTTGTGGATACGTGTAAAGTGACAGTGCGTCAGGGTTAATTTGTCCATTGATCATGTATTATTTAAACTATTTATGGCAATGGGTATGAATGAGTTTTTGTGGATGTTTTTCTTGGATAGGGGGACTTTATATCGGCGGCCTGATTTCAGAAGTTGGAAGGACTTGTGCAGGGGGTGGGTGGGATCCTGTGTAATGAGGTTGGCTTTCCTTTTAACAGCCTGGGTGTGAAGTACTGACAATTGAATTTGAGTTTTGCCAGTTATTTTGATGATTTGCTTGATTGATGATCCGGGAAAGCTTTGATTTGTCTTTGACAGAGGTAAGGGTGAACCAGGGTGTGATGTTAAAGGTGAGTACAGATTCTATAAGTGATTTACATACAGCTGTTAAAATGTCCTGTCTGACATCAAAGCTCCTGAGTTTCCTCAGCAGGAACAGGCGTTGCTGTGCCTTCTTGTACACAGAGTCTGTGTGCTGGGAGAAGGACAGGCGGGTGTCAATCTCTGTGCCCAGGTATCTAAAGGCCTCTACCTGCTCGACTGTCTGCCCATTCAGCCTCAGAGGTTCAAAGAGAGGTTGGGGGGAAGATGTTCGCCTTCCCCCACAACACAGCTCCTTGGTCTTGGAGATGTTAAGCTCCAGAGAGCTCTCTTTGATCCACAGCATCAAGATGTTGACCTGCTGATAGTAGGCAGCCAGAGAAGTGTGATCCTTGATGTGGGCCACCAGGGCCATATCGTCTGCATACTTAAAAAGGGGAATGTCACTGTTATTGTTTGTTACATTGTTCGAACCAGGATGTTAGTAGTCTTCTTGAAGCAGGTGGATACCTCGGAACAGTGCAGGGATACTTCTTAAGTATACGCCTCAGTTCTCATAACTAATTGTCTACCTTATAGTTCTTGAATATCTTTGAATGTTTCAGAATATCAGGTATGTGACTTGCCCATTATCAACGTTTTTTAATAATTGGAGAACTTCAAGTTCCTAGGTGTAAATATCACCAACAATTTGTCTTGGACCAACTACATTGAAGCCATGGCCAAGAACGTGCTCCAAAGACTCTTCTTCCTCAGAAGACTAAGCAAGTCTTCTATAATAGTAAGATTAAATGAGAACTTACCAGTTTGAAGTTTGATCTTTATTTTATGAGGAGTTATGATGAGGGATTACGTGAAGCCCCGCCAGGCGCATGCGCGTCATACTTCAAAGCAGCGGCGTGAAATCACAGTAACTACAGTGAAGTGATATAGTAAGACTCAGAAGACTAAAACTAACAGATGATCTTTGCGATTATGAGGGTCGGGAGCAGAGGGCACGTAATCCCTCATTGTAACTCCTCATAAAATAAAGATCAAACTTCAAACTGGTAAGTTCTCGTTTAATCTCACTATTTTACTTCAGAGTCACGTGAGTGCCTACGTGAAGATTTCAAAGCTCTGTGATTTCATGCCATAGATCCAGTTCCATACGACACACTGCTTCAGTTGACACAGGATTGAACAAATAATGTATTGAACATTGCTTAAATTATCCAATGAACATTTTAATAATAAAAAAAACAGTAATAACCCCTCTATCCCAGGGGAAATTACAAATGAAATTATAAAATAAATCAAACAGAACCCAAAACAGCATGCCCAAAACCTTGCACTGCCAGGACAGGTTTGTCATAAAACTTGGAAAACGTTGACTCCCTAGACCATCCTGCAGCCCCGAGGATCTGATCTAGAGGCACGTCCTATGCCTTCGCTGCAGATGTTGATGCTGCCCTGGTGGAGTGAGATTTAAACACATGAGTGTATACTCCAGGACAATCCAAAACCTGTTACAACCACCTATAAATAGTTTGTACTGACACCTTTTAATGAGTTTTTTTGTGGCTGATGAGCATTGCTGTTTCAGAGCCTCTGAGACTCTTAATTACCTCGATATGTTGACTCAGGTGCGTAACTACACATAGCCTTCGGTCAACGGGGTATGCTTTAAAGCTTACTTTGGTCCCAGCCATACCTGGCCTTCTTTGTTTGATTAGATCTTATACATAAAACATCATATTATCTACAGAAGAATACTTATTATCCAGCCGTAGCTTTTGCAATGTCTGAACCCGTTGCGCGGATACTTGCACCATGAGCATAACTACTTTAAGTGTTAACTTCTGAAAAGATAGCGATGCGATTGGAGCCCATTGCCGAAGCAGTGTGAGAACTATGCTCACATCCCAGATTTCTGTATGTCTAGGCTTAGGAGGGTTTATGTTAAAGATGCCTCTCATGAATCGGGACACTAGCGGATGAGACCCGATAGATTGTTGTCCCGAAAATTGCTCTAAATAGGAGGACAAAGCACTCCGAGCACTATTAATGGCACTATAGCTCAACTGTTCATCAAAATGCAATGTAGCAAGGAACTCCAATACATCCGGTATGCTTGCAGCATGTCAAAAGTCAAAGTCAAAAGGGTTTATTGTCATGTGTACCTGACAGGACAATGAAATTCTTTCTTTGCCTAGCACAACAGAACATAGTAGGCATTGACTACAAAACAGATCAGTGTGTCCAAGTTTAATAGCCTGATGGCTGTGGGGAAGCAGCTATTCCTGAACCTGGTCAGGATGATAAGATATATATGACTGTAAACAAAACATTTCCCATTTCTTAATATGAGACACATATATTTTTTAGTGCTATCTCTCCAGGCCGCAGTAATCTCATCCACGGTCCTACTTGACAGTCCAAGCCCTTGGAATGGTCTGGTCAGAATCTGCAGATTAACAGATTAATATGATCATGTAAAGGATGACTTTATCCTGTTACCGGTTTAACCAACAAAATGCTGTATTTGGGGACAGTCATGAATGGCTGTGTCATCATTCTCAGGACCAATGGGAACCATGGCTGTGTAGGCCAGTCAGGAACCACCAGAATGCCCGAGGCGGAGTCCTGCTCTATTTTGGTGAGGCATTGCCTGATGAGGCAGAATGGGGGAAAAGCGTAAAAGAATGTATGTCCCCAATGTAGCGAGAATGCATCCACAGCTACTGCTGCTGGATCTGGTTCCCATGAAACGTATTTAGGTAACTGGTGATTTAGCCTGTATGCAAACAGATCTATGTTTGGCAAACCATACTGGCTGACAATCATTTTAAAAATGTTTGGATTTAGCATCCACTCTATGTTGTCATTAAAATTCCGTGAACTGGTGCTCGCCACCACATTATCTCTTCCTGGTAGGTAGATAGCTGAGACCCAGATATTTCTGGGAATGAACCAGTCCCAAATGAGGTTAGCCAGATTATCACACGATACTGACCTAATTCCTCCCATGTGATTGATATAAGCAACAGCCATGGTATTGTCAATCTGGAGCTGAACACGTAAATCATTCATTGTTGAGCAATATGCTTTTAGCCCATAGAATGCACTCGGCAATTCAAAGTAATTTATACCATGCCTCTGCAGGATTAATTCCTCTTGCACACTCCATCTACCACCACAGCTAGACTCGGTATCCGTGACTCCACATCCCGAAGCACTGACATCGGTTTGTAAAATAACTGAAGATTGTTGAGTCATGGATGATTGTTAAATCATCTTCTAAAGCCGTGAGCGCCGACAACAGGGAGGATTTTACGTAGGGGAGAAAATAAAGTGCACAGTTTATTTTTACATTAAAACTTGGTTTTTAGGAAGCCTTTAATCACATTTTCATGTTGCGAAATGGGGACAAAAAAAATGTATGAACCAACCGGCTGTATTTTTCATGCCGACTTCACCGCAAACCGCAACATTCCAATCCACTGCATTCCACTAAAACCCACTCGCAAGTTGATTCAAATGGCGATTAATTTACAGGAATTAAACACTGAATTCCTTCCATTTGGCCTATAAATTCATGAAAATGAGATTTAAATATCATGTTAGATTGTGAATTATTGTGTGAATGTTATTTGGACACTTAGGCAATTTTAAAAAAGTTTATCTTTTCTTAAGAAATGGATAGATGTTTAGATCTACTCATTGAATTTTGTAATTAGCTACAATTAGGTAACTAACTAATTATATGCTTTAATTTCAGGTCATCCAAGTAATATTGTTTCATATTTGTTTCAGAATGCTTCAATCTATAATAACTGAACATGTCATTGAGTTCTCTTAATTTTTTAAGAAAGTTATAGGCTTTTGACTGTCCTAGATCACAACTTTTGAATTAAGTCAATGGAAAGGCAATGGGGAACAAGATGCTAATTTCTGTGTATGAAAATGGCCATAACTTTTTTAATACTGAAGATATGAAAGTGAATTAGGTGTCAAATTAAACTTATTTTTATGCTTTATCTGATGGGATAAATTGCAGACTTGATTTTTTAAATCTCAAAATTTTGTAACATTGCTACTTACTGTTCTATGTTCTCTGTTTTGACCTCCACTTCCCTTACCCACTAATCTCACCACCCTATGAACATGCAACAAACTCTGTCACCTCCCTCCCCTTCCTTGATCTCACTGTCTCCATCACAGGGAACAAACTGTCGCACGACATCTACTACAAAACTAACAACTCTCACCGTTATCTGGACGACACATCCTCCCACCCTGCTTCTTGTAAAGACGCTATCCCATACTCTCAATCCCTCCATCTGCACGACATCAGCTCTCATGATGAGGTTTTCCATTCTAGGTCATCTGAGATGCCCACTTGGTTTCTCTCACTGCTGTCATTTATGTAACTCGCACATTTCTGTGTCCTGTAGCGAGATCTGCTCTCGCTTCACTTCCCCCCAGATGCAACAATGATGGGGCTCCCCTGGCCCTCACCTTTCATCCCACCAGGCTCCGTATCCAACGCATCATCCTCCGACATCCCTGTCACCTCCACTGTGATCTCACCTTCCTCCTCCATCTCTTTCCGCTTTCTGCAGGGACCACTCCCTCTGCAACCTCTTGGTTCACTCATCTCTTCCTGCACAAATCACCCCCTCCCCAGGTACCATCCCCAGGTACAGATGTAATAACGGTCCCTATACCTCCTCCCTTGCCTCCATCCAAAAATCCTAATCTGAACATGGGTGAGACTAAGCATAGGCTCAGCGACTGTTTCACTAAACAAGTGCTCTTGGTCCAGCAAGGCCTACTGGATCTCTCAGTTGGTAACCATTTCAGCCCTGGTCCTCCTCCATTGTCAGAGTTAGACTGAACACAAAGTGGAGGAACAGATTCAGTTTGTGTAGCTTACAAGCCAACAGTATGAACATTGAATTCCCCAATTTTAGGTCTCTAACTAACTCCCCCCCCCCTCCACTTTCTCCCTACACCCCCCAAAATCCCCCTCCCCCCACCCCATGTGCCTACCTAGGCTTGGACATGGCTATTATTCCAAACATACACTAAACAGCAGCATTACAAACAACATTATTAGCATTGAACCATTATATAGTACGATGCGATATGATAGATCCCAGGAGGGAATTTGATCTGCCAAGTCATAAAAAACACAAAATGCATGAAACATGCAATTAAAGCGATGAGTGGAAAAGATTGGGGATGTGCAAAGACTGGAGATGAAGGGGAGTCAGTTTCAGCCTACCCCACAACAGAAGGGAGAGGAGTTGTACAGTTTGATAGCCACAGGGAAGCGGATCTCTTGTGGCGTTCTGTCCAGCATCTTGGTGGAACCAGTCTGTTGCTGAAGGTGCTCCTCAGGTTGACCAGTGTGTCATGGAAGGGGTGAGATGTATTGTCCAGGATGCTCTGCAGTTTGAGGAGCATCCTCCCCTCCAAGACCACCTCCCATGAATCCAACTCCGCCACCAGGATGGAGCCGGCCGTCCTGATGAGTTTGTTAATCCTGTTGGTGTCCGTGGCCTTCTCCCTGCTGCCCCGGCTCACGGCAGTGAAGAAGATGGCACTGGCCACCACCGATTGGTAGAACATCTGCAGCTTCTTACTGCAGATGCTGAAGGAGCGGAGCCTTCTCAGAAAGTACAGCCGGCTCTGTCCCTTCATGTACAGGGCCTCAGCATTCCTGGACCAGTCCAGTTTACTGTCCAGGTACACTCCAAGGTACTTGTACTCCCTGGTAAACTGCACATCCACACCATTGATGGAGACGGGGGACAGGGATGTTCCTCTCCTCCTAAAGTCCACTCCAACTCCTTAGTCTTGTCGGTGTTGAGCTGCAGGTGATCCAGCCCACACCACTCAACAAAGTCGTTGACTACACCTCTATATTCAGCTTCCCTCCCCTCACTGATGCAGCCCACAATTGCAGAGTCATCCGAAAACTTCTGCAGGTGGCAGGAGACGGAGCTATATCTGAAGTCCGAGGTGTAGATGGTGAACAATAAGGGAGTAACTCGGTCAGCATGGACAAGTTGGCTAAAGGGACTGTTTCCATGGTGTATAACTCTATGGCTCAATTTAACTGAAGAAGGGTCTCGACTCGAAACATCACCCATTCCTTCTATCCAGAGATGCTCCCTGTCCCACACTTTGTGTCTACTTTCGGTGTAAACTAGCATCTGCAGTTCCTTCCTACACATTAACTAAATATAAAATCCTTATCAGGGGAGTACTTACAATTCAGTTATAGACAATAGACAATAGGTGCCGGAGTAGGCCATTCGGCCCTTCGAGCCAGCACCGCCATTCAATGTGATCATGACTGATCATCCCCAATCAGTACCCCGTTCCTGCCTTCTCCCCATATCCCCTGACTCCGCTATTTTTAAGAGCCCTATCTAGCTCTCTCTTGAAAGCATCCAGAGAACCCGCTTCCACCGCCCTCTGAGGCAGAGAATTCCACAGACTCACCACTCTCTGTGAGAAAAAGTGTTTCCTCGTCTCCGTTCTAAATGGCTTACTCCTTATTCTTAAACTATGGCCCCTGGTTCTGGACTCCCCCAACATCTGCATCCCAGCTTTTACTATCCTGCTTTATATTCTTGGCTAGCTTACCTTCATATCTCATCTTTTCTCCAGTATTGTCTTTTTGGTTATTTTCTGTTGTTCTTTAAACATGACTCATTCCTCTGGCTTCCCGCTCATCTTTGCTACGTTGTACTTCTTCGCATTCATTTCTCTACTGTCCCTGACGTCCCTTGTCAGCCATGGTCGTCCCTTTCTACCCTTGGAATCTTTCTTCCTCCTAGGAATGAGCTGCTCCTGCACCTTTTGTATTATTCCTAGAAACACATGCCATTTTTTTTCCACTGTCATCCCTGCTAGTGTATCTTTCCAGTCAACTTTGGCACCTCCTATCTATTCTTCTCCCTCTCCAATTGTAGATTAAACCTGACCATGTTATGGTCACTGTCTCCTAATGGCTCATTAACCTCGAGGTCCTTTATCAAATCCGGTTAATTACATAACACTAAATCCAGAATTGCCTTCTCGCTGGTAGGCTCCAATACAAGCTGTTCCAAGAATCGTTCACACAGGCACTCTACAAAGTCCCTTTCTTGGGGTCCAGTACCAACCTGATTTTCCCAGTCTACCTGCATGTTGAAATCTCCCATAACCACCGTGACATTACCTTTACTACATGCCAATTTTAACTCCTGATTCAACTTGGCCCCATGTCCAGGCTACTGTTTGGGGGGCTGTAGATTAGTCCCATTAGGGTCTTTTCACCCTTACAATTCCTTAGTTCTGTCCATACTGACTCCACATCTCCCGTTTCAATGTCACCCCTCGCAAGGGACTGAATTTCATTCCTGACCAACAGGGCAACCCCACCCCCTCTACCCACCTGTCTGTCTTTTCGATAGGAGGTATACCCTTGAATATTCAGTTCCCAGCCCTGGCCCTCTTGCAGCCATGTTTCAGTAATTCCCACAACATTATATTTAACAGTTTCTAACTGAGCCTCAAGCTCGTCCACTTTATTCCTTATACTTCGCGCATGCATATACAGCACTTTGACCTCCGTATTCACTTCCCCCCTCGCAATTGGCCCTGACCTTACTCTGTTGTCCATTCTCGAGCTTTCCTTCCCATTAATTTGAGAATCTTTTGTAATTTTTCCTGTACTCACTTCCCCTTCAACTCCATCTTCTACTCCCAATTTGTCAACCCCTCCCCCCCACTATTTAGTTTAAACCCACACGTGTAGCCCTAGCAAACCTGCCTGCCAGAATGTCAGTCCCCCTCCAGTTAAGGTGTAGCCCGTCCCTTTTGTAGAGGTCACCTCTACCCCAGAAGAGATCCCAGTGGTCTATAAATCTAAAGCCTTGCTCCCTGCACCAGCCCCTCATCCACACATTCAGACCCCCTATCTCCCTGTTCCTGTACTCACTAGCACGAGGTACTGGAAGCAATCCAGAGATAACCACTCTAGAAGTCCGGCATATCATTCTTCTTCCCAACTCTCTGAAGTAATGTTGGCGAACCTCCTTCCTCTTCTTCCCAATGTTGTTTGTGCCTACGTGCACAACTACTGCCAGCTGTTCACCTTCTCTCTCGAGGATGTTCTGAATTCGGCTTGTGGCATCCTGAACCCTGGCACCAGGGAGGCAACAGACCATCCTCGCATCTCGTCTGCTGCCACAGAATCTCCTGTCCGCTCCTCGGACAATGGAGTCACCCACCACTAGGGCTCTGCCCGACGTCAGTCTCGCCGGTCGAGTCCCACCTGCAGGATTGGAGCCACTGACGTGTCCGCCACTCGGATGGGAAACATCGTCTCCCTGGACAGTTCCCAAGAGTTGATATGTGCATCTGTAGATAATAGATTTCCAGTTTCTAGACGTACCTTTTGATCCATTCTGCTGATTGTTGGATGGCTCCTTAATGCGCCTTAGATTGCCTGCATCATTAGTTGGAGGTCACTGCCAAACTCTATTTCATATTTATATAACTGAAAGTCTCATCTTGACCACTTCCTGCCTATACTTTTAATTGATTTTAGAAAGGACGCTACCCTATATCGCTATGATTTTTGGCCATCTTACTCACAGCCCCAAGGATTTTTCTGATCGCTGAAAAATAAAAAAAGTTATGAATGTTTAAAAAATGTTGAGATCAGTTGATTGGTTCTCTCGCCTGTCAAACACCATAATGAAGGTAACGTCCGTTCCAGGGGGAGCAGGAGTATAAAACCCCGGATGCTTGGACGTGAGTCAGTCACTCTGGAAGATCGCGAGTGAGAGGCCACAACTGTGATTCTAAGCTGTAAGTCTACTGAACTGTGAGTCTACTGTGTGCTTGCAATAAATGCTTTGTTACCCCACAATGTGGTTGCAATAAATGAAGATTGGTTAACCCTTAATGTGCTTGCTATAAATGTTTTGTTACCCTGCAATGTGGTTGCAATAAACGATGAATGGTTAGCACTTAATGAGCTTGCAATAAATGGTTTGTTAGCCCCCACTGTGATTAATCCAAAAGTCCCGCTCATTCCGTAAGTTAGGGTGAGTGGACAGGTCGCTCTGATTGCGTAAGTTCCGCTAAGTGCAGAGGTCACGCTGATTGCGGAAGTGCCACTGACTGCGAAAGGTTTCACTGCCATATATACGGAGTGTGAGTGTGAGTGTGCGAGTGCAGGTGTTTGTGAGATTGAGGGTGTGTGTGTGAGGTGGAGGGTGTGAGTCTGTGTGTGTGTGTGAGTCTGTGTGTGTGTGAGTGTGTATGTGTGAGTGTGTGTGTGTGAGTCTGTGTGTGAGTCTGTGTGTGTGTGGTGGAGGGTATGTGTGTGTGTGTGTGTGAGTCTGTGTGTGTGTGAGTGTGTGTGTGAGTGTGTGTGTGAGTGTGTGTGCGCCTGTGTGTGAGTCTATGTGTGTGTGTGTGTGCGCGGTGGAGTGTGTATGTGTGTGTGTGTGTGTGTGGTGGAGGGTATGTGTGTGTGTGTGTGATGGAGGGTGTGTGTGTGTGTGTGTGTGTGTGTGTGTGTGTGTGTGTGTGTGTGTGTGTGTGTGTGTGTGTGTGTGTGTGGTGGAGGGTATGTGTGTGTGTGTGTGTGTGTGTGATGGAGGGTGTGTGTGTGTGTGTGTGTGTGTGTGTGATGGAGGGTGTGTGTGTGTGTGACATGAAATGGATTGACTTGACTAGAAATGGATTGACTTGACTAGAAATGGATTGACTTGACTTGACTTGAAATGTATGGACTTGACTGGACTTGACTTGAAAAGGGTTGGCTTGATGACTTGAAATGGATTGGCAGGAACTCTACTGCCTTGATTCCATTGAAGAGTGCTTTGTTTTGACTCTTATCTTTCCATGCTAAAATTAATGGATCCCTCTCTGCTTTTTTTCATAAGCCATTACATAATTCTTCATGCTTGATGCTTTTCCAATCAGTTATTTGCTTGTCCAAGCAATTCTTTTGCACATAATATTTAGACATGGAAGACAGAAGATAAGCTATGCTTTCTTGTCTTGGCACTTCAAACATGTTCTGTTCTGTTTATAGACGAAATGCTTTTGTTCCAAAGTACAAACAGCTTTGGCAATTAAACATTAACTCTGCAAGACTCAATCACATAACTTAGCAGAATGTCCAGCAAAAATAATGCCTGTTTACAGGCAACTGAATCATCCCACCACAACCAGAGAGCAGTGTTGAACTACCAACTACCTCTTTGATGACCTCCGGACTATCCTTGATCAGACATTACTGGCTTTACCTTGCACTAATCATTATTCCCTTATCATGTATCTATACACTGTAAATGGCTCGACTGTAATCATGTATTGTCTTTCTGCTGCCCGGATAACAAGCAACAAAAGCTTTTCACTGTACCTCGGTACACTTGACAATAAACTCAAGTAAACTAACTAATCTACCAAACTAGTTCCTAAGCTTTGCCCTCACCATGTGAGATTCTCAGAAGTTTATCTGAGGGTTTTATCCCTCTCTATTTTGACATTCATTGTCTACTTCTTATCGACTCCACACACGATTAGAAGTTGCTCAGCCAGAGCTGAACGCACTTCTCGGCATCTGCATGCGATGGTGTCCGTCTTGCGCTTCTTGTGCTTCTTGTGCATGGTGGTGGAAAGATTAGTGGAAACAGGGTTGCGACGTGAACACTCTTTCCTTGACCCCGACATTCATTGTGATAGAGACTGATATAGATGGCCACAAGCACATAGGCCATCCAACCCATATTGCCAAAATAGCAGTGGAATGGTCATTCAGTCCCATATTAAATATGCTTCCAGAATACCATTACATTCAGATTGCCTCAAATCTTTTTTCTAGCTTTGTTGAGGGAAACTTCTGTTGTCAATGGCAGTGTCCTTGACTTTCTACTGCCACCAGTGGTAGGTCTTTCTCTTAAATATAAAGCTGTCTGTGCAGGAGACATTCTCCCCCAGAGAAATGATTCTGACACCTCCCTTTATGTCTTCCATAACCTGCTAGAATCTAGTCCAGTAAATCTTAAATTGTATGTAGTAATATTTTATCTCACCTGGTTTTTCTCAATGTTAAAGTTTAATTACATAGTTATGTCATTTGTGGCAGCCTGACTTATTCTTTGACTGTCGCTGCCTCTCATAATGTTATCTACTTCTATGCATGTAACCTCCAGCGTTCCAGAGAGAACGATACAAGTCTGTCTAACCTCTCCTTGTATTAATATCCCTCTAATCCAGGCACCATTCTGGTAAACACAAAATGCTACAGTAACTCAGCGGGACAGACAGCATCTCTGGAGAGAAGAAATGGGTGACGTTTCGTGTCGAGTTACTCCAGCATTTTGTGTCCACCTTCAATTTAAACCGGCATCTGCAGTTCTTTCCTATCATTCTGGTAAATCTCCTCTTCACACTTTCCAAAGGCTCCACATTCTTCCTGTAACGGGATGACTTGAATTGCACATAATACTCTGCATTCAATGTAAATATAAAAGCCCCGGATTCATCATCAGCATTATCTTCTTCTGATTACAGCCAGTTCAGTTCAGTTCAGTTCAGACAACTAGGGAAAGTCAATGTGACAGCTTGGAAAGACAGCTGAGAAGAGGGAATAGACCCCATTGCAGCTGTTATGGTTATAGTTGTATTTTATATAACTGACAGTGCCTTGGGAGAAATTAGTGGATTGAAGTTGAGCAGCGAGGGTGGGGTGCAAGAGTAGGTGTGGTAGAGGTGGGTTGTAGAGGTTTCAGAGCCAGATCCACCACGTTGCTCTTTGGAGAGCGAGGAATCCGCAGACCATTTGCATCGGGCTGTAAAGCAAAGTCAAAGTCAAAGTCAAAAGAGTTTATTGTCATGTGTCCCTGACAGGACAATGAAAATCTTTCTTTGCATAGCACAACAGAACATAGTAGGCATTGACTACAATTCTATACATAAATACACCCATGAATTAATAAATTAATAAAGTGCAAATAACAGATGGAGGGATATTAATGTTCAGAGTTCCGAGCCAGGTTTAATAGCCTGATGGCTGTGGGGAAATAGCTATTCCTGAACCTGGTCATTGCAGTCTTCAGGCTCCTGTACCTTCTACCCGAAGGTAGCAGGGAGATGAGTGTGTGGCCAGGGTGGTGTGGGTCCTTGATGATGCTGCCAGCCTTTTTGAGGCAGCGACTGTGATAAATCCCCTCGATGGAAGGAAGGTCAGAGCCGATGATGGGCTGGGCAGTGTTTACTACTTTTTGTAGTCTTTTCCTCTCCAGGGCACTCAAGTTGCCGAACCAAGCCATGATGCAACCAGTCAGCAAGCTCTCTACTGTGCGCCTGTAGAAGTTAGAGAGAGTCCTCCTTGACAGACCAACTCTCCGTAATCTTCTCAGGAAGTAGAGGCGCTGATGTGCTTTCTCAACAACTGCATCTATGTTCTCGGACCAGGAAAGATCTTCACAGATGTGCACGCCCAGGAATTTGAAGCTCTTGACCCTTTCAACCATCGACCCATTGATATAAACAGGACTGTGGGTCCCCATCCTACTCCTTCCAAAGTCCACAATCAGTTCCTTGGTTTTGCTGGTGTTGAGGGCCAGGTTGTTGTGCTGGCACTATATGGACAGTTGCTCGATCTCTCTTCTATACTCGGATGTCGGAGGCAGCAGAGCAAGGCAGTGGGTGGATTTGGTGGAGAAGAAATAGTGTCTGTTGTGGGCAGAGAGGAAATGTATAACATGCAGTTTGTGTATTTATTTGTAACTTTGGTCTGTGTAAGTGTAAGTCTTATGCAAGGGTGATATTTGTGGTGTTACAAGCTAATGATGGGCTAGGATTAGTGGAAGCTAGGATGTAGTTGTTTAGCATTTGTTAGAGTGAACTAATTGGTTACAGCTTCCTTTATTTCATAGATACTGGTAGCAGAGGTGGCGAGAGCAGGTATTGAGGGGATGGGGGTGTTAAGAGCCTGTCCCACCAGCATGCAACTCCATGCGATGAGCGCGACCTAACTTGGTCGCTTGAGCCGTCCGGCGTCGAGGGGCCGGTCCCACTTCGATCGCCGGAGCCGTGCGGAATTGTGCGGAGTTTGTCCCGACATCGCGCGGGGCTCTGAAAAACTGACCATGTTAAAAAATTCCGCACGGCAATGGCTTGTCGGCTCGCAGTCGCCTCGACGCATTACACACCGCCTCGACGTCGTGCCTCCGTGAGCCTTTCTGTAGGTGCCTCCGTGACCATCTCTGTGTGTGGCTCCGTGGCCCTCTCTCTGTGTGTGTGTGCCTCTGTGCCCCTCTCTGTCCTGGCGAACTTACCTTTAAGACTTCGCTCCAAGTTCGCCTCATTTTGCGCCGCGTTGCGCCACTCACCCGACCTCCGCGCGGCCCCTACTGCCGGTTTGGTCGCGCTTGCCGCATGCGGGCACATGCTGGTGGGAACGGCCCTGTACAGGGATCACCCGACCTCCGGGCGGCCCCCACTGCCGGTTTGGTCGTGCTCACCGCATGGAATCATATGCTGGTGGGACAGGCCTTTAAGGGTTAAGGGTTTAAGGCTTGTTACGGCAGAACCGATTGCTGAGCCTTCCCGAGGTGTCGTGGGCCTAACTCAATGAAACGCCAGTGAAGAGAGGTGCCCACTTGGTAACCCCAACGATATGCTTGCATCTACAGGATTAGGTTTTTTAAAAAGATAATTAATATGTAGGCAGCTGGGGGGTTTTTTTGCATATGGAGTAATTTATTGTAAGTTGGTGTATTTAGTTAGATAATATTTTGATTTTTAGCTTGGTTTTCTTAGTTGAGCGCTTATTCTGGAATTATAGCACAAGTACTTTGTGTTTTAACTGTGATTTATGTGTATGTGTACCGAGGATTGAATTGAATTGAATACTTTATTGTCACATGTCAGAGTGAAACTCTTCCCAAGGTCTGCAAACATTCGCCCATAAAGGGTATTTACAACGTAACAAATACCCCCCCCCCCTGCCCCCCCCCCAGCCAGGTCCCCATTTATTCTCCCCTCCCCCACCTCATGGCGATCCCTCCACGCTGGGTCCTCCTTTTTTCCTTCCCCCGACAGCGGCGTCCTCACTCTTCGTGGACCGTCAGTTGGCGCCATCATCGACCGCCGCACAGACCTCTCCACCGGGTCCTCTCCGGACACCTCCGTGGCACAGAGCCAGGCACCATCGGCCACTAGCTTAGACGACCCACGAGGCTCCACCACAACCTCCGAGCCTCTTCCTCTGACCTGCAAGGTCATTCTCGGCTTCTCAGTGGCATCTACAGAAGGTGCAGGTAGAGTGAAAAACTTTTGTTGCTTGCTATCCAGTTAGTAGAAAGACAATACATGATTATAATCAAGCCATTTATAGTGTATAAATACTGTACACGATGAGGGAACAATGTTTAGTGCAAGGTAAAGCCAGCAAATTCCGATCAAGGATAGACCAAGGGTCATCAATGAGGTAGATAGTAGTTCAGGACTGCTCTCTGGTTGTGGTAGGATGGCTCAGTTGTCTGTTAACAGTTGGGAAGAAACTGTCCTTGAATCTGGAGGTGTGCGTTTTCACACTTCTATCCCTTTTCCCTGATGGGAGAGGAGAGAAGAGGGAGTGGCCAGGGTGAGACTGGTCCATGATTATGCTGCTGGTCTTGCCGAGGCAGCGTGAGGTGTAAATGGAGTCAATGGAAGGGAGGTTGGTTTGTGCGATGGTCTGGGCTGCGTCCACAATTCGCTGCAATTCCTCGTGGATCAGTTCTGATTTCATTCAGAGTCACCATCATATTGTCTGATCTGTCCAATAACCCATCCCCTTTATACTCATTGGTCTCATTTAGCACCCATGCCACCGAGAGGTCAATTAAAATATTAAAATTCATGTGTTCAAAACCCTTTTTAATTCTAAAACATCCACCATCCCCTCCAAATGACTCTGCAATCCGCTGCAAGACTTAACATTTTAGTTAATTTTCCCCACTGTCCAAGTGCCCAAGTCCCGAGTGAACTAATGATTTACTTGTAGTCTTTCAATCTTGTGTGCAGCATTTGGTTCCTATATCAGGGGAACTAATAGTGGAAGCTTTATCAATGACAAACATTCACTTTGATTTTCACTCCATTGATGCCACCTGATGTACTGAGTACTTCCACTGTTTTTTAATTTGAGACTTCCAGCATCTGCAGTATTTTGGTTTTGATGGGCAGATAATTCCTCAGATCATCTTCTGAAGATTTAACCATCATTCGGGGACAACAGATGAGACTGAGGTTTAGCAACACATCTGAAAAGTTGCATCTCAACACTTGGTGCAACGATTCCTCATTACAATATGTCATGAAGAATACGCATATATACATTTTACATCGTTTAGAGATACTGCACAGAAACAGGCCCTTCTGCCCATCCAGTCCGCACCTACCAGGGATCCCCACACACTAAGGCTATCCTGCACACACTAGGGACAATTTACATTTATACCAAGCAAAATAACCTACAAACCTGCTCGTCTTTGGACTGTGGGAGGAAACCGACGATCTCGGAGAAAACCCACGCGGTCACGGGGAGAGTTGCGAATCTGTGGAATTCTCTGCCTCAGGAGGCAGTGGAGGACAATTCTCTGGATGTTTTCAAGAGAGAGTTGGATATAACTCTTAAAGATAGCGGAGTCAAGGGAAATGGGGAAAAGGCAGGAATAGGGTACTGATTGTGGATGATCAGCCATGATTACAATGGATGGCGGTGCTGGCTCGAAGGGCCTATTGTCTATAGTCAGGATCGAACCCGGGTCTCCGGTGTCACAAGCGCTGTAATGCAGCAACTCTACGACGGCACCACCATGCCGCCCGCTCTTCATCATGGGAAAATTAACAAAAAATATCCTTTTTTCATTGTGTCTACCGTACATTGGTGCATTAATAATAAATATATAATATTTTGTCTATCTCTCATTAGCCTTCTCAGTATTTCTGTCCAGTGGTATGTACTGTATATATCAACATATTTATGAGTTGTCATCATTACAGAAGCACAAGTACAATTAATTTCTTGGTTGTAAGAAAGAATTTCTGACTCAAAGATGATATTTCCCTTGCAACATTTTAATGCACTTACAGAGTTCTTGTCGTAGTCTTGTATCATGGAAGCAGAACCTTTAACAGAGCATTTAACTGCACTTGTCCATGCTGACCAAGATGCCCCATCTACACTAATCCCATTCACCTATGTTTGGCCCAAATCCCTCTGAATCTTTCCTATCCATATACCCGTCAATATGCAACGACACAATAGAACTTTATTGATCCCAGGAGTGAAATTGATCGGCCAACATTCATAAAAACACAAATTGCATAATACATAATACATGACAGAAGTGGGGAGGAGTTGTACAGTTTGATAGCCGCAGGGGAGAAGGATCTCCTGTGGCGTTCTGTCCTGCATCTTGGTGGAACCAGTCTGTTGCTGAGGGTGCTCCTCAGGTTGACCAGTGTGTCATGGAGGGGGTGAGCTGTATTGTCCAGGATTCTCCGCAGTTTGAGGAGCATTCTCCCCTCCAAGACCACCTCCCATGAATCCCACTCTGCCCCCCAGGATGGAGCCGGCATTCTTGTTGAGTTTGATGATCCTTCGCCCTGCTGCCCCCGTAGGCGGCAGTGAAGAAGATGGCACTGGGCACCACCGATTAGTAGAACATCTGCAGCATCTTGCTGTAGATGTTGAAGGAGCGGAGCCTTCTCAAAAGGTACAGGCGCTCTGTCCCTTATTGCAAAGGGCCTCGGCGTTCCTGGACCAGTCCAGTTCACCGTCCAGGTTCACTCCAAGGTATTTGTAGTCCCTGGTGAACTGGTGTCCTAATGCTTTTTAAGTGTTGTGATCGTATCTGCACCAACTACCTCTCTGGCATCTCATTCCATACACCCATCACACTGTGTATAAAAACTGCCCTCGGTTTCTATGGGTTTTTTCTCCCTCTGTGTTTAAACCTATGTCCTCTAGTTCTTGATTCCCCAACACTGGAATAAATAATGTGCATTTGCCTTATCTATATTCTTCATGAGATAATATACCTCTATAAGATCACCCTACGAGGTATATACATTCATGAGGATATGAAGTAGCAATGTTACAACCTTTGAGATTTAAAAAATCAAGTCTGCAATTTATCCCATCAGATAAAGCATAAAAAGAAGTTTAATTTGACACCTAATTCACTTTCATATCTTCAGTATTAAAATAGTTATGGCCATTTTCATACTTGGAAATTAGCATCTTGTTCCCTATTGCTTTTCCATTGACTTAACACAAAAGCTGTGATCTAGAACAGTTAAAAGCCCGTAACTGTCTTAAAAATTAAGAGAACTGAATGAAATGTTCAGTTATTATAGATTGAAGCATTCTGAAACAAATATCAAGCATCTTACTTGGATGACCTGAAATTAAAGCATATAATTAGTTAATTACCTGATTGTAGTTAATTACAAAATTGACCGTTGTGACAGAAATAGTAATAAACACCCAGACTGCCTTGAAAATTCAAAAATGTGATATTCTCAAGATCAGAACTTTAATATAATTGTATAATATGCTGTAAGTCCGTAACAGATAGGTAAACAAATTACAATTTCTAGCAATAGACAAGTCTTTATGGAGAAGATCAGTTGCTAGCTGGTACATTGGCATATCGTAATCAGTAGCATCATCATACTCCTCAGATTGTAACCAATGAGCAACTCTGTACACCTTGTTTTTCCTCAACTTTTCAATGTTGGCATTGTAAACTACAAGTTTTTGCTGTTCAAACCACGCATGACATGCCTTTCTGCCCACAACTTTTCCATTAACAATGTCCTGTAGATTCCATTTCTTAAAAAAATGTTTTTTTTAAAATAGTCTAAGTATCTAAATAACAAACTAATCCCATTCACACAATATAACATGATTTTTAAATCTCACTGTCATGAATTTATGAGCCAGATGAAAGGAATTTAATGTTTAATTCCCATAAATTAATCTAGAAACATCCACCCAAAATATAATCAAATTGTTGTTTTTCGCAACTACAAGTGACTCAAACTGTTGTGAATATTTAATTTTAAAATAATGATAATGGAGAGAGAGAATAGCACAAAATATAGACAATTTAGACGGCTCATCTCCAAAACAAATGGGCACTTTAATCATCTTCCTTCTGGAACGTGATCGATTGGAACGTTGCATTTGCGGTGAATTTGAACTCCATATCAGCAGGAAAAACACTGCCGGCTCGTATGGGGCCCAAATAACATTTTCGCGTATAGAGGATTGATTAAAGTCATCCCAAGAAACAAGTTTATATGTAAAATAAACTACTTACACGGTGTTTTGTCCCGTACGTGAGATCCATCACATTGTAGGCGTTGACGGTGCTAGAAGTCACTTTTTATTTTAATATAATTATTAAATTGTCTCGCGATTAAAAATTAAAAAAAATTGGGAATGGAAGTTGGAATGATTTTTTTCAGCAGCTGGCAGCCCGAGGAAATCCGCCTCGGACAGGCGGTAGAAAACTAAATTTTAATCCCGCCCCCCCCCCCCCCCCCCCCAAAGGCGCCAAAGTCGCGCACAGTGGGTCAGTGGCAGAACTGCAGCACTGCTGAAGGTAAGTTTTGTAACATCGCTATATGAAGGACCTGCACTCCAAGGGATAAAGTACTAGCCTGCCCTAAAGTCTTTGTCTCTATAGTTCAGGCTCTTAAGTCCTGGCAACATTCTTGTAGATCTTCTGTGCACTCTTTCCATCTTAATAACGTTTCCTGTATGAGGGTGCCTAAAACTGAACACAATACTTGAAGTGTGGCTTCACCAAAGTCTTGTACAACTATAAAATAATATCCCAACATCTACACGGTCTTCCCTGACTGATGAAGCCCAATGTGCCAAACGACTTCTTCATCACCATATTGACCTGTGACACTACTTTCAGAGTGTTGTCTCTCACACAACACTTGCCAGGGCCCTGATATTCATTGTGAGGTCCTATCCTAGTTTGACTTCCCAAAGTGCAACACCTCACACAAATCTAAACTATATCCCACTTGCCACTCCTGCCCTGCTGATAAGACCGGCACGGTGGTGCAGCGACTGAGTTGTTGCCTTATAGCGCCACAGACCCAGGTTCGATCCCGACTACACGTACTGTCTGTACGCAGTTTGCACGTTCTCCCATGACCAGCATGGGTATTCTCTGGATGCTCCGGTTTCCTCCCACACTCCAAAGACATACAGGTTTGTAGTTTAATTGGCTTTGGTAAAATTGTCATTTGTCCCTAGTGTGTGTAGGATAGTGTTAATGTGCGGGGATTGCTGGTGGGCATGGCCTCGGTGAGCCAACGGGCCTGTTTCCCCACTGTATGTCTAAAATAAACTAAAATAAGATTAGGCAAGCTGGGACTTTATTCCTTGGAGTGCAGGAGGCTAATAGGTGATAGCATAGATAGGGAAAATCCTTGGTCCTTTACCGAGGGTAGGAGAATCAAGAACCAGGTTGAACAAGTTAGGTCTTTCTTCTTTGGAGCCTTGATTGAGGAGGGACTTGATTGAGGTCTTTAAAATGATGAAAGGGATAGGCAGAGTTGACTATAAGCTTTTCCCATTGAGGGTGGGGAAGATTCAAACAAGAGGGCATGACATGAGAATTAAGGGACAGAAGTTTAGGGGTAACATGAGGGGGAACTTCTTTACTCAGAGAGTGGTGGCTGTGTGGAATGATCTTCCAGCAGAAATGGTGGAGGCAGGATCGATTGTAACATTTAAAAGTAAAGTGGATAGGTATATGGACGGGAAGGGAATGGAGGGGTATGGTCTGAGTGCAGGTAGATGGGACTAGGGGAAAATAAATGGTTGGCACGGACTGGAAGGGCCGAGAAGGCCTGTTTCTGTGCTGTAATTGTTATACGGTTATATGGTTATATCCAGAGAATCTACAGTGCATTCAGAAAGTATTCAAACCCCTCCACTTTTTACACATTTTGTTACGTTACAGCCTCATTCTAAAATTGATTAAATTCATTTTTTTTATCATCGATCTACACACAATACCCCATAATAGAAAAGTGAAACCAGTTGTTTAGAGATTATTGCAAAGTAATTAAAAAGAAATAACTGAAATATCACATTTACATAAGTACCCTTTACGCAGTATTTTGTTGAGGCACCTTTGGCAGCGATTACAGCCTCAAGTCTTCTTGGGTACGATGCTACAAGCTATGGCACACTTGTATTTGGGTAATTTCTCCCATTCTTCTCTGCAGATCCTCTCAAACTCTGTCAGTTTGGATGGGGAGCATCGATGCACAGCTATTTTCAGGTCCCTCCAGAGATGTTCGATCGGGTTCAAGTCCGGGCTCTGGCTGGGCCACTCAAGGACATTCACAGACTTGTCACGAAGCCACTCCTGCATTGTCTAGGTTGTGTGCTTAGGGTCATTGTCCTGTTGGAAGGTGAACCTCCGCCCCAGTCTGAGGTCCAGAACGCTCTGGAGCAGGTTTTCATCAAGGATCTCTCTGACTTTGCTCCGTTCATCTTTCCCTCGATCCTGACTAGTCTCCCAGTTTCTGCCGCTGAAAAACATCCCCACAGCATGATGCTGCCACCACCATGCTTCAGCGTAGGTGTTGGCCAGGTGATGAGCGGTGCCTGGTTTCCTCCAGACGTGCCACTTGGCATTCAGGTCAAAGAGTTGGTTTAATCAGACCAGAGAATCTTGTCTCTCATGCCTTTTGCAAACTCCAAGCGGACTGTCATGTGCCATTTACTGAGGAGCAGCTTCCGTCTGGCCACTCTACCATAAAGGTCTGATCGGTAGGGTGCTGCAGATATGGTTGTCCTTCTGGAAGGTTCTCCAATCTCCACAGAGGAACTCTGCAGCTCTGTCAGAGTGACCATCGGGTTCTTGGTCACCTCCCTGACCAAGGCCCCCCTCCCCCAATTGCTCAGTTTGACCGGGCGGCCAGTTCTATGAAGAGTCCTGGTGGCTCCAAAGTTCTTCCATTTAAGAATAACGGAGGCCACTGTGCTCTTCGGGACCTGCAATGCTGCAGAAATTGTTTTATACTCTTCCGCAGATCTGTGTCTCAACACAATCTTGTCTCGGAGGTCTACGGATCAACAGGCGTATGCCTTTCCAAATCATGTCCAATCAATTTAATTTACCACTGGTGGACTCCAATCAAGTTGTAGAAACATCTCAAGGATAATCAATGGAAACAGGATGCTCCGAAGCTCAACTTTGAGTGTCATAGCAAAGGGTCTGAAAACGTATGTAAATATGCTATTCCTTTTTAATAGCTTTGCAAAAATGTCTAAACACCTGTTTTCACTTCTTCGTTCCAGGATATTGGATGATTAAAAAAATAATGAATTTAATAAATTTTAAAATAAGGTTCTAATGTAACAAAATGTGGAAAATGCGAAGGGGTCTGAATACTTTCTAAAGCTTTAATAATAATAATAATATATTTTATTGTCATTGCACCGAGGTGCAGCGAGATTTGGCATGCAGTTTCCATCAGATGTCTAACCTTAATCAACTAAAAATTTAGATACCCAGAGAAACAGTAAAACAGTATAAAGTGCAAATAGGTCTGTGCTGGGTCGATGTACGACGTGACCATCCGAGGGGGACAGTGGGTGTAGGGGGCACTCAGCAGGACCGGTTTAGAGCAGCTATAGCTCTGGGGATGAAGCTGTTCCTAAGTCTGGAGCAGGCACGAGCCGTGAGTAATTGCTCAAGGTAGGCAGGCGGCTTAAAAAAAAATCTTAAACCGCGCATGCGCAGATTGTTCTCCCGTTAAAAATAAATAATAAAAATAAGTGACAATTCAATTTGCCCAAGGCTTCTAAATCTCCTTCATTTTTTAGTTACTGAATAGGTGGGTCTCCACTTACCTCTGGCAGTGTTCTCCGTCTGAACACCTCTCACCTGCCGCTCGCCGGTTTCATTCATGTCAGGTGCTTCCCGCAAATCCTTAAATTCCCACAGCTGAGTAACCTCAATTGCTCCCTTGAGGGCGCTGTTGGAATTTAAGGATTTGCGGGAAGCCGGCCGGCGAGCGGCAGGAGAGAGGTGTTCAGACGGAGAACACTGCCAGAGGTGAGTGAAGACCAGCAGAAGGGGCTGTAGTGGCAGCCAGTTCTGCTGTCGGGTCCCGGCGGCATGCGCAGTAAACTGCTGCACCTGCGCAGTATTGCAAAGGCAGAATTTCAGCTGCCTTCAGCTCCGCTGGAAATTGACGGCATCAGGCAGTGCTGACGGCACGTGGGCTCCACAGGCATTCCCGTGTTTCAAATCCTATGGTTGAAAGGCACGGAGAATTATGCCTACCTGAAAGATCGATCTCTTCGATAGGCATAATTCTCCTATGCCTTTACTATTTATATTTAATGATTACCATGTCATAATTTTAGTCAGGGTAGGCAGTGCCTACCTTGCCTACGCTGACAGCACGTGCCTGGTCTGGAGGTGCGGGCGTAGAAGGCCCTGTAACGTCTGCCGGATGCTAGAAGTTCGAATACACTATTGCAAGCGTGTGAGGAGTCTTTGTGAATGCTTATAGCCTTCCTGAGGCACCATGTGTAGATGAGAGGGAAAAGATTTAACAGGAACCTGAGAGGCACCTTTTTCACTCAGAGGGTAGTGGATATTTTTGAATGAGCTGCCAGAAGAGCTAGTTGAGGCAAGTACAAAACAATATTTTAAACACACCTGGGCAAGTACATGGATCGGAACAGTTTAGAGGGATATCAACCAAATGCGGGCAATTGGGACTAGCATAGAAGGGGCATCTTGGTCGGCATGGTTAAACTGAAGGACCTGTTTCCGTGCTGTTTGACTATGACCCATTAAACAAGAAGTACATGCCTCTGTGGCTGAGTCAGAATAAGATTCAACAGTCACTTCAGAATCTTCAGAAACAGGAGTGGAAGGAAGTCATCCTTCACCCAAGGGACAGTCAATGCACTAAAAAGAAATCTGAGGGTTGTAATAAACAAATGAACAATTTCATAACTATTCTCAACGTTTAATGAACAGTTAGACAGGTACACGGATAGAACAGGTTTGGAGGGATATGGGCCAAACGCGGGGAAGTGGGACTAGTGTAGCTGGGACATTGTTGGCCAGTGTGGGTAAGTTGGGGTGAAGGGCCTGTTTCCACACTGTATCACTCTATGACCTTCACGTGTAGCATTCCCGATGGTTTGGTGAAAACTATTTGCTTGTACAAACATGATTTCTGCCAAGTTCACGTCTGGAGGACGTTTCTCAGCATTGGGCCCCGCACCTTCACAAGTCCACCCACAGAGGGAGCAGCACTGTTGCATTTGTAACGGCTGTTGGTACTTCAGATAGAAACTGAAATGAGACAGGGGAAGAATGTGCTGAATTTATGCATCAATCAGCTGTGCAAATGTTGCAGACAGCATAAATATGAATCATAACATTATATTTGTAAATGATGTCACATTGTGGTTGGTGACAGCAGATGTATTACTGTTAGACATCTAACGAGGCAAATTTCTGTCTCGACAATGACATTTGTTTTACCATATCAGGCCGTCTCCTTGCAGAGTCTGAAGTTTCTTGTGTGGAATGCTGGAATGGGGAATATGTTCATCGAACCATAATAAAGGAATAGATTTTTGTGCCTTTGACTAACATCAGCCAGCAGAATGATTAATAGTGTATCTCTCAGAGACCGATTGCAGTATTAGTACAAAATAAATATCCATCTAATTCAAGTATTACAGCAGGATTAATGTCACAATGTATGCATGATATTTCATTTCTGAAAATAATATCTCTGTGATCTACACCGAGAATCCACCGATTATTTACAGTAATTCTGCACCCTGGTCACCAGTCTCTGGAACCCAGTATATCATGCACCAGTTATCTCTCATTGCTGTCCCCTCTTCACCTGTGAAGTCAGCTCACCCAAGCCTGCCAATGAATTGAAGTAATGTGTCATATAAGATGAAATGGGAGGGGAATGGGATGGTGGTTATTGGACCAGAGGCAAGCTAGTGACACGAATCAGATGCCGCGTCCTTCAGAGTTGGCCATTTATGGTGCTCCGAGCTCCAATGCTCAGCAACGTGCAAACTCCGTTCCTCCTACGATGCAACAATCTGAAGAATCAGCTGACTTTGTGTCTTCAAGCAGTCCGCTGCAGGGGTGGAGGTGTCACTTACACAACGAGGGTCGGGTCGACCATGTGGTTTGTTCTGGAAGAAGAGAAAGAGATGAATAACCTTGATTCAAGGGAAGGTATCTCAAACATCTCCAGAGTGGTGAATCTGTGGAATTCTTTGCCACAGTCGGCTGTGGAGGCCAAGTCAATGGATATTTTTTAAGGCACAGATAGACTGATTCTTGATTAGTACAGTGTCAGGAGTTATGGGGAGAAGACAGGAGAATGGGGTTTTGAGGAGAAGATAGATCAGCCATGCTTGAATGGCAGAGTAGGCCTGATCTAGGGCCAATTGATCTAATTCTGCTCCCATCACTTATGACATTATGGACCATTCGTTCTATTTTTGTCTGCATACCTGTAATTCCAGGTGATGCTTGGGCTGCTGCAGAGTTCCGCTCATGACCTGAACAGTTTGCAAGAAATGTGACCATGAACTGAGTTCCCACATAGTAGACAAGGCAAAGGTTTTAAATGCTGATGACAGATTTGGGGTGGATGTGTGTAGGAAGGAACTGCAAATGCTGGATTAAACCGAACATAGGCACAAAATGTTGGAGCAACTCAACGGGCCAGGCAGCAGAAGGAATGGGTGACGTTTCAGGTCGAGACCCTTCTTCAGACTGAGTCAAGAAGAAGGGTCTCGACCCGAAACGTCATCTATTCCTTTTCTCCAGAGATGCTGTCTGACTCACTGAGTTACTCCAGTTTTTTGTATCTATCTTAGATGTGGAGAGGATATTGCTACTATTCCAGATGGTGTGACTCTCATTAGGATTCACAAAACAGACATCAATGTTTTAACTAGAATCTATGTTTCCTGGGCTGAATGAGGCAATGTTCCATCATGTATCAAGAACACTCAGCTGCAGTCCTGCAGTTGCCGGTAAACCCACCCTGCCCGTCTCCCAAACGCTGGTTTGCATGGAAGATAGACAAAACATGCTGGAGTAACTCAACATCTCTAGAGAGAAGGAATGGGTGACGTGTCTGGTTGAGACCCTTCTTCAGACTTCTTCAGACAGTGTCGACCTGAAACACTGCCCATTCCTTCTCTCCAGAGATGCTGCCTGTCCCGCTAAGTTAAGGGCCTGTCCTACCAGCATTCGACTCCATGCGATGAGCGCGATCAAACTAGAAGCGGGGGCCAGGCGGAGGTCGGGTGATCCCCTGTACAGGGCCGTTCCCACCAGCATGCGCCTGCATGCGGCAAGCGCGACCAAACCGGCAGCGAGGGCCGCGCGGAGGTCGGGTGAGTGGCGCAACGCGGCGCAAAGTGAGGCGAACTTGGAGCGAAGTCTTACGGTAAGTTCGCCAGGACAGAGAGGGGCATACAGAGAGGGGCACAGAGGCACACTCACAGAGGGCCACGGAGCCACACACATAGAGGGTCATGGAGGCACCTACAGAGAGGGTCACGGAGGCACGATGTCGAGGCGGTGTGTAATGCGTCGAGGCGACTGCGAGCCGACAAGCCGTTGCCGCGCGGAATTTTTGAACATAGTCAGTTTTTCGGAGTCCCGCGCGATGTCAGGACGAACTCCGCACAATTCCGCACGGCTCCGGCGATCGAAGTGGGACCGGCCCCGCGACGCCGGACGGCTCAAGCGACCTCGTTAGGTCGCGCTCATCACATGGAGTTGCATGCTGGTGGGACAGGCCCTTAACTCCAGCATTTTGTGTCTATCTTTGATGTAAACCAGCATCTGCAGTTCCTTCCTGCACATTGGTTTGTATGTATGGGCTGGGCACCGGTCAGGGTCATAAACTATATTGCTGGCAAGGCTAAACGCCTGAGTTATCCAGGATTCTAAGCTCAATCCTCCGCCATGCGATTTAAACCAATTTTGTATCAGAGAGCTGAGTGCAAACCTTGGGCTCTCATTTTCAGTGCAGTCTCCACAGTGCGTTGCAATGCTGGATGTGCATAGTTGTAGATGAGGTGTCAAAGTATCACAGGTTAATGTACACAATTCTTTCCAAAGAGATACATAACAGAGGGCATAGTACTCCAGGCAATAATTACATATTGCTCAACCACTATCAGTAAGATAGGTTTTCCATACGTTGATCTTTATCAGATTTTTCTGTGAGGAAATTGGTTGCCCTTGTAATTCATTTTATACCCATACAGTAGGAACACATCATTCACAACGTATTAAAGACAGATTTTTACTTCCTGCGGCACCTAATTTGCAGCTGTAGAGTTGCTGCCTCACAGCGCCAGAGACCTGAGTTCGATCCTGGCTACAGGTGCTGTCTGTACGGAGTTTGTCTGTTCTCCATGTGACCTGTGTGGGTTTTCTCCGGGTGCTCCGGTTTCCGCCCACCCTCCACAGGCATGCAGGTTTGTAGGTCAAATGGTTTCTGTAAATTGTCCCTAGTGTGTAGGATAAAACTAGTGTATGAGGCATGTGGTGGCAAGTGGACCTGGTGGGCTGAAGAGACTGTTTCCGCGCTGTATCACTAAAACACAAACTGAACCGTAACCTGGTACATACGATGTTACAATAATTTGCAATATGACACGGTTTCTTCAGGTAATAATGATGCCAAGGACTAACTTTAATGGAATTCACCCACGACACCGGGTGACAACCTACGATAAACTACGACAAAAAATTGTTGCCACTTTCGCCGAAAAATTTCCAACATGTTGAAATTTTTGTGGCATTAGCCTGTAGTCGCCCCAAAAAATCTCCTAAGTGGGACAGGCCCTCAACAGCTGAAACAGCTGAAAGCAATATACTGATAATACACAACTTCCACATTTAAGAGAATGCAAAGGATTGAATGACACTGTAAAAATAGGTGGAGCTATTTACATAAATACCTTATACACAATAAAATTTGATGATCAACATGTAAATCTATTTACAATGAAGAGCTTATGTACCTTAAATAGACATAGACATATATGTATATATTTGGATTTAAGTGGAATAATAGTGTTAAACATTTTAATCCTGAGACCTGATCAACAGTTTGGGCATGTCTGCCATCTCCCACATGCATGCACTGGAGTCGTGCAATGCAGCTAGATGCATCTCCTCAGAATCTCAAGGCATCTCTTGGATTCTGTGTCTCATTCTGCTCACATCCTGTTCAGCAGTGTCGATTCCCTCAGGATCCTCTAGTAAGTTGTACATCTGATCGTTGTCACTTTCATATGTATTGCCATCCTGGCAGACACCTTCCTTGCTTTGGAAAAAAATCACCACACTTTATCCTCACCTGGATATTAGAATGTGTCCATATAACTGGATTTGTGGAGCGTCTAGTTGTCTCATTGTCTTTAACTCATTTTCACCCAACACACAGTTAACAATGGCCTGTTTCCTTTATCATCGTTACTTTTTTGCATATCTCTCATTCATTTGTTCCTTCTCTCTCCACATCACCATATATATCTCTCGTTTCGCTTTCCCCTGAATCTCGGTCTGAAGAAGGGTCTCGACAAGACCTACACCAACCCCAAACCAATTAGGAGCAGACGAGGGCATTCGATCCAATTTGTCGTCCCAGCCTCAAAGACAGATGTGTACAGCAACTCGTTCTTCCCATGCACTATTAAAGCATGGAATAATCTCCACCAGGCCACGGTTGCCCAGCCAGATGCAACTAAATTTAAAGTGGCACTTTCTTCCCAATAACCCTCTCTGGCTAAACCCCTCCCTTCACCACCTCCAGTTTAAATTCCAGTTGGAATATTTTGGAGGACCCAGTAACCAAGAACCAAGAACCAAGACCCAAAATGTCATCCATTCCTTTTCTCCAGAGATGCTGCCTGCCCCGCTGAGTTCCTCCAGCATTATGTGTCCAACTGGATTTGTGCAACAGCTTATGAATTCCTTTGAAGCTTTGTTCTCCAGGCTACCTCGACTAACTCTCAGGAAATAGTTCCAATGGCTTTTAGCATGCCCAGGGCATTACTAAGCTGCTCCTGCTGCACTTGGTTAACAGCATAGAAACATAGAAACATAGAAAATAGGTGCAGGAGTAGGCCATTCGGCCCTTCGAGCCTGCACCGCCATTCAATGTGATCATGGCTGATCATCCAACTCAGTATCCCGTACCTGCCTTCTCTCCATACCCCCTGATCCCCTTAGCCACAAGTGCCACATCCAACGCCCTCTTAAATATAGCCAATGAACTGGCCTCAACTACCTTCTGTGGCAGAGAATTCCAGAGACTCACCACTCTCTGTGTAAAGAATGTTTTCCTCATTTCGGTCCTAAAGGAATTCCCCCTTATCCTTAGACTGTGACCCCTTGTTCTGGACTCCCCCAACATCGGGAACAATCTTCCAGCATCTAGCTTGTCCAACCCCTTAAGAATTTTGTAGGTTTCTATAAGATCCCCCCTCAATCTTCTAAATTCCATCGAGTACAAACCGAGTCTATCCAATCTTTCCTCATATGAAAGTCCTGACATCCCAGGAATCAGCATGTTAAGCAAATAGCACCAGTGATAACACCGCTTATCTCTTTGAAATGGTTTTACTGCTGTATTAGGACACAATGTTCTACCATTATTTGTGTAGGAAGGAACTGCAGATGCCGGTTGAAACCGAAGATAGACACAAAATGCTGGAGTAACTCAGCAGGACAGGCAGCATCTCTGGAGAGACGGAATGGGTGACGTTTCAGGTCAAGATGCTCTTTGGGTCTGAAGAAGGGTCTTGACCTGAAACGGAGCCCATTCCTTCTCTCTAGAGATGCTGCCAGTTCCTGCTGCGTTACTCCAGCATTTTGTGTCTATGTTCTACCATAATGTTGGGCATTCTTCATGCAGCTTTTCCCATTCTATTTGTAAACATTTGATCCCTTTCATGAATTTTATGATCACCAATAACTTAATGGGTGACAATTTATCTAATTGACAACTCTGCAAATTTTGAGACAGATATGCATTCAAGCACTGAATTTTAAAGAATCCCCAATTTAAACTTAGTCCCGACCCGAAACATCACCTATCAATATTCTCCATATATGCTGCCTGACCCACTGATTTACTCCAGCACTTTGTAAACCAGCATCTGTCCACTGTTAACACTTCTGTAGTTGATGTGCCGCAGAAAGCATTTTATCGGGATGTATCACAGCTTGGTTTGGGAACAGCTCCATCCAAGACCGCAAGAAATTACAGAGAATTGTGGATGCAGCCCAAACCATTATACTGACCAACCTCCCTTTCATCGACTCCATTTATACCTCACATTGCCTCAGCAAGGCCAGCAGCATAATCTTATTCCCTTTATCGTGTATCTGTATACTGTGAATGGCTCGATTGTAATCAGGAATTGTCTTTCCACTGTCTGGTTAGCATGCAACTAAAGGGCCTGTCCTACCAGCATCCGACTCCATGCGGTGAGCGCGATCAAACTAGAAGCGGGGGCTGCGCGGAGGTCGGGTGATCCCTGTACTGGGCCGTTCCCACCAGCATGCGCCTGCATGTGGCAAGCGTGACCAAACCGGCAGCGAGGGCCGCGCGGAGGTCGGGTGAGTGGCGCAACGCGGCGCAAAGTGAGGCGAACTTGGAGCGAAGTCTTAAAGGTAAGTTTGCCAGGACAGAGAGGGGCACACAGAGAGGGGCACAGAGGCACACACAGAGAGGGCCACAGAGCCACACACAGAGAGGGTCACGGAGGCACCTAGTAGAGTCATGGAGGCACGACGTTGAGGCGGTGTGTAATGCGTCGAGGCGACTGCGAGCCGACAAGCCGTTGCCGCGCGGAATTTTTGAACATGGTCAGTTTTTCGGAGCCCCGCGCGATGTCGGGACGAACTCCGCACAATTCTGCACGGCTCCGGCGATCGACGTGGGACCGGCCCCGGACGGCTCAAGCGACCACGTTAGGTCGCGCTCATTGCATGGAGTTGCATGCTGGTGGAACAGGCCCTTAAACCTCATTACATGAGACACTAAATAAACTAAATAAACTAAACTAAACACAGAGCTATCAGGCTTCTAACTTGTTCATTCCAGTCTGGTTGCACCAGTCAAAACCCGTGGATAGATATTCTCATTCCTGCGTCCTCAGACTCAGAAGATTCAATGGATATTTCTTCATGAAACACCATCCAAAAGCCTTAGATGAATAGCCCTTTGTTGGATATTGCAAACCTGTTGAACTAGTAGTCATGATCCCAAACTGGGCTTCCCAAAATAAACTTTCCTCATATTTCAAGTCCTTTACTCATGTTTTCATATTAATGCTGTCGGGTCACTTCAGTTCAGTCATTTCGACTGCAGGTGCCAGTACTACCACAAAATGTAAGCACCTTCTCCAATTGCACTTTGGTCTCCAAGTTATATAATAACTAGGCGTTCTAGCAGACTTCATTCATCCAGACATGACTGCAGATCCGTTATTCCAAAGCTAGCATCCCAAAGCTTTGGAGTCATTAGAAATGTTAATCAAGGAAATAGAAGACACAGCCCACCATATTGTATGCAGACCAGTGGGCACCCTTCCTCACATAGAAACATAGAAAATAGGTACAGGAGTAGGCCAGTCGGCCCTTCGAGCCTGCACCGCCATTCAATATGATCATGGCTGATCATCCAACTCAGTATCCTGTACCTGCCTTCTCTCCATACCCTCTGATCCCCTTAGCCACAAGGGCCACATCTAACTCCCTCTTAAATATAGCCAATGAACTGGCCTCAACTACCCTCTGTGGCAGAGAGTTCCAGACACCCACCACTCTCTGGGTGAAAAAAAGTCCTTCTCATCTCAGTCCTAAAGGATTTCCCCCTTATCCTTAAGCTGTGACCCCTTGTCCTTGACCTCCCCAACATCGGGAACAATCTTCCTGCATCTAGCCTGTCCAACTCCTTAAGAATTTTGTAAGTTTCTATAAGATCCCCTCTCAATCTCCTAAATTCTAGAGAGTATAAACCGAGTCTATGCAGTCTTTGTTCATAAGACAGTCCTGACATCCCAGGAATCAGTCTGGTGAACCTTCTCTGCACTCCCTCTATGGCAATAATGTCCTTCCTCAGATTTGGAGACCAGAACTGTACGCAATACTCCAGGTGCGGTCTCACCAAGACCCTATACAACTGAAGTAGAACCTCCCTGCTCCTATACTAATAGTAAGATTAAACAAGAACTTATCAATTTGAAGTTTAATCTTGATTTTATGAGGAGTTACGTTGGTGATTATGTGAAGAAGCCCAGCCAGTCCGCATGCGCGTTAATCTTCAAAGCAGCGGTATGAAATCACAAATAACCAAAATCGAAGTAAACATAGTAAGATTAACGACCTGAGAACTACCAGATGATCTTATGAGAGAAGGTTGGGCGTGGAGGGCACGTAATCACCAACGTAACTCCTCATAAAATCAAGATCAAACTTCAAACTGGTAAGTTCTCGTTTAAGGGTACACAAAGTGCTGGAGAAACTCAGCACGTGCAGCAGCATCTATGGAGCGAAGGAGATAGGCCACGTTTCGGGCTGTTTTGGGTTTTTACAGAGTGAGTTGATGGCAGTACGTTCGGTGGGGGGAAGATTGGTGTGAGACAGGGGAGTGGAGAAGTCGAGGCGGTTGATGTCCCGACGGCAGTTCTGTATAAAGAGTTCTAAAGCCGGAGGGCCACGAGGGGGGGTCCACGTGGAGGGGGTTCGTGGGACACAGGGAAAGGGATCATCAGTAGGGGGCGAGGACTTCTTCCCGTGGAAGAACGCTGTGAGGCGGAGGCGACGGTAGAAGAAGTCCAAGACATGGTGGGCGCGAAACTCATTGAGGTGGGGATGGAGGGGGACAAAGGTAAGACCTCTGCTGAGGACTAACCATTCAGTGTCGGGAAGGGGGAGGTCAGGGGAGATGGTGAACACACGGCAGGGATGGGGGTTGGGGCTGGAGGAAGGCAGGTGAGTGGACTGAGGCCAAGGCGATGTGTGGTGGGGGGGTGGGGGGTATGAGGACTGTAGTGTGGGTGGGCAAGAGTAGGGGTCACATAGTTTCAGGGGGATGGAGAAGACCCAGTGGAACAGCCACTGAGGTTACCGGGGCTGGGGAGACGGGCACTAGGACCCAGTGCCGTCAAAACCAGAGTAGTGGGAATCAATAACGTGGAGGCTTCAGGCCCGCTGCACAGTCCGGTCCGTAGGTGAGGCGACGGCTGCGGCTGCTGGAGGGCGGTGGAGAGTCGTGGGTCGGCGGGCCCGAAGGTAGGAGTCCGCGGGCAGTGGAGTCGGGGTCGGGGTCAGCGTGCGATGCGTGGGAGGTCCCGGTGGACGGGTGGTCGGTGGGGCGGTGTGGTCCGACCCGCCCGGTGAGGTGGCGATGTTCTGTAGGCCCGGTATGGCAGGTGATTTTTGACATGAAACAGCTCTGTCCCAGGCGCTGTTGGTGCGGCTCTCCTGTAGGCCGGCGCTTTCATACATGAAGCAGCCCTTGCAGGCGCTACTGGCGTGGCCTGTCCCATAGGCCCACGCTATTACACATGAAGCAGCCCTGTCCCAGGTGCTGCTGGCGGTGCCTGTCCCCATGGGCGCTATTCCAGTGTAGGCTCACTAATTCAATATTTTTAGTGTAGAGCTTCACCTGTGAAGGGTTAAAGCAATTTTAACCCTTCACAGCAACTTGTGCTAAGCAAGGAAAGAATTTCATTGTCCTGACAGGGACACATGACAATAATTCTTTTGACTTTTGACTGACTTTACTTTGAAGTTAAAACACTACAGCATACATGCAAACTTTATTATAAGAGAAAAACCCTTGCAGCCCGACTCACCCGAGCCCCATAGGGCTGAACGAATCCTTTCTCCACCAATTTTACTCCCTGCCTAGGGACCAGCGTCTGTGAGCCGCTGACCGTACTGTCAGCGACTCTGGCATTACTTCATTGCCACTCTATGGCATCCCCGCAGGATGGAAGCCACTCACTGCCTTGTCAGCGGCTGCTTATCTTGAAACCCGATCTTTTGCCGGTTATCCGCTTCTGCGGTCGGACCGGAGTTTCCCCTCAGTCCATAACCGGCTCCTCGTCGGGCTGTGAATCTGGCAGGAAAACCTCTGTGAAGAGAGGCTCCTGCTCGAAAAAAACCGCGGTAAGTAAAAATGAACTTACCTTTTAGGGTTAACTTACTGCCGGCAGGAGCGCTGCCCTGCCAGTCTGGTGCTTGCGCCAATGCTTATCACCTTTCTATTATTTTGCTATCCAGCCCCGGCGGGGAATCTTCCCCCAACTCCATGGGCCGAGCAGACTTATGTGTTTACCTTGAAACATAGAAACATAGAAAATAGGTGCAGGAGTAGGCCATTCGGCCCTTCGAGCCTGCACCGCCATTCAATGTGATTGAGCAACCCTGTCCCAGGCATTGCCGGCGCCACTTCTTGTAGAGGCCGGTGCTTTTTGACATGAAAAAACCCTGTCCCAGGCGCTGCTGGCATGGCTCTCCCATAGGCCGGCGCTTTCATACATGAAGCAGCCCTTGCCCCTCTCCGAAATAAAATCCTATCTCCCAGCACTTGGCCACTATCCTTCAATGAATGCCTAAAGAATTCAAGGGATGGTGTAAATTCTGCCGGAGTTCCCACTTCCACCACTCTGTGGTGAATTCCGGATACCCACCATTACGGGTGAAAAAAGCATGCCTCAAAATCCCTATAAAACTCTTCCCCCTTATCCTAAATCTTTATCCTCTTGTTTTGTCCGTTTTTAATTTTATCCTCAATTCAGATTCCCACTGAGTTTCCACACATTTCTCCCTTTGCAAAGTCACTGCTTGGAACTGTGTAGGACCTTCGAGAGATTATCATGACATGTCGCTGTTTCCCACGCCTGGAACCCTTTCCTAATGTACTCAACATTGCTCACTCTTATTTCAACTTCCTGGAAGTTCATAGGTCAAAGGAGCAGAATTAGGCCATTCAGTCTATTGAGTCTACTCCGCCATTCTATCATGGCTGATCTATCTCTCCCTCTCAACCACATTCTTCTGCCTTCTCCGCACAACCACTGACACCTGTACTAATCGATAATCTGTCAATCTCCACCTAAAAATACCTAATGACTTGGCCTCCACAACATTCTGTGGCAATGAATTTCACAGATTCACCACCATCTGATTAAAGAAATTACTTCTCAACTTTCTAAAGTAAAGGGCCTGTTCTAGAAGCATGCAATTATGCGATGAACGCGATCAAACTAGAAGCGGGGGCCGCGCGGAGGTCGGGTGATCCCCTGTACAGAGCCATTCCCACCAGCATGCGTCTGCATGCGGCAAGCGTGACCAAACCGGCAGCGAGGGCCGCGTGGAGGTCGGGTGAGTGGCGCAACGCAGCGCAAAGTGAGGCGAACGGAGCAAAGTCTAAGGTAAGTTCGCCAGGACAGAGAGGGGCACACAGAGAGGGGCACAGAGGCACACACACAGAGGGCCACGGAGCCACACACATAGAGGGTCATGGAGGCACCTATAGATAGGTTCACGGAGGCACGATGTCGGGGCGGTGTGTAATGGGTCGAGGCGACTGCGAGCCGACAAGCCGTTGCCGCGCGGAATTGTCGAACATAGTCAGTTTTTCGGAGCCCCGCACTATGTCGGGACGAACTCGGAACAATTCCGCACGGCTCCGGCGATCGAAGTGGGACCGGCCCCGCGACGCCGGACGACTCAAGCGACCACGTTAGGTCGTGCTAATCGCATAGAGTTGCATGCTTGTAGGACAGGCCCTTAAGTGAGTGTAGGAAGGAATTGCAAATGCTGGTTTAAACCGAAGATAGACACACAAAGCTGGAGTAACTCAGCGGGACAGGCAGCATCTCTGGGGAAAATGAATGGGTGACGTTTCTGGTCGAGACCCTTCTTCAGACTCGCGCCTAAATGTCACCCATTCCTCTCTCCAGAGATGCTGCCTGTCCTTTCTAAAGTAACGTCCTTTTAATCTGAGGCTATGCCCTCTGGTGCTAGACTCTCCCACTAGTGAAAGCATCCTCTACATATCCACTCTATCCAGGCCTTTCACTATTCAGTAAGTTTCAATGAGGTCCCCTCTCATTCTTTTAAACTCCAGCGAGTACAGGCCCAGTGCCGTAAAACACTCATCATATGTTAACTCACGCATTCCTGGCATAATGCGTGTAAACCTCCTCTGGACCTTCTCCAGAGCCAACATATGGCAGCTTCCATTCTCTTAGCTCTTGCAGGATTTTTCGTGCAATTTCACTCGTCCACAGCTGCATTCTTTGAGTAACTTTCATGTAGTATTTTTCATATTTCATAATTATTTCATAATTCCTCACAACATTAGCCCATCATGCTCCCACAGCAACCCTGTCAGTCTCATTTCCCCATTGCCCTCCCAGTGAGCGAGTGCTTCTATCACGCATCCATCAATTCACCGCTGATTGGCCCTCCGTGAGTTTTAAGTGGTAATTTCCACTAACCAATTAATGCCAGCCAGTCTCTGCAACTGTGAGACCCCACGTGATTACGGGGAGAATGGAAACTTATTGCATTGTGTACAAGATCATGAGAGGAATAGATTGGATAAGGTCTCTTGTGCAGGAAGGAACTGCAGATGCTGTTTACACCAAAGATCTGCACAAAATGCTGGAGTAACTCAGCGGGCAGGCAGGATCTTGTATCGAAGGAATGGGTGACGTTTTGGGTCGAGACCCTTCTTCAGAGATGATTCAAAAACCAGATGACAGAGGTTTAAGGTGAAGGAGAAAAGATTTAATAGGAACCTGAGGGGTAACGTTTTACACAAAGGGTGGTGGGTGGATGGAACGAGCTGTCGGAGGAGTTAGTTGAGGCAGGTACTATCGCAACATTTTAGAAACATTTAGACAGGTACATGGATTGGATAGATTTAGAGAGATATGGGCCAAATGCAGGCAGGTGGGAATAGTGTAGATGGGACATGTTGGTCGGTGTGGGCAAGTTGGGCTAAAGGGCCTGTTTCCACACTGTATGATTCTATAACTCCACACTAGCGGAACCCAAGATCGAGATTAAACCTGGGTGAACCTCACAGCATCCTCCAATGCTTCACCTTGTGCTTCACTTTGGTTGCTGTCTCTTACCTGCATTTCACTCTATGTGGTGCTGAAGAGAAAGAATAACCTGTCTGCTTGTTCTTCATCTTCTCTGGCACTAGGTCAGGCATTTAAATTAGTTACACAAAAGGCTGGAGAAACTCAGCGGGTGCAGCAGCATCTAAGGAGCGAAGGAGATAGGTGACGTTTCGGGTCGAGACCCTTCTTCAGACTGGTTAGGGATCAGGGAAACGAGAGATATAGACGGTGATGTGGAGAGATAAAGAACAATGAATGAAAGATATGCAAAAAAGTATAGATGATAAAGGAAACAGGCCATTGTAAGCTGTTTGTAGAGTGAAAATGAGAAGCTAGTGCGACTTGGGTGGGGGAGAGATAGAGAGAGAGGGAATGCCAGGGCCTGAGGGCTGAGGGAGAGGTGGGAAGGGGAGGAGACAGCAAGGGTTAACAGAATTGAGAAAATTCAATGTTTAAGCTCAGAGGATGCAGACTCCCCAAGCGGAATATGAGGTGCTGTTCCTCCAACTTGCGGTGTTGCTCACTCTGGCCGTGGAGGAGGCCCAGGACTGAGAGGTCAGATATGGAATGAGAGGGGGAGTTGAAGTGCTGAGCCACCGGGAGGTCGGGTTGGTTATTGCAGACCGAGTGGAGGTGTTCGGCAAAACGATCGCCAAGCCTCTGCTTGGTCTCACCGATATAGATCAGCTGGCATCTGGAGCAACGGATGCAGTAGATGAGGTTGGAGGAGGTGCAGGTGAACCTCTGTCGGACCTGGAAGGACTGCTTGGGTCCCTGAAAGGAGTGGATGGGGGAGGTGAAGGGACAAGTGTAGCTTCTCTTGCGGTTGCAAGGGAAAGTGCCCGGGGAAGGGGTGGAGCGGGAGGGAAGGGAAGAATTGACAAGGGAGTTGCGGAGGGAGCGGTCTTTGCGGAAGGCAGACAAGGGGGCAGATGGGAAGATGTGGCGAGTGGAGGGGTCACGTTGGAGGTGGCGAAAGTGGCGGAGGACTATGTGTTGTACGTGCCGGCTGGTGGGGTGAAAGGTGAGGACCAGGGGGACTCTGCCCTTGTTGTGAGTGGGGGAATGGGGAGAGAGGGCAGTGTTGCGGGGTATCTTGCCTCAAATGTTCTCCCTCAGTTTCCAGGTGAAGGCCAACCTTATCGGGACACCAATAGTGCACCTAATGCATGTATCCCAGTGCTCTCAGCACTTGTTCTGAATGTCAACACAGTGAAGCTTGTTCCTGTCAGTGGCCCTTGTCTATGTAATTGACAAGCACTTCCTTTGGCATCTAAGTGCATGTAGCAACTCTGTTCATGGCACTGGATAGATGTCGTAGAATCGTAGAGCCATCCAGCTTAGAAGAAGCCACTTTGGCCCACCTCAGTCCCATCGGCCCACCATATCCATGTTCACCATTTGACTATCTACACTAACACCATTTCACCGCATTAGGATCATATCCTTCCAGGTCTTATGCATTTAAATAATTGTCTTAATACCTCTGAAACATAGTAATTGTATCTGATTCTCCACTTTCTCTGGCATCACAGCCTCTTTCACTCACAAGAAAACAAGCTCAGCTGGTCCAATGTCTCCTGTCATTCAGGACCTCCAATCCAGACAACACCCTGGGGAATCTCCTCTGGACTCACTCCAGTCTAAACACATCCTTCCTATTGAGCACTGGCCAGAACTGCACGGACTATTCCAAGTTTGGCCTGAGCTATATATTGGCAAGTTGCAACAAGACATCGATGCCCCACCAATGAAAGCCAATAATGGCAGCCTTCTTCAACACCCCGTTGTCTGGTGGTGAACTTTATTAGTGGCCAACCATTGACCATTTATGTCTGGGCCATCTATTTGACTTACAAAGGAGCATCATGTGTGACTTTAATTCTTTTTGACAGCTCGCGCATTCCTGGCATCATTCGTGTAAACCTCCTCTGAACCCGCTCCTTAAAATGGGCATCAAATGCATTGAGCAATGCCAACCGGTTAGATAGAGCCGCCTAAAACTCTGGCTTTCTATCGCTTATGGAATACTGCACTTTGGTTTTCAACATTTTTGTCCAAAGCTTCAAAAATGTTTCTGGTTTAGTAAAACATTCAAACATTCAAACATTTAAATGGCTCTTGTGTTCTTCATTGCATTTTCTGAAAGCTGATCTGCACTGATGCTGCCGTCCCATTTGCAAATGTTACATCATGAAATACATTCATCCTTCTCTTTTGGCCAGTGTATTGTGGATGCAGCCCAGACCATCACACAAACCAGCCTCCCTTTCATTGACTCCATTCTATGAAATTATTCTAAAACTATCCGTCCAGATATTTTTGATTTTTATACAGTTTACGAATGTATGAGTTGAGTTAGCCTCCAGATGCTGACATTTATCACAGATAGGAGAGATATGTGGGAAGATTCTATTTAGTTTGGGAGTAATGAAATCTATGTAATACTTTAAATTGTATTAAAGAGTGCCTGGCATTTAACGAGCATTGATGTATATAGCAATGTGATAACATTTTGAGATTTTAAAAATCAAGTCTGCAATTTATCCCATCAGATGAAGCATAAAAATAAGTTTAATTTGACACCTAATTCACTTTCATATCTTCAGTATTAAAAAAGTGATGGCCATTTTCATACTCGGAAATTAGCATCTTGTTCCCTATTGCTTTTCCATTGACTTAGCACAAAAGCTGTGATCGAGGACAGTCAAAAGCCCATAACTTTCTTAAAAATTAAGAGAACTGAATGTTCAATTATTATAGATTGAAGGATTCTGAAACAAATATGAAACAATCACATGGATGACCTGAAATTAAAGCATATAATTAGTTAGTTACCCAATTGTAGCCAATTACAAAATTCAATTACTAGATCTAAACATCTATCCATTTCTTAAGAAAATATTAACATTTTTAAAAAGCCTAAGCGTCCAAATAACATTCACACAAGAATTCACAATATAACATGATTTTTAAATCTCATTGTCACGAATTTATAGGCCAAATGGAAGGAAATTAGTGTTTAATGCCTGTAAATGAATGGCCATTTAAACCAGCTTGCGAGTGGGATTTTATGGAACGCGATGGATTGGAACGTTGCGGTTGCGGTGAATTTAAACCCCATATCGGCAGGAAAAATACTGCCGGTTCGTATGGGGAATAAATCACCGTTTCCCAACATGAAATGTTGATTAAGGTCATCTTAACAAGCAAGTTTATATTAAAAAATAAACAGATGTTTATTTTTATCTCCAGCGCTGAAATAGTCGGGCGATTTAAAACATTTTTTTCACTTACCGGCAGTCGGAACGAATCTTTAGCAAAAGCTCGCACTCCGAGAAAATAGGAACAGATATAAAAAATCATAGATACACTTGAAACAGTCATCTGATGTATGCATGATAGTGTTTATAGCTAAGGCTAATTTGCAACACTTGTTAGGGACAAGTAGGGTTTTTGTCAGCAACATACAATAATAAAGAACACACAAATACACAATAAAAATGTAACATAAGCATCCACCACAGCATTCGTCACTGTGGTGGAAGGCACAACATTTGCCAGTCCTCCTCCACTTTCCCCCCGTGGTCGGGACCTCAACCCTCCGCAGCCGTCGCTGCAGGCGACCGGACAAGGTAAAGTCCAGGGTCGGCTCTCCGCACCGGAGACCGCGGCTTCAGGCTGGTATAGGCCGGCGGTTGAAGATTTAAAGTTCCCGCCGCTGCCAGAAGCACCGCAGACAGCAGGGCCGGCGGTCGAAGCTCCCCTCCGGGGGTGATGGTAACTCCATGCCGGATCCGCGGTAGAAGTAGGCCGCGGGCCGGCGGTGGTGGCTTCTTCCCCCGGGTCCCCCACGAGGAATCCCGGGCTGCGGACGCCCGCGGGCCAGCAAAACGAAGCGCTCCCCTCCGGCGAGCACCAGCGAGGGCTCGCCCGCTCCCCGCCGAGTGTCCACGCTGCGCCCGCCGCTGAAGTCCCGGGCGCGTCTCCGGGAAAGGCCGCGCCGATCCTTGTTGTTAGGCCACGGGGGAGGCGACCTGGAAAAGTCGCCTCTCCGTGGACGAGGCGGCCAAAACGGGTTCCCCCTTACCCCCCCCTCACCACCCCCCACACAAGACACACCAAGAAGCATTTAAACGGTGCACTGAAACATACTAAAAAACAAAAAAATGTGGAAAAAAGACAGACAGCTGCCAACAGGGCTGCCGGCTTGCAGCGCCCCCACCGACCGACTCCGGATATAACTCCGGAAGGCAGGGGAAAACCGCATTTTAACCCCGCCCCCCCCCCCACCTCAAAGGCACCAAAGTCGCGCACACGGCCAGTGTCAGAACTGCAGCGCCGCTAAAGGTAAGTATTGTAACATACCTAATGTATATGTTGTCAACTTTTGTCCCAAATATCTTTCATTATTGTTTGGCCTAGTTCATTTTCCCATGTTTGCCTATATAATTCCGTCGTTGGTACCTCACTATCTAATAGGATATTGTAAATATGAGATATTAATTTATCTGTATTAGGATGTCTATTCAAACATTCATCAAGAGTTTCTGGATCTCTAATTGACGCGTAAATTATGTTGCGTAAATAACGCGCAAATGATGCCCAAGTGGGACAGGCCCTTTGGCGTCCTTACTGTAAGAAATGACGGACTTGCCCGAGAGGGAGTGCGGCAGAGGCTCACCAGACTAATTATGGGACGGCAGCGATGTTGCACAGTGAAACACCAGCTCAACTTTGTCTACATTTGCTATCATTTGGAAGAAAGAGATATGGCAGGTCTAGATAAACTGGACGGGGGCAGAATGTTTCCCTTGCCTGGTGCTCAAGAATGATGGGTCACAATGGGCAGCTCGGTGGTGCAGCGGTAGAGTTGATGCCTTGCAGCGCCAGAGACCCGGGTTCAATCCTGACTACGGGTGCTGTCTGTATGGAGTTTGTAGGTTCCCCCCATGACCTGCGTGGGTTTTCTCTGGGAGCTCCGGTTTCCTCCCACACATCCAACGAGGTACAGGTTTGTGGGTTAATTGGCTTGATTATAAATGTAAAATTGTCCCTAGTGTGTGTAGGGTAGTGTCAATGTGCGGGGATCGCTGGCCGATAGGCCAAAGGGCCTGTTTCTGCCCTATATCGCTAAACTAAACATTCTCAAATTTCTTTCATTCAAAGGGTATTGAACCCTCAAAGTTCTCGTTATCAGAATGTGGTGGAGGCCAAGTTGCTGAATAAGAAGGAGATCAATGCATTTCCAGACAAGGATATGGAGAGAGGATGGGAATATGATATGAAGGAAAAGGATCAACTGTGATTGTATTAAATAGAGCAATCTCAAAGGACTTATGTTATATATTTCTCCTTAATCTCCTCTGGGTGTCCAGAATGGCCTCAGAAAGAAAGTTAATCTGATATCATTAAAGAAGATAATAAATAGCTACACTAAATACACGTTTAAGAATGAACTGCAGATGCTGGAACAGTCGAAGGTACACAAAAAATGTTGGAGAAACTCAGCGGGTGAGGCAACATCTATAGAGAGAAGGAATAGGCGACGTTTCTTCAGACTGAAGAAGGGTCTTGACCTGAAACGTCGCCTATTCCTTCTCCCCATGGATGCAAGGACGGAGTTAACGAGAAAGAGTATAGGAAAAGTTAAGAAAGACCCCAGAATTAACGGGGCAGAAAGCTCACAAAGGGATAGGAGAGTATGGCCAAATGAAATAGGAATCAATGTGAAAGGTGAGGCGAGTAATGGATTAAAAGTATTATATATGAATGCGCAAAGTATTAAAAGTAAAGTGGATGAGCTTGAGGCTCAGTTAGAGATTGGTAGATATGACATTGTGGGGATTACAGAGACATGGCTGCAGGAGGATCAGGGCTGGGAACTGAATATTCAGGGTTATACGTCCTGTAGAAAGAACAGGCACGTGGGCAGAGGAGGGGGGTGGCTCTGTTGGTGAGGGGTGAAATTCAGTCCCTTGCGAGGGGTGACATAGGGACTGACAATGTAGAGTCACTGTGGATAGAATTGAGGAATTATAAAGGTAAGAAGACACTAATGGGAGTTATCTACAGGCCCCCAAACAGTAGCCTGGATATAGGGTGCAAGTTGCAGCAGGAGTTAAAATTGGCATGTAACAAAGGTAATGCCACTGTGGTTATGGGAGATTTCAATATGCAGGTAGACCGGGAAAATCAGGTTGGTTCTAGACCTCAAGAAAGGGAATTTGTAGAGTGCCTCTTAGATGGATTCTTAGAGCAGCTTGTACTGGAGCCTACCAGAGAGAAGGCAATTCTGGATTTAGTGTTGTCTGATGAGCCAGATTTTATAAGGGAACTCAAGGTAAAGGAACTGCTTGGAGGTGGTGATCATAATATGATAAGTTTTAATCTGCAAATTGAGAGGGAGAAGGTTAAATCAGAAGTGTCAGTGATGCAGTTGAACAAAGGGGACTATGAAGGCATGAGAGAGGAGCTGGCCAAGGTCGACTGGAAAAGGATCCCAGCAGGAATGACGGTGGAACAGCAATGGCAGGAATTTCTGGGCATAATCCGGAAGATGCAGGTTCATTTCATTCCAAAGAGGAAGAAAGATTCTAAGGGGAGTAGGAGGCAACCGTGGCTGACAAGAGAAGTTAGGGATGGAATAAACTAAATGAAAAGGTGTATAACACAGCAAGGAGTAGCCAGAAGCCAGAGGATTGGGAAACTTTCATAGGACAACAGAAGGAAACAAAACGGGCAATACCGCCTTAAAAGATGAAGTACGAGGGGAAGCTGGTCAAGAATATAAAGAAGGATAAGAAAAGCTTTTGTATGTTAAGAGAATATTAGTAAAGACAAATGTGGGTCTCTTGAAGGCAGAAACTGGTGAAATTATTATGGGGAACAAGGAAATGGCAGAAGAGCTGAACAGATACTTCAGATCTGCCTTCACTAAGGAAGGCACAAACAAACTCCCAGATGTACGAGAGGACAGAGGATCCAGGGAGACAGAGGAACTGAAAGAAATTTACATTAGGCGTGAAATAATATTGGGTAGACTGATGGGACTGAAGGATAATAAATCCCCAGGGCCTGATGGACTGCATCCCAGGGTACTCAAGGAGGTGGCTTTAGAAATAGTGGACGCATTGGTGATAATTTTCTAATGTTCTATAGATTCAGGATCAGTTCCTGTGTATTGGAGGATAGCTAATGTTATCCCACTTTTCAAGAAAGGAGCGAGAGAGAAAACGGGGAATTACAGACCAGTTAGCCTGACTTCGGTGGTGGGAAAGATGCTGGAGTCAATTATTAAAGAGATAATAATGGGGCATTTGGATAAGATTAAAAATGATTAGTCCAAGTCAGCATGGATTTATGAAGGGGAAATCCTGCTTGACAAATCTTCTGGAATTTTAAGAGGATCTCACAAGTAAATAGAGTACATGGTATTGGGATAGGATATTGACATGGATAGAGAACTGGTTGGCAGACAGGAAACAAAGAGTAGGAATAAACGAGTTTCTGTCAGAATGGCAGGCAGTGGCGAGTGGAACGCTGCAAGTCTCGGTGCTGGGGCCGCAACTATTTACAATATATATTAATGATTTAGATGGATTTAAAAGTAACACTAGCAAATTTGCAGATAACACAAAGCTGGGTGGCATTGTGAACTACAAAGGTTGCAGGGTGACTTGGACAGTTTGAGTGAGTGGGCAAATGCAGTATAATATAGATAAATGTGAGCTTATCCACTTTGGCGGCAAGAACAGGGAGTCTGATTATTATCTCAATGGTGTCAGATTAGGAAAAAAAGAAGTGCAACGAGACCTGGGTGTCCTTGTACACCAGTCACTGAAAGTAAACATGCAGGTACAGCAGGCAGTGAAGAAAGTTAATGGCATGTTGGCCTTCATAACGAGAGGATTTGGTTATTGGAGTAAAGAGTTTCTTCTGCAGTTGTACAGGGCCCTGGTGAGACCACATCTGGAGTATTGTGTGCAGTTTTGGTCTCCTAATTTGAGGAAGGACATCCTTGCTATTGAGGCAGTGCAGCATAGGTTCACGAGGTTAAACCGCAGGATGGCTGGACTGTTGTTTGAGGAAAGATTGGAAAGACTGGGCTTGTGTTCACATGAATTTAGAAGGATGTGAGGGGATCTTATAGAAATGTATACAATTATAAAAGGACTGGACAAGCAGGAAAAATGTTCCCAATGTTGGCGGAGTCCAGAACCAGGGGCCTGAGTCTAAGAATAAAGGGGAGATTTAAAACTGAGATGAGAAAAAAACATTTTCACCCAGAGAGTTGTGAATTTGTGAAATTCCCTGCCACAGAAGTGGAAGCCAATTCACTGCATGAATTTAAAAGAGAGTTAGATAGAGCTCTAGGGGCTAGTGGAATCAAGGGGTATGGGAAGAGGGCAGGAACGGGTTATTGATTGGGGACGATCAGCCATGATCACAATGAATTGCGGTGCTGGCTCGAAGGGCCAAATGGCCTCCTCCTGCACCTATTTTCTATGTTTCTATGTTTCTATGACACTACAGTGGTGGGCCTCATCAGAGACAACAATGAAACTGCCTACAGAGAGGACGTGGCACAGCTTGTGAACGGGTGCGAAGACAACAATCTGTCTCTGAACGTCACCAAGACCCGAGAGGTGATTGTGGACTTCAGGAGAACGCAGGCTGCCCCCCCCCCCCCCCTCCGCACATCAATGGCTCCATCGTGGAGAGGGGGAGCAACATCAAGTCCCTAGGGGTGAACCTTGCTGATGACCTCTCCCGGTCTCTCAACACTACACACCTGTCCGGCAGGTACAGGAACCTGAAGACTGCAATGTCCAGGTTCAGAAACAGCTACTTCCCCACAGCCATCAGGCTATTGAACTCAACTCAAACAAAACTCTGAACATTAATAGACCATTATCAGTTTATTTGCACTTTAGCTGTTTTATTTATTCATGTGTGTATATATTTATACAATGGTATATGGACACACTGAGTGGCAATGTTACAAAATTTTGAGATTTAAAAAATCAAGTCTGCACTTTATCCCATCAGATAAAGCATAAAAAGAAGTTTAATTTGACACCTAATTTACTTTCATATCTTCAGTATTAAGAAAGTTATGGCCATTTTCATACTCGGAAATTAGCATCTTGCTCCCCATTGCCTTTCAATTGACTTAACTCAAAAGCTGTGATCTAGAACCGTTAAAAGCCCATAACTTTCTTAAAAATTAAGAGAACTCAATGAAATTTTCAATTATAGATTGAAGCATTCTGAAACAAATATGAAACAATCTTACTTGGATGACCAGAAATTAAAGCATATAATTAGTTAGTTATCTAATTGTAGCTAAATACAAAATTCACAAACATCTATCCATTTCTTAAGAAAAGATAAACTTTTTTTTAATTGCCTAAGTGTCCAAATAACATTCACACAATAATCCACAATATAACATAATTTTTAAATCTCATTTTCATGAATTTCTGGGCCAAATGGAAGGAATTTAGTGTTTGATTCCTGTAAATTAATGGCCATTTAAATCAACTAGCGAGTGGGTTTTAGTGGAATGCGGTGGATTGGAACGTTGCGGTTAGCGGTGAAGTCGGGAGGAAAAATACTGTTTGTTCATACATTTTTTGGGAACCCATTTCGCAACATAAAAATATTATTAAAGCCTCCCGAAAAACCAACTTTTAATATAAAAATAAACTATTTACCTTTTCTTCTCCCCTACGCAAAATCCTTCCGGTTGTCGGTGCTCACGGCTTTTGAAGGTGATTTTTAAATTGGTCTAGTTAATAAATAATTTAGAGTAATTTAAAAATACCTTCATTCATGAAATGTCGGAGCGATTTTTCTTTCGCAACCAAATCGCCCGACATTCATCGATTTGTCCTGCCTGTTGAAAAACGGCACTTTAAGCCCGCCCCCCTCTGAAAGGCGCCAAAGTCACGCACATGGGGAGCGGCAGAACTGCAACGCTGCTCAAGGTAAGTTTTGCAACATACCTACACTGATCTGTTCTGTATTCATGCCTTCTATATTCTGTTGTGCTGAAGCAAAGCAAGAATTTCATTGTGCTATCTGGGACAAATGACAATAAACTCTCTTGAATCTTGAATCTTGATTTGACTGGAGATAGACACAAAAAGCTGGAGTAATTCAGCTCTGGAGAAAAGAAATAGGAGACGTTTCGGTTTGAGACCCTTCTTCAGACAGACTCACACAGTTAAGAGCCTCGTTCACAGCTCATCCGGTTAAATTGCGAGCCAGTGGTAACTCCGGGAAAATCGTTCTCACATTTAAAGCTGCTGAACCAATAAAACTGTGAATCCCATTGATACTGAAACATTCCTGTAAAACACAATGCAATAACATTTGTCACACATTTTGGAAAGATATCCACACAGATCGGTGAAATCCCAGCACGGAAGACAGTTATGCAGGTTTAGGCCAGCATGGTCTTGTAGGGCAAGGTGCCATTCTCAGCTGCTCTATTTATAGATACAAAAATGCTGGAGCAACTCAGCGGGACAGGCAGCATCTTTGGAGAGAAGGACTGGGTGACATTTCGGATCGAGACCCTTCTTCAGACCGAAGTCTTGACGCAAAACGTTGCCCATTCCTTCCCTCCAGAGATGTTGCCTGTCTCGCTGAGTTACTCCAACATTTTGTGTCTATCTTCAGATTCTCAGATAGTAAAGTTTTAGGGTTCTGGTAAGAATCAGGCAAATGGGTATCTTTGTTGGCACAGATAAGGTGAGCTGACAGGCCTGGCCCCATGCTGTACTGACTCTAGGATGGTCTTTAGCTGGTCTGAATGTCCTTTCTGGCTCCGCAGCCTAAATATTGTCAAACCAATGCGTGGGCTGCCTCATTATTGGAAATGTGAATGCAGACAGACACTATTAAATCATCAGTCACAGCTTCCCTTCCAAGCCTATTATTGCTATTGTTAATGTCACTTTAGGACGAGTGCTGGCATAAGTCTCAAGATGTGCATCCGAGCCCTGGTCTGGAGGCTTGTTCACATAATCCAAGTTAATATAAATAGCCTGCCAGGGTTTCAACATCTTGGCACTTCAAAATAATTTCATGGTTGCAAAGCACTTTTAAATATAATGCAGTCATTAAAGATCAAAGCATAAACTCTTTTGAAGATGTAGCTGAAGTCCACAAGATGTTACCCTGGGAAACTCCTGCAGTGATCGTTGAACTCCTCTGTCCACGACTATCCTTCTTTGTGTCAGGTCTAGGTCTAGTTCTAGCAGTGGTAAGTATTGATCGGTGCCATTCTAAGCTAAACTCTGCCTTAATGTTTAGGACAGCAACTCTCTTTGATCTGGCATTCAACCACTGCTGTGTCTGAATTAGGGTCAGGAGCAACTTACTTCTGGCAGAATCTGAACCGAGGAATTTATTAGTTTAGTTTAGTATAGTTTAATTCAGAGATACAGTGTGGAAACAGGCCCTTTGGCCTGCCGAGTCCGCACAGACCAGCGATCCCCACACAGTAACACTATCCTACACATACCAGGGACAATCTACATTTTTACCAAGCCAACTAACCTACAAACCTGTTTGTCTTTGGTGTGTGAGAGGAAACCAAAGATCCCGGAGAAAACCCTTGCAGTCACGTTGAGAACGTACAAACTCCGTACAGACCACACCCGCAGTCAGGATCGAACCCGGGTCTCTGGTGCTGTAAGGCAGTTGCTCTACCGTTGAGCCACCATGCTGCTCTCTATGCCAACATGGCTTAGCTATATCCCTCGGTGGAAGTAACCTTGCTGGCTTTTCTATTACCTTATCCAAGATTGTGAAGAGGTTGAGGCTCACCAGGGATCCATTGTCAATTTAAATTGCTCCTCTCTGCAGATTAGATATACCCAGAACAATCAAAGTTGATTGCAGGCGAGAGAGAGGGGGAGCGGTTTGGTAATGGGGCGTGTGCCAATGAAGGGCTGTGGCAGTTCTAATACATATCATTCTCAAAGTGTGGCAAGAATGCAGTCAGGATCCAGTGGTATGAGAGTGGATGATAGAGGTCATGAGTTGGGGATTTAGTTGGGGAGCCTGAAGAGGCAGTGAAGTGGGAGGGGGCAGGGGAAAACCATCCATTACAAAGCAACTTTGAAAGACATCACCTAACTAGATGCCTCAGAGACTCCAACAACAGCCAAGATAAAATTGGGGGCTTTAAATAATCAGAGGCTTGTTCGGAAGACATGGGGCATAAATTGAACCAAACCTGCACAATAATGCCATCTTATCACATTGTGACCATTGGGATGTGCCAGAATAGAATTGGCCATTCATCATTTGTAGGAAGGAACTGCAGATGCTAGTTTACACCAAAGAAAGATGCAAACTGCTGGAGTAACTCAACAGGACAGACAACATCTCAGGGGAGAGGAATGAGTGACGTCTCGGGTCGAGACCCTTCCTCGGACGGAAAAGAAGGGTCTCGACCCAAAACATCACCCATTCCTTCTCTTCAGAAATGCTGCCTATCCCATTGAGTTTCTCTAGCATTTTGTTGTCTATGTTCTGGCCATTCATCATCACTGGCTAAATATGATAGCTTCTTTCATCAACTAACACACTGGGCTGCATTGTTGTTAAAATATTCATTAGTAAGTTACTTATTTGTCAAACAACCATTCCCAAATGAACCAAGCAGATGTCATAGCTTTTTCTGTAGGAAGGGACTGCAGATGCTGGTTTAAACCAAAGATAGACACAAAAAGCTGGAGTAACTCAGCAGGACAGGTAGCATCTCTGGAGAGGAGGAATGGGTGACGTTTCGGGTCAAGATCCTTCTTCAGATTGGTTAGGGATAAGGGAAATGAGAGATATAGACGGTGATGTGGAGAGATAAAGAACAATGAATAAAAGATGCAAAGAAGTAACGATGATAAAGGAAACAGGCCATTGGTAGCTGTTTGTAGGGTGATTTATCTCACTTCAGGTAGCCCCGGCATTCCCTCTCTCTCTATCCCTCCCCCACCCACGTTGCACTAGCTTCTCGTTATCACCCTACAAACAGCTCTTCGACCACTTCACACCAGCAACCTTGGCAACTGGCAACCACCTTTCCCCAATCATCCCCATTGCAGAATCCTCTCCCTCGGGGAAGATGAGGCCAAAGCAGGTAAGTGAAGCCTAGCTTAGCTTAGAGTTACAACGTAGAAACAGGCCCTTCCGCAGCAACCAGCGATCCCCGCACACTAACACTACCCTACACACACTAGGGACAATTTACAATTACACCAAGGCCAAATTAACCTACAAACCTGGACGTCTTTGGCGTGTGGGAGGAAACTGGAGATCTTGGAGAAAACCCACACAGGACACGGGGAGAACATGCAAACTCCGTACAGATAGCACCCGTAGCCGGGATCGAACCCGTGTCTCTGGCGCTGTGAGGCAGCAACTCTACCGCTGCGCCACCGTGCCACCTCTGAGCAGCGGTAGAGTGGTCTGATTGGGAGAGGGAGCCAAGCAGCTACTCCATGCCAGGCCTCAATGTCACCTTGACACTCACGCATGTGGACTTGAAATCAGCGCTGAGTGAAAAATGATCATGAGACACCAAGGCAGTCCGAGACCCACCCGAGGTCTTGACCTTGGGGACTGTCAACAAACACGATACGTTTGGAGCAGCACCAGAGTATGATAGTGCCTGGCAGCTGTCTCAGTTGCATTGGTTTACTAGAGACTTCAAGCATGTCTCTTGACCATCATGGTGCTGCCAATGTTAGAGTGTAAAGACTTCTGTTATTGCAACCCAGGTCAGCAATGTTTGCTGACATTACCCTTCAATTCTAGAGCACTGTCCGCAAACATTCAAACTGTTTGTAGGATGGGACATGAAGGAAAGCTCATTCTACTTTGCGTTAGATAAACCGGGCTCAATATTTCAGGGATCTTTTTCGCAGAAGGATGGTCCAATGGAATATGGTATAACTATGCCGTGACAGTTGCGTCACATTAGCCCTGGAGAGCAATATGTGCCAAGTCCTTCGCATTGCACCATCGATATTTGCACCTCTCCTCCTCCACTTCCTCCTTCTCATTCCCTCCCCCGTCCCTATTTGGATCTGAGGATCTCGCATTTGGCCTATTAACTTTTTTTTGTCATCTGCAGTGTTTGCATTCCAGCATCTGTGCTCAGTATATTTCTAAAGGGCCTGTCCCACTGTACAAGCTAATTCAAGAGCTCTCCCGAGTTTAAAAAAAAATCAAACTCATGGTAAGTACGCAGAATGCACGTAGCGGGTACGTCGGAGCTCGGGACGTCCCTTAGCGGCTCGTAGTGGATATGCAATGGAAGGCATTTAAAGACTGCATGGATGAACTCCAACAATTGTTCATCCCGGTTTGGCAAAAGAATAAATCAGGGAAGGTGGTGCATCCGTGGATAACAAGGGAAATCAGGGATAGTATCAAAACGAAAGATGAAGCATACAAATTAGCCAGAAAAAGCAGCCTACCAGAGGACTGGGAGAAATTCAGAGTCCAGCAGAGGAGGACAAAGTGCTTAATTAGGAAAGGGAAAATAGATTATGAAAGAAAACTGGCAGGGAACATAAAAACGGACTGCAAAAGATTTTATAGATATGTGAAGAGAAAAAGATTAGTTATAACAAATGTAGGTCCCTTGCAGTCAGAAACTGGTGAATTGATCATGGGGAACAAGGACATGGCAGACCAATTGAATAACTACTTTGGTTCTGTCTTCACTAAGAAAGACATAAATAATCTGCCGGAAATAGCAGGGGACCGGGGGTCAAATGAGATGGAGAGAACCGAGTGAAATCCAGGTTAGCCGGGAAGTGGTGTTAGGTAAATTGAATGGATTAAAGGCCGATAAATCCCCAGGGCCAGATAGGCTGCATCCCAGAGTACTGAAGGAAGTAGCCCCAGAAATAGTGGATGCATTAGTGATAATTTTTCAAAACTCTTTAGATTCTGGAGTAGTTCCTGAAGATTGGAGGGTAGCTAATGTAACCCCACTTTTTAAAAAGGGAGGGAGAGAGAAAACGGGGAATTACAGACCAGTTAGTCTAACATCGGTAGTGGGGAAACTGCTAGAGTCAGTTATTAAAGATGGGATAGCAGCGCATTTGGAAAGTGGTGAAATCATTGGATAAAGTCAGCATGGATTTACGAAAGGTAAATCATGTCTGCCGAATCTTATAGAATTTTTCGAGGATGTAACTAATAGAGTGGATAAGGGAGAACCTGTGGATGTGCTGTATCTGGACTTTCAGAAGGCTTTCGACAAGGTCCCACATAAGAGATTAGCATTCAAACTTAAAGCACATGGTATGGGGGGTTCAGTATTGATGTGGATAGAGAACTGGCTGGCAGACAGGAAGCAAAGAGTAGGAGTAAATGGGGCATTTTCAGGATGGCAGGCAGTGACTAGTGGGGTACCGCAAGGCTCAGTGCTGGGACCCCAGCTATTTACAATATATATTAATGATCTGGATGAGGGAATTGAATGCAACATCTCCAAGTTTGCAGATGACACGAAGCTGGGGGGCGGTTTTTGCTGTGAGGAGGATGCTAGGAGGCTGCAAGGTGACTTGGATAGGCTGGGTAAGTGGGCAAATGCATGGCACATGCAGTATAATGTGGGTAAATGTGAGGTTATCCACTTTGGCGGCAAAAACAGGAGGTAGACCATTATCTGAACGGTGGCCGATTAGGAAAGGGGGGGATGCAACAAGACCTGGGTGTCATGGTACACCAGTCATTGAAAGTAGGCATGCAGGTGCAGCAGGCAGTGAAGAAAATGAATGGTATGTTGGCATTCATAGCAAAAGGATTTGAGTACAAGAGCAGGGTGGTTCTACTGCAGTTGTACAGGGTCTTGGTGAGGCCACACCTGGAGTATTGCGTACAGTTTTGGCCTCCTAATCTGAGGAAAGATATTCTTGCCATAGAGGGAGTACAGAGAAGGTTCACCAGACTGTTTCCTGGGATGGCAGGACTTCCATATGAAGAAAGACTGGATAGACTCGGCTTGTACTCGCTGGAATTTAGGAGATTGAGGTGGGATCTTATAGAGACTTACAAAATTCTTAAGGGGTTGGACAGGCTAGATGCAGGAAGATTGTTCCCAATATTGGGGAACTCCAGAACAAGGGGTCACAGTTTAAGGATAAGGGGGAAGTCTTTTAGGACCGAGATGGGAAGATCATTTTTCACACAGAGAGTGGTGAGTCTGTGGAATTCTCTGCCACAGAAAGTAGTTGAGGCCAGTTCATTGGCTATATTTAAGAGGGAGTTAGATGTGGCCCTTGTGGCTAAAGGGATCAGAGGGTATGGAGAGAAGGCAGATACAGGATACTGAGTTGGATGATCAGCCATGATCATATTGAATGGCGGTGCAGGCTCAAAGGGCCGAATGGCCTACTCCTGCACCTATTGTCTATGTTTCTATGATTCTGTGTAACGCTAACGGCAGGTACTCGGGAAACGCGGTAAGCTCGTGAAGACTCGTGAAAATGTTTCAACATGTTGAAAAATGTCCATGAGAGCCCCGAGTACCTGCGAGCGGCCATTACCGTAATTCCCCAAGTTCGAATCTGGGGAACTCGGGAGAATCTTGAATTAGCTCGTACAGTGGGACAGCCCCTTAACTGTGGTGTATAATTCTGCATCTCCATCCAGGAGACACTGGCAGATGTATATTGGGCATGCCATCCATCCTAACCAGATACTGAAGACCATTTACACAGTCCCTGAGATACTTTTGATGGTCTACAACTTGGGGTTGTTTCACTACTGATGATCTTGGTTCCTTTCTTCATAAGCCAGAGTTCAACCCATCATACTTAAGGGCCTGCCCTATCAGCATCTGACTCCATGCGATGAGCGGGATCAAACTAGGTGCGGGGGCCGCGCAGAGGTCGGGTGAGTGGCGCAACGCGGCGCAAAGTGAGGCGAACTTGGAGCGAAGTCTTAAAGGTAAGTTCGCCAGGACAGAGAGGGGCACACAGAGTGGGGCACAGAGGCACACACACGGAGGGCCACGGAGCCACACACATAGAGGGTCACGGAGGCACGACGTCGAGGCGGTGCGTAATGCGTCGAGGCGACTGCGAGCCGACAAGCCGTTGCCGCGCGGAGTTTTTGAACATAGTCAGTTTTTCGGAGCCCCGCGCGATGACGGGATGAAATCCGCACAATTCCGCACGGCTCCGGCGATCGAAGTGGGACTGGCCCCGCGACGCCGGACGGCTCAAGTGACCACGTTAGGTCGCGCTCATCGCATGGAGTTGCATGCTGGTGGGACAGGCCCTTTAGTCTCCAAGCAGCCAACATCTTATCCTTTCCCAACATACAAACGGATTTTAAAATGTGCATGGCGGAACTGCAGATGCTGGTTTAAACCGAAGACAGACACAAATAGCAGGAGTAGCTCTGCGGGTCAGGCAGCATCTCTGGAGAAAAGGAATAAGTTGTGGCGGGCCGAGCCACTTTGATCTTGAACCATCGTTCATTGAGTTCGAACACTCCCGTGGACCTGGCGTGATCTGGGCCAACCAATCAACGCCGAGCTGGGTGGACAGCTGGTGGGGAGCAGTGGACAACAGAGCTAGTCTTCACGTCACACTCAACGCGTTAACACACGCACTAATTGTTGAGCTGTGTCGTTTAAATATTAAACTGGGTGTTTATACAACTTCTAGTTGATGTTTTGGGTTGAGACCCTTCTTCAGATACCAACGTTTCAGATTTTAGAAGGCGGGCAAACAAAAGAGAAAGGAAACAGAGAGGCTGACAACGAAATTAGTGCAAAACTTGGGAATATCTGTTTGTGTTTGCACATTCACCCAATATTAATAGATTGGAAACCTGTGCGATTACCTAAACTTCCCTAGATGATCTGAAAGGTCTTTTGGCAGATGGCAGGCCCCTGCATCTGTGGGAAGTCAGCCAGTTCTACAGTCTCAGCACCTGCTCATTCCATCTGCCCCCCTCGCTTCTCTCAGCAAGCAGATCATCAGTTATCTACCTGCTCCATTAGGGGGAACTCACCTGTAAAATCCTGCAACTCTTTCCAGAAGATCCCTGGCATGGGCTACCTGCTCTGAACATTCACATTTCCAAACAGCTACATTTGGAAACTTCTCTTTCAACTGCCATCTCTCTATCTTCTACTAGCAATGTTACAAAATTTTGAGATTTTAAACATCAAGTCTGCAATTTATCCCATCAGATAAAGCATAAAAAGAAGTTTAATTTGACACCTAATTCACTTTCATATCTTCAGTATTAAGAAAGTTATGACCATTTTCATACTCGGAAATTAGCATCTTGTTCCCCATTGCCTTTCAATTGACTTAACTCAAAAGCTGTGATCTAGAATAGTCAAAAGCCCATAACTTTCTTAAAAATTAAGTGAACTCAATTAAATTTTCTGTTATTATAGATTGAAGCATTCTGAAACAAATATGAAACAATCTTACTTGGATGACCAGAAATTAAAGCATATAATTAGTTAGTTATCTAATTGTAGCTAATTACAACATTCAATGAGTACATCTAAACATCTATCCATTTCTTAAGAAAAGATAAACTTTTTTAAAATTGCCTAAGTGTCCAAATAACATTCACACAATAATCAACAATATAACATAATTTTTAAATCTCATTTTCAAGAATTTCTGGGCCAAATGGAATGAATTTAGTGTTTAATGCCTGTAAATTAATGGCCATTTAAATCAACTAGCGAGGGGGTTTTAGTGGAATGCGGTGGATTGGAACGTTGCGGTTTGCTGTGAAGTCGGTATGAAAAATACAGCCGGTTCATACATTTTTTTTGGAACCCATTTCGCAACATGAAAATATTATTAAAGCCTCCATAAAAACCAACTTTTAATATAAAAATAAGCTGTGTACCTTTTTTTCTCCCCTACGCAAAATCCTTCCCGTTATCGGCGCTCATGGCTTTTGAAGGTGATTTTTAAATTACTCTAGATAATAAATAATCTAACGTAATTTAAAAATACCTTCATTAATGAAATGTTGGAGCGATTTTTCTTCCGCAACGAAATCGCCCAACATAGATCGATTTGCCCAGTCTGAAGAAAAACGGCACTTTAAGCCCGGCCCCCTCTGAAAGGCGCCAAAGTCACGCACACGGGGAGCGGCAGAACTGCAGCGCTGCTCAAGGTAAGTTTTGTAACATACCTACTTCTACTTCTGGCTTGATCTAAGCCAATGCAAATGCATTCAAAGATAGACACAAGGAGCTGGAGTAACTCAGCGGGTCAGACAGCATCTCTAGAGAAAAGGAATATGTGACGTTTCAGGTCGAGACCCTTCTTCAGTCTGAGCATTCAAATCCGTTCAATGTCTATAATGATTAAATATAAAGAGCAATTCTACTGGATCGAGACACGTGGTAGCATGTGATGTGGTTTAATGACAAATAGATCAGCTGCCAATTTATTGAAAACAACTCAGAAAACTTACTTTTTCAAGGCTCCCTTCAAAACACTTAGAGACCTTTAGGCCACACTTTCATGCAGATATTGGTGAATGTTTGATATCTGACTGCATGAAACAATCAAATATATTATATATATGGTCAATTATCTGACACTAACTCTTTAAGCTATGCGGATGATACAAAAGTGAGTGGTTTTGCAGATAGTGAAGATGGTTGTGAACGATTGCAGCAGGATCTGGATCGATTGGCCAGGTGGGCGGAGGAATGGTTGATGGAATTTAATACAGAGAAGTGTGAGGTGTTGCATTTTGGGACGTCGAACAAGGGCAGGATGTACACAGTAAATGGTAGGCCTCTGGGTAGTGGTGTAGAACAGAGCGATCTAGGAGTGCAGGTGCATGGTTCCTTGAAGGTCGAGTCACAGGTAGATAAGATGGTCAAAAAGGCTTTTGGCACAATGGCCATCATCAGTCAGAGTATTGAGTATAGAAGCTGGCAGAACATGTTGCAGTTGTATAAGACGTTGGTGAGACCGCATTCAGAATATTGTGTTCAGTTCTGGGCACCATGTTATAGGAAAGATATTGTCAAGCTTGAAAGGGTTCAGAACACGTTTACGAGGATGTTGCCAGGACTGGAGGGTGTGAGCTACAGGGAGAGGTTGAGTAGGCTGAGTCTCTATTCCATGGAGCGCAGGAGGATGAGGGGAGATCTTATAGAGGTGTACAAAATCATGAGAGGAATAGATCGGGTAGATGCACAGACCAGAGGACATAGGTCCAGGGTGTAGGGGAAAAGATTTAATAGGAATCCGAGAGGTAACTTTTTCACACAAAGGGTGGTGGGTGTATCGAACAAGCTGCCAGAGGAGATAGTTGAAGTTGGGACTATCCTATCGTTTAAGGAACAGTTAGACAGGTACATGGATAGGACAGGTTTGGAGCGATAAGAACCAAACGCAGGCAGGTTAGACTAGTGTAGCTGGGGCATTTTGGCCAGTATGGGCAAGTTGGGCCAAAGGGCATGTTTCCACGCTGTGAACAAAGGGCATATTTCCATGACTATGACTCTGCATCTAGATGTCACAAAGATCAAAGGTGCATACAGTATGGACTCAGGCCTTGCTATCCTGCTATGGGATATTGAGGCTTTAAATTGTCGAGATGCAGCACGGAAACAGGCCCTTCAGCCCACTGAGTACCCACTGACCAGCAATCACCCCTACACTAGCACTATCCTACACACTAGGGACAATTTACGATTAACTACCTTGTTTTCACTCTTTATTATTTCTCAAAAAGTCAAGTCAAAGTCAAGTCAAAAAAAGTCAAGTCAAAGTCAAACAAACTTTATTGTCATTTAGAAATACATTGATATATGCAGTTCCAAACGAAATTACGTTGCATTTGGCTCCCTGTGCAACACGATAATTAACAGAAGGATAGGCATGGATAAAATGGATAAAATGGATAAAAGGATAAATAGACAATGGTGGCAGCCCATTACATGGCATTCAGGAGTCTGATGGCTCGTGGGAAGAAGCTGTTGCAGAACCTTGATGTTCTGCTGCTTATGCTACGATATCTTTTGCCCGAGGGCAGCAGAGTGAACAGTCCGTGTTGGAGATGTGTGGGGTCTTTTATAATACTGCTGGCCTTAGACACGCAACGTTTGGTCGCAATATCCCTGATTGAGGGGAGAGAGGTCCCGATGATTTTTTCCGCTGTCCTCACCACTCTCTGCACGGACTTCCAGTCAGAGGCTTTACAGTCCCCAAACCAGACAGAGATACAGTTGGTCAGAATACTCTCTATGTAGAACTTTCTACTTCTGTAGAAAGTAGTGACGGTGGGATGGGGGAGGTGAGCTCTTCTCATCCGGCGCAGAAAGTGCAACCGCTGCTGCGCTCTCTTAACTGTTGATGAGATGTTAGTTTCTGCTGAAACTTTAACAGCTTTTCTTCCACAGATGCTGCCTCTATGACCTACTGAGCAACATCAACTGCTTTCGCTTCTGATTTCTGGCATCTGACGTTTATTCAAATGTCACAGAAATCCATTTCACCCCTTCGACTGTACCTTCCAAGATCCCACATCTCAATCCATTTTGATTGAGTAATGAAGAAGGGCTGGATAAAAATCATCATGACTTCTCTAAAGTCGACAGGTCCAGCACTGCAGCTGATACGGTGTTCGTATCTTTGGCAGTGTCTGTACTCCTGGTTTTATAATCATTAATCATTCTATTCATTGTTACCTATTCTTTGTTTCCCCTTCCAACATCCTGGGTCATTCAACAGGTTGAATTTTCTGTGTCGGAAGGTGCTGGTTTAAACTGAAGGTAGACACAAAATGCTAGAGTAACTCAGCAGGACTGGTAACATCTCTGGATAGAAGGAATGGGTTATACGTCATATATCGGAAAGACAGGAAGGTAGGCCGAGGGAATGGGGTAGCTCTGTTGGTTGGGAATGAAATTCCTAGTGTGGGATGACATGGGATGACATGGGATTAGTGAGGGACGACATGGGATTAGAAAATGTCGACTCATTGTGGATAGAGCTGAGTAATTATAAGGGTAAAAATCCCCCAATGGGAGTTACTTACAGGCCGGCGAATAGTTCCCAGGATATAGGGTACAAGTTACATCGGGAGATAAAATTGGCATGTAAAAATGGCAATGTTACCGTGGTCATGGGAGATTTCAATATGCAGGTAGACTGGGAAAATCAGGTTGGTTCTGGACCACAAGAGTGGGAATTCGGAGAGTGCTATCGAGATGGATTCTTAGAGCAGCTTGTACTGGAGCCTACCAGGGAGCAGGCAATTCTGGATTTAGTGTTATGCAATGTAATGGATTTGATAAAGGGCCTGTCCCACCAGCATGCAACTCTATGCGATTAGCGCGACCTAACGTGGTCGCTTGAGCCGTCCGGCGTTGCGGGGCTGGTCCCACTTCGATCGCCGGAGCCGTGCGGAATTGTGCGGAGTTCGTCCCGACATCGCGCGGGGCTCCGAAAAACTGACCATGTTCAAAAATTCTGCGCGGCAACGGTTTGTCGGCCTGCAGTCGCCTCGATGCACACCGCCTGGACATCGTGCCTCCGTGACCCTCTCTGTAGGTGCCTCCATGACCCTCTATGTGTGTGCCTCTGTGCCCCTCTCTGTGTGTCCCTCTCTGTCCTGGCGAACTTACCTTTAAGACTTCGCTCCAAGTTCGTCTCACTTTGTGCCGCGTTGCGCCACTCACCCGACCTCCGTGCGGCCCTCGCTGCCGGTTTGGTTGCGCTTGCCGCATGCAGGCGCATGCTGGTGGGAACGGCCCTGTACAGGGATCACACAACCTCAGCGCGGCCCCCGCTTCTAGTTTGATCACGCTCATCGCATGGAGTCGGATGCTGGTAGGACCGGCCTTTAAGGGAACTCAAGGTAAAAGAACCACTAACAGGTAGTGGCCACAATAAGAATTTTTAATCGGCAATTTGAGAGGGAGAAGGTGAATTTGGATGTGTCGCTATTCGAGCTGAGCAAAGGGGACTAAAGACGCATGAGGGAGGAGCTGGCCAAAGTTGACTGGAAAGGGACCCTAGCAGGGATGATGGTGGAACAGCAATGGCAGGTATTTCTGGGAATAATCTGCAAGATGTAGGATCTTGCCGTTCCAGGGGAAGAAAGATTCTCGGGGGGGAAAGAGGCTGACAAGGGAAGTCAAGGACAGTATAAAAATAAAAGAGAAGCCGCATAACATGGAAAAGATTAGTGGCAAGTGAGAGTATTGGGAAACTTTTAAAGAACAACGCAAGGTAAATGAAAAGGCAATACGGGGAGCAAAGATGAAATACGAAGGTAAGCTAGCCAATAATATAAAAGAGGATAGCAAGAGGTTCTTCAGTTATATAAAGAGCAAAAAAAAGGCAAGAGTGGAAGTTAGTCGAGTGGCTATTACTAGGGAGAAGGTGCTTGAGAAGCTGAAAGTAGCAATGTTACAAAATTTTGAGATTTAAAAAATCAAGTCTGCAATTTATCCCATCAGATAAAGCATAAAAAGAAGTTTAATTTGACACCTAATTCACTTTCATATCTTCAGTATTAAGAAAGTTATGGCCATTTTCATACTTGGAAATTAGCATCTTGTTCCCCATTGCCTTTCAATTGACTTAACTCAAAAGCTGTGATCTGGAAAAGTTAAAAGCCCATAACTTTCTTAAAAATTAAGAGAACTCAATGAAATTTTCAGTTATTATAGATTGAAGCATTCTGAAACAAATATGAAACAATTTTACTTGGATGAGCTGAAATTAAAGCATATAATTAGTTAGTTATCTAATTGTAGCTAATTACAAAATTCAATGAGTAGATCTAAACATCTATCCATTTCTTAAGAAAAGATTAACTTTTTAAAATTGCCTAAGTGTCCAAATAACATTCACACAATAATCCACAATATAACATAATTTTTAAATCTAATTTTCATGAATTTCTGGGCCGAATGGAAGGAATTTAGTGTTTAATGCCTGTAAATTAATGGCCACTTAAATCAACTAGCGAGTGGGTTTTAGTGGAATGCGGTGGATTGGAACGTTGCGGTTAGCGGTGAAGTCGGGAGAAAAAATACTGTTTGTTCATACATTTTTTGGGACCCCATTTCGCAACATAAAAATATTATTAAAGCCTCCCGAAAAACCAACTTTTAATATAAAAATAAACTACCTTTTCTTCTCCCCTACGCAAAATCATTCCGGTTGTCGGTGCTCACGGCTTTTGAAGGTGATTTTTAAATTACTCTAGTTAATAAATAATTTAGAGTAATTTAAAAATACCTTCATTCATGAAATGTCGGAGCGATTTTTCTTCCACAACAAAATCGCCCGACATTCATCGATTATCCCTGCCTGTGGAAAAACGGCACTTTAAGCCCGCCCCCTCTGAAAGACGCCAAAGTTGCGCACACGGGGAGCGTCAGAACTGCAGCGCTGCTCAAGGTAAGTTTTGCAACATACCTACTGAAAGGGCTGAAGGTGGATACGTCACCTGGACCTGATGGACTGCACCCTCGGGTTCTGAAAGAGGTGGCTTTAGAGATTTTAGAGTCCATTATAAAGGATGAGGTTACGGAGTACTTAGAAGTTCACAAAAAAATAGGCCAAATTCAGAATGGCTTTGTGGAGAGGAGGTCTTCCTTGACAAATTTGCTGGAATTCTTTGAAAAAGTAAATAGCAGGACAAACAAAGGAGAGTCAGTAGATATTGTTTACTTAGATTTTCAGAAAGACTTTGATAAGGTGCCACATGTGAGGCTTGTAAGGAAGATGGGAGCCCACAGTATCAAAGGGCAGATACTAGCATGGATAGCAGGTTGGCTGGATGGCAGAAGGCAAAGAGTGGCAATAAAGGGTTTTTTTTCTGGTTGGCTGCCAGTGACTAGCGGAGTTGCGCAGGGCTCGGTGCTGGGGCCGCTTCTCTTCAAGTTGTATATTAATGATTTGGACGAGGGGATTGAAGGCTTTGTGGCCAGGTTTGCAGATGTTATACGAAAATAGGTGGAAGGGCAGGTCGTGTGGAGAAAGCAGGGACTCTGCAGAAGGACTTGAACAGGTTGGGAGAGTGGGCAGAGAAGAGGCAGATGGAATAGAGTGCAGCAAAGTGTGGAGTCATGCATTTTGGTAGCTGGAATAAAGGCGTAGACTATTTTCTTAATGGGAAGAGAATCCAGATATCATAGGTGAAAGGACCTAGGTTCTGGGACCAAGTCTCAGGACTTCGGAGTGCTTATGCAGAACTCCCAAAAAATTAATCTGCAAGTCGAATCAATGTAAAAAAAAAGCAAATTCAATGCTAACATTTATTTGTATACAAAAACAGGGGTGTGATGTTGAGGCTCTATCAGGTGCTGGTAGTGGGCCTGTCCCACTTAGGCACTTTTTCAGCAGACTGCCGGAGACTGTCAAGTTGCTGGCAGTCACCTGAAAAACGGGGAACTGGAACGGCAACTGTCAGAGTGGAACACACACACACACACACACACACACACACACACACACACACACACACACACACACACACACACACACACACACACACACACACACACACACACACACACAGGGCAAGTGGGAGGAGCACTGTCTGAAATTCACACGGTGCGAAGCCAAGGTGATACAGACACACACCGCGATGAACAGGAAGGTTGGCGCTGTAATTAAGACGGCTAAAGCACAGTGCACGGTAAGTCCTTTAAAAGAGCGGAGAAGGGGGGGGGGGAGAGGGGGGGGATAAGGGGGGAGAAGGAGTGGAGACAACGTTTGAGATGCCAGACAACTTTTAATAAGCCAGAGATACACAGCTGTGAAGTTCGTCGGACATTCAACATTACCGGTCGGTTATCTCTGGTTCTAAAAACTCATTCTTACGTTTTGTTCCCCCAATGAGCCAATGAAAATGGCCGGTCAGCAAAGGCGATTAACTAAAACTACCTACGACTACCTCGACTACGTATAACTACATGGCGACCCCACTACAACTACACCTACGACTACAGGATTATCTATTTTCTCCATGGCGACCAACTTTTGGTCAAAGAATTTTTCAACATGGTCACATGTTGAAAAATTTGCGGCGACCATACTGAGGCCGCGAATAGTTCCCAGAATGCGAGAACTCCTCGTAACCATGAAGGAGACGCACCAGAGACCACCAGCGATCATGTGGTGATCATGAGGCAATCATGAGGCGAGCCCAGAGTCTCCTGCACTCGCCTAATTAGTCGCCTAAGTGGGACAGGCCCATAAGGCCGCATTTGAAATATTGTGAGCAATTTTGGGCACCCCATCTGAGGAAGGGGGTGCTGGCTCTGGAGAGGGTGCAGAGGAGGTTTACAAGAATGATCCCAGGAATTAGTGGGTTAACATATGATGAGCGTTTGTCGGTACACACTGGTGTTGAGAAGAATGAGGAGGGACCTCATTGAAACGTACAGAATAGTGAAAGGCTTGGATAGAGTGGATGTGGAGAGGATGTTTTCACTAGTGGGAGAGTCTACGATTAGAGATCATAGCCTCAGAATTAAAGGATGTTTTAATGGGAAGGAGATGAGCAGAAATTTATTTAGTAAGAGGATGGTGAATCTGTGGAATTATTTGCCACAGAAGTCTGAGGAGGCCAATTCAGTGGATATTTTTAAGCAAGAGATAGACAGATTCTTGGTTAGTACAAGTGTCAGTGGTTATGTGCAGAAGACAGGAGAGTGGGGTTAGGAGGGAGAAATAGATCAGCCTTGATTGAATGGCAGAGTAGACTTCATGGGTCGAATGGCCTAATTCTACTATCTCTTATGACCTCATGACATGAATGGGTGACCTCCTCGCCTCATCTGTAGTCACCTATTGTCTACCATGCTCTGTCCTTCCAGCTTTCCTTCCTCTCCCTGCAAGAGAGAGTACAGAGGAGATTTACTAGATTGTTGCCTGGGTTCCAGCAACGAAGTTACAGAGAAAAGTTGAACAAGTTAGGTCTTTATTCTCTGGAGCGCAGAAGGTTAAGGGGGGACTTGATTGAGGTCTTTAAAATGATGAAAGGGATAGACAGAGTTGATGTGGATAAGCTTTTCCCATTGAGGGTAGGGAAGATTCAAACAAGAGGGCATGACATGAGAATTAAGGGACAGAAGTTTAGGGATAACATGAGGGGGAACTTCTTTACTCAGAGAGTGGTGCCTGTGTGGAATGATCTTCCAGCAGAAGTGGTGGAGGCAGGATCGATTTTAACATTTAAAAGTAAAGTGGATAGGTATATGGACGGGAAGGGAATGGAGGGGTATGGTCTGAGTGCAGGTAGATGGGACTAGGGGAAAATAAATGGTCGGCACGGACTGGAAGGGCTGAGAAGGCCTGTTTCCGTGCTGTAATTGTTATATGGTTAAATGGTTATCTGATGTAGGGCCCCGACCAGAAACGTAACCTGTTCTCCAGGGATGCTGCCCTCCAGCACATTGGACGTCTTGTCGTATTGCCTGAGATTCACGCTACTCTCACTGGAAAAGAATCATTTACTAATTATAACATAACATTGTGCTTTCCCTGTTCACGTTAGACATTGTTAACCCCGACAAAGTATCTGATTAAGGAGTGAATAAATCTGCCCAATCAAACTAATCTACCAAAGCAATCCTCGCCTACTAATACAAAATGGTATAAACCAGCCTCTGCAGTTGCTTTTGTCTCAGTTTGTTCGGCAGCTGCTTGGAGTATTGTACACAACTCCTGCTGCCCTGTTACAGGAAAGATGCGATTGCCCTGGAGATAGAGAGCAGGGAGGATTTGCCAGACTGAAACATCCTGACTCTGAGAACAGACTGGATAGCCAGTACACAAAGCTTCTCACAAGCTTATATATTTGAAACGCCAGTGCATTATTATGTAAGGCCTATACCTCCTCCCTCACAACCATCCAGGGAATCTAGCAGTGCGTCCAGGTGAGACAGAGATTCATATACATTTAATGCTTGCGATGTGACCTCCTTTACATCGGCAAGACCAAGCATGGATTAGGCAACCATCTTGCCGAGTGCTTGTGATTGGTCTGCTGAATATCTTGGTTGCTAAACATTTTAACTCCCCTTCCCACTCCCGTACTGTTTCCCCCCCCCCCCCCCCACTTCTCCCCTGTACCCCACGGAGACTTGGACCCGTTTCTCCACTCCCCCTTCGCCTCTATTCTTTCTCTGCAAAGTTCACAATTTGCAACTCTTTGATCCTGTACATCGACGAGACTAAGTGTTTCTACTGAACACTTGAGCTCAGTCCATCAAAGCCTACTGGGTGTCCCATTTGTTAACCACTTTAGCTCCTCTTGTATTCCCACACTGACCTTTCATTGAGGCCAGTTCGTTGGCTATATTTAAGAGGGAGTTAGATGTGGCCCTTGTGGCCAAAGGGATCAGGGGTATGGAGAGAAGGCAGGTACAGGATACTGAGTTGGATGATCAGCCATGATCATATTGAATGGCGGTGCAGGCTCGAAGGGCCGAATGGCCTACTCCTGCACCTATTTTCTATGTTTCTATGTTTCTATCCTGGGCCTCCTCCATTGCCAGAGTGAGGTCACACACAAACTGGAGGAACAGCACCTCATATTCCGTTTGGGATATACTTTTTTCTAGGTTGTCCTCTTGTCCAAATTTGAGGAAGGACATTCTTGTTATTGACGGGGTGCAGCGTAGGTTAATTCCCAGGATGGCGGGACTGTCATACGTTGATAGAATGTAGCGGCTGGGCTTGGATAGTCTGGAATTTAGAAGGATGAGAGGGGATCTTATTGAAACATAGAAGATTATTAAGGGTTTGGACACGTTAGATGCAGGAAACATGTTCCCGCTGTTGGGGGAGTCCACAACCAGGTCCCACCATTTAAGAATAAGGGTAAACCATTTAGAACAGAGATGAGCGAATACGTTTTCACACAGAGAGCTGTGAGTCTACGGAATTCTCTGCCTCATAGGGCGGTGGAGGCCGGTTCTCTGGATGCTTTCAAGGGAGAATTAGATAGAGCTCTTAAAGATAGTGGAATCAAGGGATATGGGGAGAAGGTAGGAACGGGGTACTGAAAGGGGATGATCAGCCAAGATCACATTGAATGGCGGTGCTGGCTCGAAGGGCCGAATCTCCTACTCCTGTACCTATTGTTTACTGTCAATGTACTTATAAAATATATTTGGATTTCCATTGTTTAAGAAGGAACTGCAGATGCTGGAAAATCGAAGGTAGACAAAAATGCTGGAGAAACTCAGTGGGTGAGGCAGCATCTATGGAGAAACTGCCTCACCCGCTGAGTTTCTCCAGCATTTTGGTCTACTTTGGATTTCCATTGATTTTATTTGTCTCTACTTATTTATATCCTCTTTTTTCCTTATTTTCCTTTCATTCAATTCCAATCCTGTCCTCTCTAGGCTTCCAGAGTTTATCCTTTATTAAGATGACAGTGTCATATCTAATCTTCCTATTTTGGGCGATCGTTTCCTTTGTTTATCTAGAACTGGCAAGAGAGTTTGAAACTACCTTTACCAATAATTGAACAAGCTGCGGCTGTGTTAATTTGTATAAGGTCGTAAGTGATAGGAGCAGAATTAGGCCATTCGGCCCATCTAGTCTACTCCTTCATTCAATCATGGCTGATCTATCTCTCCGTCCTAACCCCATTCTCTTGCCTTCTTCCCATTACTCCTGACACCTGTACTAATCAAGAATCTAGCTATCTCTGCCTTAAAAATATCCATTAACAGCCTCCACAGCCTTCTGTGGTAAAGAATCACCAGCCTCTGAATGAAGAAATTCCTCCTTATCTTCCTAAAGGAACGTCCTTTGATTCTGAGGCTATAACCTCTGGTCCTAGATTCTCCCACTAGTGGAGACATCCTCTCCGCTCTATCCAAGCCTGTTACTATTCGGTAGGTTTCAATGAGGTCCCCCCTCATTCTTCTAAACTCCAGCGAGTAGAGGCCCAGTGCCGTCAAATCATATGTCAACCCACTCATTCCTGGGATCATTCTTGTAAACCTTCTCTGGAACCTCTCCAAAGCCAGCACATCCTTCCTCAGACATAATGCCCAAAATTGCTCACAATACACCAGATGTGGCCTGACCAGCGCCTTATAGAGCCTCAGTCGCAAGCTACCAATGATAAGCATTGTGGCTGTTCTTGCTCAGATGCTGCACAAATTAATTCAGCACTGACCATATTAGCTTTACTGGTACGCCAACTTCTTCTCTGACTGTTCTGTTTGGAAACATTCTCTTGCTGTGCAGCTGATGCATTAATAACATCACCTCTCCTTGGATCTTCAGGCTGTTTCCACTTTCCCTGTTCTCTGATGCTCTCATCATTTATCTGCTGAAATGAACAGGAGAGTGTGGTCCATCATTTACACCCACTTGGTGCCGACCCTACTTCTCTGCTGCCTTTTGCCTATAAGCCATAGTCACATTTGAAATCCTTCAGCATTATGTTTCCAGCAAGGTTGCGATATTGCAAACCAGATTAAATGTGCAGTTTTTCATGCCAAACTACATAGAAAGGATCCATTCATCACTTCTGCTACCTTCTGTCTTGCAGCAATCAGAATAAAATTATCCAAAGCAGTATGTCCTGTCAATTCTCACCGGAACAAGGGGATGGCATGGTGGCGCAGCGGTAGAGTTACTGCCTTACAGCACTTGCAGCGCCTGAGACCCGGGTTCGATCCCGATCTACGGGTGCTGTCTGTACGGAGTTTGTACGTTCTCCCCGTGACCGCGAGGGTTTTCTCCCAGATCTTTGGCTTCCTGCCACACTGCAAAGACGTACATGTTTGTAGATTCATTGGCTTGGTATAAGTGTAAATTGTCCCTGGTGCGCGTAGGATGGTGTTAATGTGTGGGGATCGCTGGTCAGTGCAGAGTTGGTGGGCCAAAGGGCCTGTTTCTAGACCGGATCTCCAAACTGAACTAAATAACATGGTCAATGGCTGTTTCACCCATTTTCCAATTTCATCAGCCAAACTTAAAGCTCTCTGGCTCCCAAGGATCTCAGACCAGACGGGTTTAATCACTGATTTTTAATTACTGATTACTTATGAACCTCCAATTGACCACAATGAAATCAACATCTTTGACTTTCTTACCAGAGCAGCAAGCAAGTGGTATGTTTCCAAGTATGTATCTGCTCTTTCCACTCACTCATTTATAACAGCTTTCAGCACTTGTGAATTCTCAATGTGATCTTTTGTCTCAACGCTATTGTTAGCAATATAAGTAAGTTGCGATGGTTCATGTGCCTGATTCTACACCATCAGTGTGTAGGAAAGAACTGCAGATGCTGGTTTATAGTGAAGACAGACACAAAATGCTGGAGTAACTTAGCGGGACAGGCAGCATCTCTGGAGAGTATGGGTGATGGTTTGGGTCGTGACCCTTCTTCAGACTGAGAGTCAGGGAGAGGAAGTCTAGAGGTATGGAAGGGTAAGGTGTGAAAATGACAGATCAAAGCAGTCGAAGATAAGGAATTGTGGGATGGTTCATTGAAGGGATGGTTCATTGAAATTAAATTAATCAGGATAGTGAAACCAAAGATCCTATAGCAAGCAAGATGGCCTACTCCTACGCAAAGCAAATAGTACGGTCATGGGCAGATTCATGGGTAATTATAGGACCCATTTTCGTAACCAGCTTCCACCATCTTGCTTCCGCCATCTTGCTTCCGCCCAAAAATAGGATCTTTGCTTCTGCCTTCGCTCTTGAATCCAACGAATCTTCGCTTTGCCCATGGAGTCCACATCTACTAGACCTGCATTCTGCTCTGCGGTAAATTGCTCCAATCGGCAATGTAGGCGACCCGACTTGTCTTTCTCCAGGTTCCCCATTAAGGAGGAAAGGTAATCCACCAAGAGGGGGGATTCCAGAGCGGCCATCTTATCCTTAGATGCCGAAAAAGCGTTCGACCAGATGGAGTGGCCCCATATGTTAGAAGCACTTAAAAGATTTGGGTTTGGGGATTCCTTTATTGCATGGGTCAAAATGGGGTATCTTTGTCCGACATCAGCCATCCTCACTAATAGTGATAAATCTGAACCTTTTGACTTACAACGTGGGGTTAGACAGGGAGATCCTCTGTCCCCCCAACTCTTTGATATTGCTCTGGAGCCCATAGCAATAGGTATCAGGAGTCACCCTAACATCAGGGGTATTAAGGTGGGGAATGTGGAAAGCTGTGTGGGACTTTACGCCGATGACACATTATTATATCTCTCCTATCCAGAAGCCTCTGTCCCTCCCTTGTTAGATTTTATTAAACCATTTGGCAAGCTTTCCGGACACACAGTCAACTGGAGTAAGAGCGAGTTTATGCCTTTATCAGACAGTACAGATTCAGATTTCCTTGAGGCTCTACCATTTAAGATAGTATATGACCATTTTACATATCTAGGACTCAAAATACCCCTAAACCCCAAACATATATTCAAACTCAACTATGCTGATATGATTACACAGTTAAAACTGAACATGGAGAAGTGGAGGATTTTACCCTTGTCTATAGTGGGGCATATTAACGCTATCAAGATGGTGTATCTTCCTAGATTTTTATATTTATTTCAAAATCTTCCAATTTTTCTTACTTCATCATTCTTTAAAAAACTGGACTCCATTATCCTTCCATTTATTGGGGCTATAAAGCCCACCGTATATCAAAGGCGCATCTTCAAATGCCAAAAAATGAGGGAGGCATGGGCCTACCTGTATTTAGGCACTAATATTGGGCAGCCAATGCTAGAGCCCTGATCCACTGGCAAAGGGGATTCCCAGATGAAATGTTGAATAACAATAATAACCCCCTGTGGCTAAACATTGAAAGCACAGCAGTGAAAAATTCCTCCCTCTGTACTTTGCTCTTTTCTAAAACAGAATCCCCACAAGTTGGTTGGTGAGAATTTTATGTTAAGAAATTCTATTTGAATTTTAAATCAGACAAGAAGTTTCAGTACACTGTCAAACGTCTCTATTTACACCCCCATATGTCACAACCACTCCTTTTTACCATCACAGACAGATGGGGTGTTTGCTGTCTGGAGGGACAAGGGCCTTGCAACCCTAAGAGATCTATATATAGACAAAAAGTTTGCTTCGTTTAATCAGCTGAAATCAAAATTTAACCTTTCCAACTCTCATTTTTTTCGCTATCTCCAAATTAGGCACTACGTTAAAGACCAAATTTCAAATTTCCAAGCCATGCCTGACAGTTGCCCACTCTACGAGCTCCTGCAGCTTCCTCCAGACTCCAAAGTTCTAATATCTGGCTTTGTGCGTCCATTCACCACCTCTGTATCCACTAACCATCTACAAGAAGCCTGGTGAATCTACTGAGCTGAATTTCAAGGTGTCTGACCACATTTGGAATGAATGTTTGACCAGAATCCAAACTTGTTCGATCAATGCCAGGTATAAACTGATCCAGTTTAAAGTCATCCATAGACTCCATTACTCAAAGACCAAATTACATCCAATCTACCCAGCTATTTCTCCACTATGTGACAGATGCAAAGGTGCAGATGGTTCTTTAACACACATTTTCTGGCTCTGTCCTCATATACAAAGATACTGGTCTGAAATATTTACGTGGTTCTCTGGGGTTTATGGAAAATATATTCCCCCTGATCCAGAACTGGCACTTGTTGGATGCTCAGAGACTGCTTTGTACTTCACGTCTGAAGAACAACAAGCACTGATGCTTGGTATGGTGGCAGCCAAGAAAATGATCTTAACAGACTGGAAATCTCCCACACCCCCTGCTTCAAAAAATGGCTCAATGAAATGATAACAATCATACAGATGGAAAGGATACGCTTCTACAACTCCACGATACCCAACAACGTTTTAAGCGTTTGGGGACCATGTGTCAACCACCTCAAAGACCAATAATTTCATAAGCTCATATTATTTGCAGTGATGTAGTCCTGTGCTTTTTACTTGTGCTTTTGCAATACCTGACTGTGTAGCACCATAAACCAGCATCCAACTCCATGCGATGAGCGCGATCAAACTAGAAGCGGGGGCCGCGCGGAGGTCGGCTGATCCCCTGTACAGGGCCGTTCCCACCAGCACGCGCCTGCATGCGGCAAGCGCGACCAAACCGGCAGCGAGGGCCACGTGGAGGTCGGGTGAGTGGCGCAACGCGGCGCAAAGTGAGGCGAACTTGGAGCGAAGTCTTAAGGTAAGTTCGCCAGGACAGAGAGGGGCACAGAGGCACACACACACAGAGGGCCACGGAGCCACACACATAGAGGGTCATGGGGGCACCTACAGATAGGTTCACGGAGGCACGATGTCGAGGCGGTGTGTAATGCGTCGAGGCGGCTGCGAGCCGACAAGCCGTTGCCGCGCGGAATTTTTGGACATAGTCAGTTTTTCGGAACCCCGCGCGATGTCGCGACGAACTCCGCACATTTCCGCACGGCTCCGGCGATCGAAGTGGGACCGGCCCCGCGACGCTGGACGGCTCAAGCGACCACGTTAGGTCACGCTCATCGCATGGAGTTGCATGCTGGTGGGACAGGCCCTTAAGGATTGCACCAAACTGTTATGTCTGGTGGCTCTTATGTTATTTATTTATTTTTCTTTGATGTCATTTTTTTTGTTTCCTTCTCTTTTTTGTCTTGTTTTGTTTAAAACACAAAATAATAAAAACAAATTAATAAAAAAAAGGAGGAATGGTAAGAAAACATTTATTACTTCTGTGGCATATTGAAAATTTTATTTAGCCTGTTCAATCTCTCACTGTAGTTAGATCATAGAGCTCAGATAGTCGAGTCCTCATGGCAACATCCTTGTGAAAATATTCTCCTCAAGAGCATTTTCGTTCTACCTCCCTGTTATTTAATGCAGAATAAGAACATATTGACTCTGAGAATTGTATTAAGTCTGCCCGAACTCTCACTATAGTTCAGATCTTAGAGCTGGGTGCTCCCCTTTGTCTTGGATATAGTCGAGGCCTCAATAGACAATAGATGCAGGAGTAGGCCATTTGGCCCTTCGAGCCAGCACCGCCATGCAATGTGATCATGGCTAATCATCCACAATCAGTACCCCGTTCCTGCCTTCTCCCCATATCCCCTGACTCCGCTATTTTTAAGAGCCCTATCTAGCTTTCCCTTGAAAGCATCCAGAGAACCTGCCTCCACCACCCTCTGAGGCAGAGAATTCCACAGACTCGCCACTCTCTGTGAGAAGAAGTGTTTCCTCATCCCCGTTCTAAATGGCTTACTCCTTATTCTTAAACTGTGGCCCCTGGTTCTGGACTCCCGCAACATCAGGAACATGTTTCCTGCCTCTAGTGTGTCCAAGCCCTTAACAATCTTATATGTTTCAATAAGATCCCCTCTCATCCTTCTAAACTCCAGAGTGTACAATCCCAGCTGCTCCATTACCTGCATGCTTACTTTCATAGACTGATGTACAAGGAACCCCAGATCCCGTTGTACTTCCCCTGTTGCCAACTTGACGCCGTTTAGAAAGTGCTGGAACAGGTGCAGGAGTGCTAGTTGCCTCATGACAACATCCTTGTAAAAATCTTCTCAAGAGCATTTTCTTTCTACCTCTCTGTTATTTAATGCAGAATAAGAACGTATTGACTGCATGATATTTTCTGTAATTTCAAATGTTGACAATGTGTCCAGAATACTCGCCGACATGATCTCCTACACCGAATGGTATGTTAGTTTTCATAGCAAAAGGATTTGAGTATAGGAGCAGGGAGGTTCTACTTCAGTTGTATAGGGTCCTGGTGAGACCACACCTGGAGTATTGCGTACAGTTCTGGTCTCCAAATCTGAGGAAGGACATTATTGCCATAGAGGGAGTGCAGAGAAGGTTCACCAGACTGATTCCTGGGATGTCAGGACTGTCTTATGAAGAAAGACTGGATAGACTTGGTTTATACTCTCTAAAATTTAGGAAATTGAGAGGGGATCTTATAGAAACTTACAAAATTCTTAAGGGGTTGGACAGGCTAGATGCAGGAAGATTGTTCCCAATGTTGGGGAGGTCCAGGACAAGGGGTCACAGCTTAAGGATGAGGGGGAAATCCTTTAGGACCGAGATGAGAAGGACTTTTTTCACACAGAGAGTGGTGGGTCTCTGGAACTCTCTGCCACAGAGGGTAGTTGAGGCCAGTTCATTGGCTATATTTAAGAGGGAGTTAGATGTGGCCCTTAGACAGGATACTGAGTTGGATGATCAGCCATGATCACATTGAATGGCAGTGCAGGCTCGAAGGGCCGAATGGCCTACTCCGGCACCTAATTTCTATGTTTCTATGTTTCTATGAACTGCGGAGTATTTGTCAAATAACTGCCGTCTTATGTACATTGTGTGAAATTGTGATTTGTTAACTGCGCAAAACATTGCAAATGGCGCTTTATTTATTATTGTATCTACGTTGGACGTTTGCTCTGTGGCGTAAGCAGGGGTGGGGCTATCATTGTGTTACATACGTTGAATAGTACATCACGTTCACTGGTTAGCTGATACACTGCAGCCCTGGATATCTCGCGCACAGAATAATGTGAATTATGTAAATCTTACTCTGCATGTCAGAAATAAAGTGTTAACCATGTTAATGGATTTCTATTATGAATTATTTAAAATTGAGTGGGTTGGTGCAATATTGCTGCCATATGCTGCTAATGTGTCGTTATCAGACATTCAGTGTTGAAAAAGAGAAATAAATCGCAATAAAAGCGAAAAGATGTCCCTTCCACAGTGTGCGGGGAGTCTGGCTCGGGTCAGCACGGCCGAGACACCAAAGTGAAGTTGCGGGGAGGTTTACAATGTTTTTTAATTTAATGTTGTCCCTTGTCTAGTCTGATATAAAGTTAATCATTGGATATAAAAATCGGAAGAACTGTAAATGTGTGTGTTATATTATTATATACATCTATATCACATTCATGTATGTGTGTTCTATCCAGCACAATCTAATCAGTTGTATGCTCGCTGAATAAAACTACCTTAAGTTATACATCATTTGTAAATCTTGCTTAAACACATTTAATTTTGTGAAATACTTAATTTAGATAACACCACCATTACAGACAGATCTCATTCCACTCTCTGGCTTTTGGGAAGACCAGACCCATTTTATTGGTGAGAAACAGCTCCATAGACACAAAAACATTAAGTAACATTCCAGGGCTAGAGCAACCGGAATCTTCATATTGCTGTTATTTTCCCAAATACTGCCGTTGTGAACAGTGTGATTAGATGAATGATTACAGAGTCAACTGCAAGTGTCAACTCAACAAAATCAACTCAAACGCAGCATATGAGCCATTTAGAAAGAAATGATTTAAAAAACATTAAAAAAGAAAATTACCAGAGTCAAAATTTATAAACATTTTATTCTTTAACAAGAATTAACAGAATTATGAATCTAACCCTATATCACACACACAAACTGTCCCCCCTGCAACGTTGATTACACTGCGGGTTGGGTCGGGTCGGGTAGGTTCCAGTTACTGAAATGGACGAAGAAAATGCCCACATTCCGCTCCGTTGCGTACTACACGTCAGCCCATTGCATTTCGCAGGAGTGGCCGATCTTGCTCCGCTATGGGATCTTTGGTGAAACTAGTCGGAAAACTAGGGTGGGGGAAGGACAGAGAGAGAGGGAAAGCAAGGGTTACTTGAGGTTAGAGAAATCACTATACAATTTTTTTCCTCCAATTTTGTTTTGGGCCTCACTCTGACAGTGGAGGAGGCCCAGGACAGAAAGGTGAATGTGGGGGTTACACAAAAGGCTGGAGAAACTCAGCGGGTGCAGCAGCATCTAAAGAGCAAAGGAGATAGGCGACGTTTCGGGTCGAGACCCTTCTTCAGACAAGGTCAATGTGGGAATGGGAGGGGAGTTAAAGTGTTTAGCAACCGGGAGATCATGTAGGCCTAGGCATACTGAGCCGAGGTGTTCAGTGAAACAATCGCCGAGCCTGTGCTTGGTCCCACCGATACGTACCCCACTAAGCTGCTTACAACAATTGTTTGTGCCTGAGCTGCCATTTCACCTGATTTATATCTTAAAGTGTGAAGCTGCTATTCTTAATCTCCTGTGTCTTAATTCCCTCATAATTAGTAATTTCTTCTCCATTGTGAGCTAACACAGGCTACTCAGCTTTGTTTGTAGAAATTGCCTTAAGCTTTCGTCCCTTTTGTCCATCTGAATGGGGTCTGTACAAATAAACTACCTTATTTCCCGGCAATGAAGAGGCCATTTTTTACGCAAAAAAAAGGCACGAAAATTTACCTGCGTCTTGGAGGCCGAAGGTTAGGTTGTTAGCCTAGAAAGATGGACTTGGCTATCCCTCAGTACAGCGACATCAAGAACGATGTTGCTGTACTGAAGGATAGCCAAGTCTATCGCTCATTGCTGGCAGCTGATGGGAAACGGCTTTGAAGCGGCTCAAAAGCAGTTAGTATTAGTTTTGAAATTCTCGTTATCCCTATTTTTGACCTGGCTCGGAGACCGGACAGTGAGGGGACCAGCTCAAGAGCCAAGATCATATAGCGGAGCGTGTCAGCCCAGCGGGTGATGGGGCTTACTCCTGTGTCAGCGCGAGAAACCTCAACTAGTCCCTTGAACCAGTATTGTCATTCATTAAGATCACAACTGATCCAACTTGTCCCCGTGTGCTCCCGTTTTTCCCACTATCTCTCCACCTGCCGTCACCCCACACCCCCCCACCCATTCAGTCATTCAGAATGGAGGAGATCTGGATGACTTGGGCAAATTGAATTGTTACTTTCTTTATTTTTATTTTATATTTTTTATTTTTTATTTTTTTGAGCGGTAGAAATTCTAGGTCACGCCAGCCTTTTTACAAAAATTTAGTAACTCAAAATGGGGGTGCGTCTTCCATGCAGGTGCGTCTTAATTGCCGGGAAATACGGTACTTCACTACATTTGGGAACTTAAAATCCACAATTCTTTGTAACATGTAAAGGGCCTGTCCCACCAGCATGCAACTCTATGCGATGAGCGCGACCTAACGTGGTCGCTTGAGCCGTCCGGCGTCGCGGGACCGGTCCCACTGCGATCGCCAGAGCCGTGCGGAATTGTGCGGAGTTCGTCCCGACATCGCACGGAGCTCCGAAAAACTGACCATGTTCAAAGATTCCGCGCGGCAACCGCTTGTCGGCTCGCAGTCGCCTCGACGCATTACACACCGTCTTGACATCGTGCCTCCGTGACCCTCTCTGTAGGTGCCTCCATGACCCTCTATGTGTGTGGCTCCGTGGCCCTCTGTGTGTGTGTGCCTCTGTGCCCCTCTCTGTGTGTCCCTTTCTGTCCTGGCGAACTTACCTTTAAGACTTCGCTCCAAGTTCGCCTCACTTTGTGCCGCGTTGCGCCCCTCACCCTACCTCCGCACAGCCCTCGCTGCCGGTTTGGTCATGCTTGCCGCATGCAGACGCATGCTGGTGGGAACAGCCCTGTACAGGGATTACCCGACCTCCGCGCGGCCCCCGCTTCTAGTTTGATCGCGCTCATCGCATGGAGTTGCATGCTGGTGGGACAGGCCCTTAATGCTTTTAGGATACTGTGGGTGAGTGCCATCGTGAAGTGACATTCAGGAGGTGCCACTAAACAGTTTGTGACCCCACTATTTCCTTCTCTTCAGTTGCAATCCAGTTTGTACTTAAGTCTATCCTTGTCACAAATTGTAGTACACTTGAAGGTGATCTATGTACCAGCCTTGAATTGGTGGAAATATTTAAGGAACTGACAAAACAAAGTGCTGGAGTAACTCAGCAGGTCAGGCAGCATCGCTGGAGAACATGCATAGGTGATGTTTTGGGTCAGGACCCTTCTTCAGATCCTACAATTGATCCATGTTGTTGTGACATATGTGCGCAAATGTCATTATGCATCATATGATCACAACACATTTACAGTTTTATACTTATTTACGTAAGAATGCTGTTCATCGATTACAGCTCAGCATTCAACACCATTATACCATCAGAATTGATCGCCAAACTCGGTAACCTGTGCATCGCTCCTTCCCTCTGCAACTGGATACTGGACTTTCTAACCAACAGACCCCAGTCTGTTAGGTTAGACAAGCACACCTCTTCAACCCTCACCCTGAACACCGGCGTTCCACAGGGCTGTGTGCTGAGCCCCCTCCTCTACTCCCTCTTCACCTATGACTGCACACCTGTACATGGTACTAACACCATCATCAAGTATGCAGATGATACAACGGTGATTGGCCTCATCAGCAACAACGATGAGTCGGCCTACAGGGAGGAGGTCCAGCACTTAGCAGCATGGTGCGCTGACAACAACCTGGCCCTTAACTCCATGAAGACCAAGGAGCTCATTGTAGACTTCAGGAAGTCCAGGGGCGGCACGCACACCCCCATCCACATTAACGGTATGGAGGTGGAACGTGTTTCTAGCTTCAGGTTCCTGGGAGTCAACCTCTCCGACGACCGCTCTTGGACCCACAATACCTCAACTCTGATCAAGAAGGCTCACCAGCGTCTCTTCTTCCTGAGGAGACTGAAGAAGGTCCATCTGTCTCCTCAGATCCTGGTGAACTTCTACCGCTGCACCATCGAGAGCATCCTTACCAACTGCATCACAGTTTGGTATGGCAACTGCTCTGTCTCCGACCGGCTGGCATTGCAGAGGGTGGTGAAAATTGCCCAACGCATCACCGGTTCCTCGCTCCCCTCCATTGAGTCTGTCCAAAGCAAGCGTTGTCTGCGGAGGGCGCTCAGCATCGCCAAGGACCTCTCTCACCCCAACCATGGACTGTTTACCCTCCTACCATCCGGGAGGCGCTACAGGTCTCTCTGTTGCCGAACCAGCAGGTCCAGGAACAGCTTCTTTCCGGCGGCTGTCACGCTACTCAACAACGTACCTCGGTGACTGCCAATCACCCCCCCCCCGGACACTTATTGTTATTTATTCAAACCATTTGCTGTGTCGCTCTTCCAGGGAGATGCTAAATGCATTTCATTGTCTCTGTACTGTACACTGACAATGACAATTAAAATTGAATCTGAATCTGAATCTGAATCTGAATTATTTACAATATTGACAGACCACAGAAGTGAAGGTGCAGATGAATAAGCAATGGGGTGGTCAAAGATGTAATAAAAAAAGTTACTGCAGATGCTGGTTTGTACCAAAGATGGGGCACAAAATGCTGGAGTAACTCAACAGGTCAGGCAGGATCTCTGGAGAAAATGGGGAGCTAATGTTTCAGGTCAGGACCCTGATTGTAGTGGGGAGAATAGGGTTTTCTTTTCCGCACTCTCCCGACTACAATCAGTCGGAAGAAAGGTCCCACCCCAAAACGACACCTACCCATGTTCTCCGGAGATGCTGCCTGAACCCCATTGAGTTACTCCAGCATTTGGTGTCTATCTTCGGGGTGGTTTGAGAGTTAGCTTCGAAGATGAGAGAAGCACGGTGACATATCGTGCAGCTGAAAAACATTTTCAAACTCCCCAGTGTGTATATATAGCTTGAAACATGCTAACTACTGGCAATGCAATCCAATAGGTCATAAAATAATAATACCTCCCTACCTAAATTAGATTTTACTTTGCTGAAATATGGCCTCTGTGTGTTGACAAAATGAACTTGTATCTATTCCAGTATTTATTTTCTGTACATTACGTAAATCATGACAAATGGCTGTTCTGACAGCTTGAATAATTTTGTAGCCGGTTGCTTTTCAATGTGACATCATCTATATTCCTGAAAATGACAGCTGGAGTTACGCGAAAGCACCCTTATAATCTCACCCAGTCAGGAATGGCCACCGTATTCAATTGCAGCACTCGCTGTTCAAGGACAGCAACATCGATGGAGAGCCAATTCAATTCTTTATATGTAACTCGGATATGTAACCGGTTGCATCGTGGCTTGGTTCGGCAACTTGAGCGCCCTGGAGAGGAAAAGACTACAAAAAGTAGTAAACACTGCCCAGTCCATCATCAGCTCTGACTTTCCTTCCATCGAGGGGATTTATCGCAGTCGTTGCCTCAAAAAGGCTGGCAGCATCTTCAAGGACCCACACCATCCTGGCCACACACTCATCTCCCCGCTACCTTCGGGTAGAAGGTACAGGAGCCTGAAGACTGCAACAACCCGGTTTAGGAATAGCTATTTCCCCACAGCCATCAGGCTATTAAACTTGGCTCGGAACTCTGAACATTAATATCCCTCCATCTGTTATTTGCACTTTATTAATTTATTAATTCATGTGTGTATTTACGTATATAATTGTAGTCAATGCCTACTCTGTTCTGTTGTGGTATGCAAAGAAAGATTTTCATTGTCCTGTCAGGGACACATGACAATAAACTCTTTTGACTTTGACTAGACTTGGATTTGTTTCAGAGTTTGATGTAATAAATGTCTAGTTCTCCGACTGTCCCCCTGATTAAATATTATTGATTGCAAGCCTCATTCTCACCTTCGCCACAGCTTACAATGAACCATTCTACATTTCCTTACCAGCGTCTGCTTTGATCTGTCGTGTTCACACCTCACCCTTCCATATCTCTAGACTCCGTCTCCCATGACTCTCAGTCTGAAGAAGGGTCTCACCCGAAACGTCACCCATTCCTGCACTCGAGAGATGCTGCCTGTCCCGTTGAGTCACTCCAGCATGTTGTGTCTGTTTTTGGTGTAAACCAGCATCTGTAGTCCTTCCGACACTAATTTTTTCACATGGGGTTTCAATGTGAACTTAATTCCTAGAATGATTTAGGAAGGCTGAATAGTTTGATGCAGGACTGTCTGCAGAGTCACAGATTAGTTCTGTGGTATTATAAAGGCACAGATCGAACATCACAATAGACTTGATAAGGGTTTCATCCGTACGTTGATGCATATGGCACAGTGTCACACGCAGACTCCACTCAGCATAATAAAAATAATATATTCAGTAAAATTCAGTTGGAAAGAGTAGATGTAGAGAGGATGTTTCCACTAGTGGGAGAGTCTAGGACCAGACGTCATAGCCTCAGAATTAGAGGACATTTCTTTTGGAAGGGGATGGGAAGGGATTTCTTTAGTTAGAACGTGGAATTCTTTGCCACATAAGGCTGTAGAGGCCAAGTTAATTTAAGGCAGAGATAAGATAGAATCTTGATTAGTGCGGGTGTCAAGGGTTATGGGGAGAAAGCAGGAGAATGGGGTTAGGAGGGAGAGCTAGATCAGCCATGATTGAATGGCGGAGTAGACATTAGTTGTGTTTAGTTCTTTGGAGCGCAGAAAGTTAAGGGGGGACTTGACTGAGGTCTTTGAAATGATGAAAGGGATAGACGTGGATAAGCTTTTCCCATTGAGGGTAGGGAAGATTCAAACAAGAGGGCATGACATGAGAATTAAGGGACAGAAGTTTAGGGGTAACATGAGGGGGAACTTCTTTACTCAGAGAGTGGTGGCTGTGTGGAATGATCTTCCAGCAGAAGTGGTGGAGGCAGGATCGATTTTAACATTTAAAAATAAAGTGGATAGGTATATGGACGGGAAGGGAATGGAGGGGTATGGTCTGAGTAGATGGGACTAGGGGAAAATAAATGGTCGGCACGGGCTGGAAGGGCCGAGAAGGCCTGTTTCCGTGCTGTAATTGTTATATGGTTGTTATATGGTTTTATATGGTTTATTTAGCTTAGTTGTAATTTAGATTAGAGATACAATGTGGGAACAGGCGCATTAGACCACCAATGATCCATGCACATTAACACTACCCTACACACACTAGTTCTTTCCAGTGAGGCAAGTTAAAAGTTGCTATTCCTTCTCTCCAGAGATGCAGCATCTCACACACTCATACTCGCAGCATGGTCGACACGAGCTCCTAGGAGGTCTTTGTAACTCTCCTTCATGCTCGAGGGTAGACCCGCCTACTCGAGGCTTCAGCTAGGTAGCGGCGTATTTTTCAACATGCTGAAGTGAACATCCGAGTGAAAAAACTGTCCCTGTTGTTCCTCCCACCTTAAGCCTAAACCATCCAGTGTTATAGACAATAGACAATAGACAACAGACAATAGGTGCAGGAGTAGGCAATCCGGCCCTTCGAGCCAGCACCGTCATTCACCGTTATCATGGCTGATCATCCACAATCAGTTCCTGCCTTCTCCCCTTATCCCTTGACTCTGCTCTTTAAGAGCTCTATCTAACTCTCTCTTGAAAGCATCTGGAGAATCGGCCTCCACTGCCTTCTGAGGCAGAGAATTCCACACTGACAACTCTCTGGGTTTTTCCTCATCTCAGTTCTAAATGGCTTACCCCTGATTCTTAAACTGTGGCCCCTGTTTCTGGACTCCCCCAACATCGGGAACATGTTTCCTGCCTCTAGCGTGTCCGATCACTTAATAATCTTATATGTTTCAATCAGATCCCCTCTCATCCTTCTAATTTCTAGTGAATACAAGCCCAGTTGACCCAAATTTTCATCATATGTCAGTCCCACCATCCCGGGAATTAACCTTGTGAACCAACGCTGCACTCCCTCAATAGCAAGAATGTCCTTCCTCAAATTTGGAGAACAAAACTGCACACAATACTCCAGGTGTGGTCTCACTGGGACACTGTACAACTGCAGAAGGACCTTTTTACTCCTCTACTCAACTCCTCTTGTTATGAAGTCCAACACGCCATTAGCTTTCTTCACTGCCTGCTGTAAACTGTGACCTCCCCACCATCGAGGGGATCTATCGCAGTCGCTGCCTCAAAAAGACTGGCAGCATCATCAAGGACCCATACCATCCTGGCCACACACTCATCTCTCCGCTGCCATCAGGTAGAAGGTACAGGAGCCTGAAATCTTCAACATCCAGGTTCAGGAACAGATTCTTCCCCACAGCCATCAGGCTATTACACACAACTTCAAACAAACTGTGAACTATAACAGCCTTTGCACTTTATCTGTTAATTTATATGTATATATATGGTCTACGGTATATAGACACACTGATCTGATCTGTATTTATGTCTACAATATTCTCAGCACTGGGCCTGAAGTGTCCACGCTGCAGATTCCCACTCCCCTGGGTTTGACTGCGCTGGGTCCTAGTGCCAGTCCCCCAACACCGATAACATAAGTGACTGTTCCACTGTCTTTCCCACCCCCCTCAAACCATGTGACCCTAGCTCTTCCCCACCCACACTGTAGTCCTCATACCCCCCTCCTCCCTGACCACCCACAACCACCCCCACCAGACATCGCCTCGGCCTCAGTCCACTCACCTGCCTTCCTCCGGCCCCAACCCCCATCCCTGCCGTGTGTTCACCACATTAAACTTCATCTGCCATGCATCTGCCCACTCCCCCAACCTGTCCAAGTCACCCTGCATTCTCATAGCATCCTCCTCACAGTTCACACTGCCACACTGCCACCCAGCTTTGTGTCATCTGCAAATTTGCTAATGTTTGAATTCAATTCAATTTAATTCAATTCAATCTTTAATTGTCATTGTGCAGTGTACAGTACAGAGACAACGAAATGCAGTTAGCATCTCCCCAGAAGAGCGAACGTAGAATAATGAACAGTAAAAAATATATATACTGGGGGAAGGAGTGTCCGGGGGGTGGGGGGGGGGGGTGTTGACTGGCAATCACCGAGGTGCAGAGTTAAGTATTGTAACAGCCACAGGGAAGAAGCTGTTCCTAAAGGGAGTGCAGAGAAGGTTCCCGGGATGTCAGGACTGTCTTATGAAGAAAGGCTGCATAGACTCGGTTTATAGAATTCTAGAATTTAGGAGATTGAGAGGGGACCTTATAGAAACTTACAAAATTCTTAAGGGATTGGACAGGCTAGATGCAGGAAGATTGTTCCCGATGTTGGGGAGGTCCAGGACAAGGGGTCACAGCTTAAGGATAAGGGGGAAATCCTTTAGGACCGAGATGAGATGGACTTTTTTCACACAGAGAGTGGTGGGTCTCTGGAACTCTCTGCCACAGAGGGTAGTTGAGGCCAGTTCATTGGCTATATTTAAGAGGGAGTTAGATGTGGCCCTTGTGGCTAAGGGGATCAGAGGGTATGGAGAGAAGGCAGGTACGGGATACTGAGTTGGATGATCAGCCATGATCATATTGAATGGCAGTGCAGGCTCGAAGGGCCGAATGGCCTACTAATGCACCTAATTTCTATGTTTCTATGTTTCTATGTAAACCTGCTGGTCCGGCAACGGAGGGACCTGTAGCGCCTCCCGGATGGGAGGAGGGTAAACAGTCCATGGTTGGGGTGAGACCAGTCCTTGACGATGCTGCGCCCTTCGCAGACATCGCTTGCTCTGGACAGACTCAATGGAGGGGAGTGAGGAACCGGTGATGCGTTGGGCAGTTTTCACCACCCTCTGCAGTGCTTTCCAGTCAGAGACAGAGCAGTTGCCATACCATACTGTGATACAGTTGGTAAGGATGCTCTCGATGGTGCAGCAGTAGAAGTTCACCAAAATCTGAGGAGACAGATGGACCTTCTTTAGTCTCCTCAAGAAGAAGAGACGCTGTTGAGCCTTCTTGACCAGTGTTGAGGTATTGTGGGTCCAAGAGAGGTCATCAGAGATGTTGACCCCCAGAAACCTGAAGCTGGAAACACGTTCCACCTCCATCCCATTAATATGGATGGGGGTGTGCGTGCAGCCCCTAGACCTTCTGTAGTCCACAATGAGCTCCTTGGTCTTCGTGGAGTTAAGGGCCAGGTTGTTGTCAGCGCACCATGCTGTTAGGAGCTGAACCTCCTCCCTGTAGGCCGACTTATCATTGTCGCTGATGAGGCCAATCACCGTTGTATCATCTGCATACATGATGATGGTGTTAGAACCATGTTCAGGTGTGCAGTCATAGGTGAAGAGGGAGTAGAGGAGGGGGCTCAGCACACAGCCCTGTGGAACGCCGGTGTTCAGGGTGAGGATTGAAGAGGTGTGGTTGTCCAACCTAACAGACTGTGGTCTGTTTGTCAGGAAGTCCAGTATCCAGTTGCAGAGGGAGAGGTTGATGCCCAGGTCGCAGAGTTTGGTGATCAATTTTGAGGGGATAATGGTGTTAAATGCTGAGCTAAAGTCAATGAACAGCATTCTCACGTAGGTGTCTCTGTTATCGAGGTGGGAGAGGGCAGAGTGGAGTGCAGTTGAGATGGCATCCTCCATACTCCTATTCTTGTGGTAGGCAAACTGATAGGGGTCCAGTTTGAATCCCTTCATCTAGATCATTAGTGTATATTGTAAATAGCTGCGGGCCTTGCGGTACCCCACTAGTCACTGCCTGCCATTCTGAAAGGGACCCATTAATCGCTACTCTGTTTCCTGTCTGCCAACCACTGTTTCCTGTCCATGTCAGCACTCTGCTCCCAATACCATTTGCCTTAATTTTTCCCACTAATCTCCTATGTGGGACCTTATCAAATGTCTTCTGAAACTCCAGGTACACTACATCCACTGGCTCCCCCTTGTCCATTTTCCTAGTTACATCCTCAAAAAAATCCAGAAGATTAGTCAAGCATGATTTCTCCTTCGTAAATCCATGCTGACTCGGACCGATCCTGTTACTGCTATCCAAATGTGTGGCTATCTCATAATTTATAATTGACTCCAGCATCTTCCCCACCACCAATGTCAGGCTAACTGGTCTACAATTCCCTGTTTTCTCTCTCCCTCTTTTCTTAAAAAGTGGGATAACATTAGCCGCCCTCCAATCCACAGGAACTGATCCTGAATCTATGGAACATTGGAAAATTATCACCAATGCATCCACAATTTTTAGAGCCACCATTCTAGTGTTTGAATCATCTAGCCTGGGGAAAAGAGTGAGCTTATCCAAACGCTGATACGTACTGTCTGCAAAAGTCTCCAACAACTTACCCACCACTCGCCAGCCTGTAGTTCTCTGGCCATTTTTGCTACCTTGCTTAACTAATGGTACATTAGCCACCATTCCGTCTTCAGAACTTCACCTGGGGCAACAATAGAACAGTGCAGGGAGCAGGGACCGGCCCTTTGGCTCACAATGTCTTTGCTGATGTTGGAAATTTCTCTGCAACCGGAATTTCCTCCCAAACTTCCCACAGGTCTGTCGATCTACTCGGTCAGGCCCTGGGAGAATTTAATTCAGTTTAGTTTAATTTAGAGATACAGAACAGAAATAGACCCTTCGGCCCACCGAGTCTGCACTGGCCAGTGATCCCATCACAGTGAGGAATGTGGAGGAGTCACTGTGGTGGATGTTTATGTTAAAATGTATTTTCTGTGTTTTGTTGCTTATGACTGTATGGCAAATCAAATTCCTCGTATGTTGCAAAACATACTTGGCTAATAAAGTATGATTATGATTATGAGATTCATGCACTCCACCGAAATGTCAAAGCCGCAAATTTAGCGGGTCGTGCACTTCTGGAGAACGTGGGCAGGTGACGATCAGGTGATGGGATGGGAAGATGTGACTAGTGGTGGGATGATGTTGGAGGGGACAGAAATGTTGGCGGTTGATGTGTTGGATCTGGAGGCTGGCGGGGTACGGGGTGAGGACCAGGAAATCTCTGTCCTTGTTCTGTATGGGAGGCAGGGGAGTGAGAGCAGGAATATGAGTTACATCTTCCCATGCCCACCCCTTTCCGCCTTCCGCAGAGATGACTCCCTCCACACCTCTGGTTCACTCATCCCTTCCCACCCAATCCAGCCCCTCTCCAGGAACATTCTCCTGCTGCATAGTGGTGCAGCAGTAGAGTTGCTGCCTTACAGCGCCAGAGACCCGGGTTCAATCCCGACTAGGGGTGCTGTCTGTACGGAGTTTGTACATTCTCCCCGTGACCGCGTGAGATATTCGGTTTCCTCCCACACTCCAAAGACGTGCGTTTCTAGGTTAATTGGCTTGGTATATGTGTAAATTGTCCCTAGTGTGTGTAGGATAGTGTTAGTGTGCGGGGATCACTGATCGGTGCGGAATCGATGGACCGCGTTACGTTTCCGTGCTGTATCTGTAAACTAAACTAAACTAAACTGAACTAAACTGCAAGAGATGTGATACCAGTCCATATACCTCCTCACCCACCTACATCACCTCTTTCCAGGGATTCCACCCGTCCTTCCGGGTGAGATAGAGGTTCACGTGAACCTCCTCTAACCTCATCTATTGCACACAGTTTTCTTAAAGTGGTTTCCTGTACACCGGCGACACCAAGCTTAGACTCGCCGACCGTCTCGTCAAACACGTGATCCGTATGCTGAGGCCAGCTGGATCTCCCAGTCGCTCACCACTTTAACTCCTCTTCCCACACTGACCTTTCTGTCCTGGGCCTCCACCAATGTTAGATTGAGGCCACATGCAAACTAGAGGAACAACACCGCATATTCTGCTTGGGTAGCTTGCAACTGAATGGTCTGAACATTTAATTCTCCAATTTTAGGTAATGAGTAAACCCTCCCCCTCTCCCTTCTCCCCCCACCCCTTCCCCACCCTCCGCTGTGTCCCACATGGACTCACTCCTATCTCTCCCCCCCCCCCCCCCCCCCCGCCCCTTCCAGTGCATTCCTTCCTCTAGCTCCACAAATCGCAACTCTTTTATCCTTTTGACTCACACCAGTCTTTTCATCTCTGGTCTTTGTCTGTAATCTGCCTATTAAAAGCCCCCTTCACCTGCATCAACTTATTACCTTCCCCCTTGTCCTGCCCCTTCCCTCCTGCAGCTTTCTTCCCCCCATCCCTACATAGAGTCATAGAGTGATACAGTGTGGAAACAGGCCCTTCGGCCCAACTCGCCCAATAATGTCCCAGCTACACTAGTCCCACTTGCATGCGCTTGGTCCATATCCTTCCAAACCTGTCCTATTCATGTACCTGTCCAACTGTTTCCTGTAGAGAGAGTACAGAGGAGATTTACTAGAATGTTGCCTGGGTTCCAGCAACTAAGTTACAGAGAAAGGTTGAACAAGTTAGGTCTTTATTCTTTGGAGCGCAGAAGGTTAAGGGGGGACTTGATTGAGGTCTTTAAAATGATGAAAGGGATAGACAGAGTTGACGTGGATAAGCTTTTCCCATTGAGGGTAGGGAAGATTCAAGCATGAGGGCATGACATGAGAATTAAGGGACAGAAGTTTAGGGGTAACATGAGGGGGAACTTCTTTACTCCGAGAGTGGTGGCTGTGTGGAATGATCTTCCTGCAGAAGTGGTGGAGGCAGGATCGATTTTAACATTTAAAAGTAAAGTGGATAGGTATATGGATGGGAAGGGAATGGAGGGGTATGGTCTGAGTGCAGGTAGATGGGACTAGGGGAAAATAAATGGTCGGCACGGACTGGAAGGGCCGAGAAGGCCTGTTTCCGTGCTGTAATTGTTATATGGTTATATGGTTATGTTTCTTAAACAATGTGATAGTCCCAGCATCAACTACCTCCTCTGGCAGCTTGTTCCATACACCCACCACCCTTTGTGTGAAAAAATGACCCCTCGGATTCCTATTAAATCTTTTCCTAAGTCCCTTCAATCAATCTGAAGAAGGGTCTGACCTGAAACGTCATCTATCCATGTTCTCTAGAGATCTGGCCTGACCCGCTGAGTTACTCCAGTACTTTGTGTCTCCTTTATTTAAACCAGCTCATTCCTTGTATAGGGAACCTAGTGCTTAGGTGAGAGGGGCAAAGTTTAAATGAGGTGTGCAGGGCAAGTTATTTTTAGAGTTGCCCCTCAGATTCTTATTAAATCATTTTCTCCTCACCTTAAACCTATGTCCTCTGGTCCCCGATTCCCCTAGTCTGGGCAAGAGATTGTGCATCTACCGAATCTATTCCTCTCATGATTTTGTACAGCTCTATAAGATCACCTCTCATCCTGCCCTGCGAGGAATAGAGTCCCAGCCTACTCAACCTCTCCCTATAGCTCAGACCCGCGGGTCCTGGCAACATCCTCGTAAATCTTCTCTGAACCCTTTCCAGCTTGACACCATCTTTCCTACAACATGGTGCCCAGAACTAAACACAACACTCTAAATGCGGCCCTACAAATATCTCATACAACTGTAACATGACCTCCCAACAACTACACTCAATACTCTGACTGATGAAGGCCAATGGGCCAAAAGCCTTTTTTGACCACCCAATCTACCTGTGACTCGATCTTCAAGGAACCCTTTGCACAGAGAGTAACTGAGACATGTTTCCAGGAGAGGTGGTGGAAGCAAATATGAGAATGGCATTTAAGTGTTTATTAGGCACATGGACATGCAGAGAATGGAGGGATATGGATCATGTGCAGGGAGAAGAGATTAGTTTAACTTGGCATCATGTTTGGCACAGACATTGTGGGCTGATGGGCCTGTACCTGTGCTGTACTGTCCTATGTTCTATGCTCTGTTTACTTCCTTTACCCTTCCTGGTGGTCACCCATTTACTTTTTGCCTGCACCTTAGGTGTGACCCCCTTAAGGGCCTGTCCCACTTTCACGACTTAATTCAAAACCTCTGCCGAGTTTAAAGGACCTAAAAAAAAATCAAGATTGTGGTAATCTACAAACTCCCACGACCTTCCACGACTATGTTCACGAACTCCTACGAACTCCTATGAGTATGTCTACGAATTCCCACGACTGTTTCGATGCCCTCCTTACGAGTAAAAAGTTCCAATTTCTTTCACCCCAACCAATTCTTTACTCGTGGACATTTTATATCGGGCTGGAAAAATGTCCCGACTTACCTGATGCCTCGAGTACCTACGGCTGGCATAGCAAACCGCTATGATATATCTACAAACTCCTACTAGGTATGTTACAAAACTTACCTTGAGCAGCGCTGCAGTTCTGCCGCTCCCTGTGTGCGCTACTTTGGCGCCTTTCAGAGGGGGGCGGGCTTAAAGTGACGATTTTCTTCAGACTGGGCAAATCGATCAATGTCGGGCGATTTCGTTGCGGAAGAAAAATCGCTCCGACATTTCATGAATGAAGGTATTTTTAAATTACGCTAGATTATTTATTATCTAGAGTAATTTAAAAATCACCTTCAAAAGCCTTGAGAGCCGACAACGGGAAGGATTTCGCGTAGGGGAGAAAAAAAGGTAAATAGTTTATTTTTATATTAAAAGTTGTTTTTTATGGAGGCTTTAATAATATTTTCATGTTGCGAAATGGGGTCCAAAAAAAATGTATGAACCGGCTGTATTTTTCCTCTCACCGCAAACCACAACGTTCCAATCCACCGCATTCCACTAAAACCCACTCGCTAGTTGATTTAAATGGCCATTGATTTACAGGCATTAAACACTAAATTCATTCAATTTGGCCCAGAAATTGATGAAAATTAGATTTAAAAATGAGAAGTAATGAGTGACATTTGGGGTCACTCATTACTCAGTAAAAGAGAAGCAATGAGTGACATTTGGGGTCGAGACCCTTCTTCGCAAGTGGGTCTCGACCCAAAACGTCACCAATTCCTTTTCTCCAGAAATGTTGCCTGCCCCGCTGAATTACTCCAGCTTTTTGTGTCTATCATCAGTTTAATCCTGCATCTGCAGTTTCTTCCTAAAAATTATTTACTTGGTTGTAGCTTCCAAACTGCCCTGAGGGCATCAGGGTGATCACCAGACATCAGGATACCATGCAACATCCTCAATGAATGCTAGCCGCTGAGCTACATGCCAATTGCCTTCCTTATGATCCTCCTGGGAATGACATTTTGGTTTGGTAGACAGCGTGATTTGTGATTTACCTCATGCTGGCTCTCCTGAGGACATATACTGAGGTGCACATCATCTCTTGGTCTGTTCATAGTTGGTACAACTGCAAAACAGTGGATGATGTTTATAGGTTCATAAGTTATAGGAGCAAAGTTAGGCCATTCGGGAGAAATTAACCCCATTCTCCCGCCTTCTCCCCATTACCCCTAACACCCATACTAATGAAGAATCTATCTATCTCTGCCTTAAAAATATCCATTCATTTGACCTCCACAGCCTTGTGTGGCGATGAATTCCACAGATTCACAACCCTCTGACTAAAGAAATTCCACTTCATCTCCTTCCTGGAGGAACGTCCTTTTATTCCAGTGGTTCTTAAACTGGGGGTCGTAACCCCCTATGGGGGTCGTTTGGGGCTTTGCCGGGGGTCATGAAGGGGACGCAAATAACATATCAATTTGTTGAGCCCATGTTTAGGAACCTAACAAAGGTACATACCACACACGGTGTTTTGTTCATGTATGAGCGTACTGGTGCCAAAAGGTTTAAGAACCACTGTTTTATTCTGAGGCTATGATCTCTGGTCCTAGACTCTCCCACTAGTGGAAACATCCTCTCCATATCCACTCGATCCAAGCCTTTCACTAATCGGTAAGTTTCAATGAGATACCCCTCATCCTTCTAAACTCCAGTGAGTACAGGCCCAGTGCTGTTAAGCGCTCATCATAGATTAACCTGGGATGGTTGCTGGGATGATTCTTGTAAATCTCCTCTGGACCCTCTCCAGAGCCAGCTTATCCTTCCTCAGATATGGAGTCCAAAGCTGCTCACTCCAAATGCCGCCTGACCAGCGCCTTATATCGTAGTCTCAGCATTACATGCCTATTGTGTAATGACACCATATCATGGTAAAACCATGTAGGGTAAAACATCCTCTAATATAGAAAATAATCTTCCAGCCCCTTTTTTCTCCTTCACCATTCACGAAGATCATGGCTGATATTTTACCCCAGTGTCGCTGTTCTGCACTAACTCTGTATCCCTTCATTCCATTTACAACCCAAAATCTCTCCATTATCATGAACCGACCAGTCATGAGCCACGCTTGGATGTGCTGCCATTGGAGAGGGTCCAGAGGAGGTTTACGAGAATGCTCCAGGAATGAGTGGGTTAACATATGATGAGCGTTTGATGGCACTGGGCCTGTACTCACTGGAGTTTAGAAGGATGAGGGGGGGATCTCATTGAAACTTGCCGAATAGTGGAAGGCCTGGATAGAATGTGGTGAGGATGTTTCCACTCATGGGAGAATCTAGGACCAGAGGGCACGGCCTCAGAATAAAAGGAGGTACCTTTAGAAAGGCGATGAGGAGGAATTTCTTTGGTCAGAGGGTGGTGAATCTGGGGAATTCATTCCCATCAAATTGATAGATTATTGATTAGTAAGAGTGTCATGCGGTTATGGGGAGGACTTGATGGGTTAAATGCCCTAATTCTGCTCCTATCACATATGAACTTATGATCTTACGAACTTCTCAATGCACAGGTCTCTCCAATTGTCTTGGGTGAAGGAGCCCAAAGATGGATTTAGCGAAGGTTCTTCTTACCTGAGTCTGAACGGTTGCCGTTTTATTCTGACACTTTGACAGACACCTCATCCAGTGGAAATATCTTCCATGCATCTATACTGTGAAATCCTGCAAGAATGTTTTAATGAAGTTATCTCTCATTTATATCAACACTGGAGATCACAGGCACAGTACACGTAATCCTCCTTCATACGGCAAACCTCGAAAGCTGTGGCTCCCACAGAATCTCATCCGTGGCAGGAAATTGATCCAACATTTCCACTTTTCCATATTCCAAGGTGGCTTGATAAATAAATTGATTAATTGTCAAAATGATTTTGCCCCGGCATATTGGCACAGCGGCAGAGCTATTACCTTAAAGGCCTGTCCCACCAGCATGCAACTCTATGCGATTAGTAGGACCTAACGTGGTCGCTTGAGCCGTCCAGCATCGCGGGGCCGGTCCCACTTCGATCGCCGGAGCTGTGCGGAGTTCGTCCCGAGTTCGTCCCGACACCGCGCGGGGCTCCGAAAAACTGACTATGTCCAAAAATTCCGCGCGGCAACGGCTTGTCGGCTCGCAGTCGACTCGACGTTTACACACCGCCCCGACATCGTGCCTCCGTGAACCTATCTGTAGGTGCCTCCGTGACCCTCTATGTGTGTGGCTCCGTGGCCCACTGTGTGTGTGCCTCTGTGCCCCTCTCTGTGTGCCCCTCTCTGTCCTGGCGAACATACCTTAGACTTCGCTCCAAGTTCGCCTCACTTTGCGCCGCGTTGCGCAACTCACCCGACCTCCGCGCGGTCCCTACTGCCGGTTTGGTTGCGCTTGCCGCATGCAGGCGCATGCTGGTGGGAACGGCCCTGTACAGGGGATCACCCGACCTCCGCGCGGCCCCTGCTTCTATTTTGATCGCGTTCATCGCATAGAGTTGCATGCTGGTGGGACAGGCCCTTTACAGCGCCTGAAACCGGGTTTGATCCCGATTACGGGTTCAGTCTGTACGTTCTCCCCATGACCGGCGTGGGTTTCCTCCGAGATCTTTGGTGTCCACCCACACTCCAAAGACGTACAGGTTTGTGGTAGAGATGTAGAATTGTTCCCAGTGTGTATGGGATGGTGTTAGAGTGCGGGGATCGCTGGTCACTGCAGACTCGGTGGGTCGATGGGCCTGTTTCCGCGCTGTATCTCAAAACTAAACGAAACTAAACAGTTTCCAGGGGGAATTGATTTTGTCCAGCGGCTTCAGGAAAACCTGGATGGAGTCAGTTAAGTCACTCAGTCACTAACAGACTCATGATGAATATTGTGGTGACAATGGTTGCAGAAATTTGCACAGCCGCTGCGTGTTGCAACTTTTGCTGGCTTTTTCCAGAAAAATATAAATATATTGGACCTCGTGGCAGCCTACAGCAAGACAGGTTTTTGGGAAGCTGGGTTCTAAAGCTGGATTACATTTCTTTCTGCCGATAATATTATCCATCAGCCCTAATCTACCAGGTGGCACCAGCAATGGCTGCCTCGCCACCAGCTGGTAGTTCTTTCACCCTTTTTTGTTATTTTTAGTGTGTCTAATGGTATGTTTTAAATGTTTCTTAGTGTGTCTTATGTGGAGGGGGGGGGGGAGGAATAGGGGGAAACCGTTTTTCAGTCACTTACATGGACGGTGATGCATCTTTTCTCTGTGTCGCATCTTTGCGGTGGAGAAGTTGCTGTTATTGGGGGTTGATGCTGGCACATGTAATTGGGTCCTGAACTTTCTATCGCAATGGCAGCAGACAGTCAGGGTGGGCAGTAGGACATCAAAAACCATAGCCGTGAGCACTGGCTCGCCCCAAGGCCGTGTCCTAAGCCCCCTGCTGTTTAGTCTGCTTACACACGACTGTACTGCTAGACTCAACACCAACTTCATCAGCAAGTTCGCTGATGACACAACAGTGGTGGGTCTCATCAGCAACAATGGTGAGTCGGCGTACAGGATGGAGGTGGAGCTGCTCACAGGATGGTGCAAATCCCACAACCTCATTCTCAACGTGGGAAAAACGAAGGAGATGGTGGTTGACTTCAGGAGGGCGGGAAAACAACGCCATACACCTCTGCACATCGATGGAACTGATGTGGAAAGGGTCAGCAGGGTCAGGTCATCTGACTAGGACTCCACCTGTCAGATGACCTGACGTCCACGACCAACACCACAGCACTGGTCAAGAGAGCCCAGCAGCGACTACACCCTCTCCGAAGACTACGGGAAGCAGGTCTCCCCACTGCACACCTACAAACTTTTTATAGGGGGACAATCGAGAGCACATTAACCTACAGCATCACTTCCTGGTTCGGGAGCTGCAAAGCGTACGAACGGCACCAACTAGACAGGATTGTGAAGACCGCCAGCAGGATTATTGGTGCTCCACTCCCTTTCCTGCTGGACATATACAGGAAGAAATGTATCAACAGAGCCATCTCCATCATCAAAGACCCCTACCACCCATCGCATCGCATATTCTCCAGCCTGCCATCTGGGAAGTGGTACAGGAGCATCAGCTGCAAAACCAGCAGGATGCTCCTCAGCTTCTTCCCGCAGGCTATAAAGGGCCTGACCTACAAGCAGTCAACTCTTTGCGATGAACGCGATCAAACTAGAAGCGGGGGCCGCGCGGAGGTCAGGTGATCCCCTGTACAGGGCCGTTCCCACCAGCATGGGCCTGCATGCGGCAAGTGCGACCAAACCGGCAGTGAGGGCCGCGCGGAGGTCGGGTGAGTGGCGCAACGCGGCGCAAAGTGAGGCGAACTTGGAGCGAAGTCTAAGGTAAGTTCGCCAGGACAGAGAGGGGCACACAGAGAGGGGCACAGAGGCACACACACAGAGAGGGCCACGGAGCCACACACATAGAGGGTCACGGAGGCACCTACAGAGAGGGTTACGGAGGGGCGGCATGTCATGCGTCGAGGCAACTGCGAGCCGACAAGCCGTTGCCGCACGGAATTTTTGAACATAGTCAGTTTTTCAGAGCCCCGCGCGATGTCGGGACGAACTCTGCACAATTCCGCACGGCTCCGGCGATCGAAGTGGGACTGGCCCCGCGACGCCGGACGGCTCAAGCGACCACGTTAGGTCGCGCTCATCGTATAGAGTTGCATGCTGGTGGGACAGGCCCTTAAGTCTGATAAACGGACTTTGCCCCCTGCCAAAGTATCGCGCACCAACACACTGAAGCAGAGCCATTGCCGTGCCGCTGCCGATTGGAACCCATGATGATATATGTATTTTAATTTTTATTTTCTATTTATTTTTTACCGCACACTGAATGGACGCTGGTTGAGCAACGTTTTTTCATTTCCTCTGGGTATGTAAGTACTCAGGAAAATGAAAATAAAGATTTTCAATTTCAATTTCAATTTTCAATTTTTGCAGCCTACCAACTGGATTGGTGCGGCCTTTCCTGCTGGAGACCAGCCAGAGCTTCAGCAGCGGCACAACACCGAATTCCATCGCGGAGCGGGGTGATCCATTGCCGGGGTCGCCAGTGTTGGATCTCCGCCCAGCTCGGCCTGTGGACTTCGGAAGCCGCGGTCTCCAGTAGGAAGCGGCTGTATTGGAAACTCCAAGCCGCTGAGTGTGTTCCTCCGTTCTGACGCCGGAGTTCCGATCATCCCGGCGAGACGGCCTGGACATCAGGCCGTCCGTAGCGGCGACTGCGGAGGGTTCAAAGTCGCGACCACGGGTGAACGATGAGGAAGATGACGGAACTTTACTGCCTTCCCTCACAGTGGGGAACGTTGATTCCGCTGTGTGGTGGATGTTTATGGTAAATTCTATCGCATTGTGTTCTATTTATTTGTATGACTGTACGGTAACTCAAATTTCACTGTACCCAATTGGTGCATGTGACAATAAATGTGAACTGAGACAAGATCTATGTACAATACTCCAGCCTCATTAAGGTGCCTGTACTCTTGTGCTAAATACTCTACCAGTAAATGCCACTTGATTGCATTAACAGTCTGACTAAATCTCTCACCCAACGGATGTGTAAAAGATCGATGGTCCATGCAAACCCTGCCAACATTTCATTTTCTTGCCCGGGTGCGGTTAGAAAGGGAATACGCCCGGTCCACGGGCACTCTGAGGGAGTTCCGCAACTGGGTGTTGAATGTATCCAAGGATCGTATCATAGTTGTATAGTCGTTTAGTATGGATATATGCTTGTGTTGGATTATGGTGGTGGATTCTGGCTTGTTTTATTGTAGTGTAAATATTATCTTTTAATAATTGAATACATTTTTTGATTTAAAAAAACATATCATTTTCTTTCTCAATTCTAGTAGTGCCGGCATGTTGCCATTTAATGCATTGGTTTATGCACAAGATACCCAGCTTCTTTTGGGAACCAGCATTTCCCAGTCTTTCATAACAGTACACAATGTAATTCTGTCTAGGGGCTGTAGAAGAACGAGGATGGAATCAGGTAGGTCTTTCAGTCACCCCCTGACAATGAATGCTCCAAACCCGCCTGCCCTGATTTTTGTTTCTCAAGGAGTGACATATGATGAAAGAATGGATCGACTGGGCTTATATTCACTGGAATTTAGAAGGACGAGGGGGATATCTTATAGAAAGATATAACATTCTTAATGGAATGGACAGGCCAGATGCTGGAAAAATGTTCCTGATGTCAGGGGTCACTGTTTAAGAATAAGGACTAGGCCATTTAGGACGGAGATGAGAACATTAGGGGCAGTCACGGTGGCCAGCGGTAGAGTTGCTGCCTTAAAGCGAATGCAGCACCGGAGACCCGGGTTCGATCACGTCTACGGGTTCAGTCTGTGCGGAGTTTGTACGTTCTCCCCGTGACCTACGTGGGTTTTCTCCGAGATCTTCGGTTTCCTCCCACACTCCAAAGAGGTACAGGTGTGTAGGTTAATTGGCTTGGCAAATGTAAAAATTGTCCCTAGTGTATGTAGTAGGATGGTGTTAATGTGCGGGGATCGCTGGTCAACACGGACCCGGTGGGCCGAAGGGCCTGTTTTCCGCGCTGCGTCTCGAAACTAAACTAAAATCTTTTTCACCCAGAGAGTTGTGAATCTGTGGAATACTCTATTACAGAAGGCAGTGGAGGCCAATTCACTGAATGTATTAAAGAGAGAGTTAGATAGAGCTCTTGGGGCTAACAGATTCTGGATGATCAGCCAGGATCATATTGAATGGTGGTGCTGGCTTAAAGGGCCGACTGGCCTACTCCTGCACCTATTTTCCTGGTTTCAATGCTTCTATGATAGTTGCCTTAACAGTCTGACTCAATCCCTCATTGATGGATGGCTAGGTGTCTGGTCCATGGTTTACGCAGACCCCGCTCAGCCCAAGTGATGACGTGTACCTTTGCGGGAGGTATAAGATTGCGTGGGGGAAAGAGACAGCCTAACCTTCCTGTGGATAACATCCAAGCTTTCAAAGCTTTCCTCTCATCTAAAGGAAGGACATGTGTCTGTGAGGAATTACAGCCATGGACCTCCCACCAATACTGCCCACGCCTTGTGACAAACACTGACATCAGCTGTGGAGAGTCAGCTGCAGCTCGTGTCCACTGGGATGAAATACTGCCTACTAAAACATTGAAGTCAGATTGATTTAATTCAAAAACCAAGTGAGGCAAAAATGTAATTGCAGAGTTGATTTTCTGTTGGTTTTCAGCTGAAGTTTAACACATTAGCAGCCAGAAGAAGGGTCTCGACCCGAAACGTCGCCTATCTCCTTCGCTCCTTAGGTGCTGCTGCACCCGCTGAGTTTCTCCAGATTTTTGTGTACCCTCGATTCTCCAGCATCTGCAGTTCCTTCTTTAACAGCAGCCAGCCCTTTACTGAGGAAGCTCTCAAGCCTACAGAAGTCAGACCCAAACTGCCATCCATTCCTTCTCTCCAGAGATGCTGCCTGTCCCGCTGAGTTACTCCAGCTTTTTGTGTCTATCTTCGGTTTAAACCAGCATCTGCAGTTCCATCCCACGCTCCAAAACCAACAATTTTAGATCAAAGAATCTAAGAGCTAGCAATAATTGATTTGCCCTTGGATCTTGAAGGACCAAAGTTGATCTTCATAATTCATATTGTGGTGACTTAGGTGGATTATGAGAAATATGTGGTTTCATTTTAATGAAAAGAAAACATTGGGTTTGCAGCAAAAATATGATTAACCTTTGGTCTGAAGAAGGGTCTCGACCCGAAACGTCGCCTATCTCCTTCGCTCCTTAGATGCTGCTGCACCCGCTGAGTTTCTCCAGCTTTTTGTGTAACCCTATGATTAACCATTTCTCTCTCGAGTCTTCATGGAATGTATGTATTGGTTCTGAGCCAAAATGTTCCTCAAAAAACAGCTGTTAGTCAGCGATACTATTATGCATTGTTTATATTTTGCATGCAGGAAGTAACATTTTTGCTTTCAATATTCATACAATTTAATGAAGGATGCATTCATTGTTAACATCCGTGATTGGAAAGTTACTGGAGAGGATTGTGATGGCAGTATATGCGTTTGGATAGATGGGCCAATAAAGGATAGTCAGCATGGTCTCATGTGTGAGAGATCATGTCTCAAATCCGATCGAGTGTTTTGAAGAAAGTTGCTGAGAGCAGCGCTGCAGACGTAGTCTACATGGACTCCAGCAAGGCATGTGATCAGGTTCCACAGGGTGGGCTGCTCTGGAAAGGTAGACCACATGGGATCCAGGGAGAGTGAGCAAGCTGGTTCCGAATTGGCTTCATGGTGGTAGGAAGCAGAGGGTGGTGGCGGTAGTCGTTCTTTCGACTGGATGTCTGGGGCTAGTGGTGTGCCTCATGATTGTCTGAAGCAGGGTCTCGACCCGAAACGTCGCCTATCTCCTTCGCTCCTTAGATGCTGCTGCACCCGCTGAGCTTTTTGTGTAACCCTGCCTCGTGATTATGCTGGTTCCATTGCTCTTTGTGGTTTCCATCAATTATTTTAATGAAAATGTACAAGCCATGGTGCGTTAGTTAGTGGAGTGAAAAGCCAATCCACTTTATTGGGGCTGTGGCTTTGGGGATGACACCAGGTTTGGCTGTGACCACACTGACACTCACAGTAGGGTGGGCTCACGTGATATATATTACTTACAGTGGTAAGAATGTCCAAGACCACTTTGGGGTACCGCCCCTCACCGTCAGACAAATGGTGGTGCCGATGGTGATCTCAGGCTTCTCCCTGCAGTCCAGGTAATCTTTTCTCCCTTTCACAACAATTGGACCATCACATTCTACTAACTCTGACTGGCATTTAGAATAATGTCCTCGCCTCATCAGCCTATATTTTTACCATCTTTGATAGTTTTATCACCTCTGTTTTTTAAGTACCCATTAATGCGTTAACCTGGAGCTCAATGCTCTTATAACAGTGGAATTGATTGTAGACTTTAGGAGAGCTCCCCCTCACCACACTCACCATCAACAACACCATAGTCACATCTGTGGAGTATTTTAAGTTCCTGGGAACTATCGTCTCCAAGGATCTTAAATGGGGGGCCACCATCGACACCACAGTCAAAAAGGCACAACAGAGGATGTACTTCCTGCAGCAGCTGAGGAAGCACAATCTGCCACAGGCAATGATGGTCCAATTCTATACGGCCATCGTGGAGTCTGTTCTCACCTTCTCCATCATGGGCTGGTTTGGCTCAGCCACCAAACACGACATCTGGAGGCTGCAGCGAATCGTCCGATCAGCTGAGAAGGTTATTGGCTGCAACCTTCCCTCCATTGATGAACTGTACACTGCAAGGGCCAAGAAGCGAGCGGGTAAGATCAGCTCTGACCCCTCTCACCCTGGCCACAAACTCTTTGAAGCACTTCCCTCTGGAAGGCGACTCCGGACTGTCAAAGCCGCCACAGCCAGACATAAAAACTGCTTTTTTCCACGAGTAGTTGCTCTACTCAATAACCAAAAATCTGTTGCCTCCTATTGCTCTGGTATTTTATTTAATTCTTCACATGTTTAAATTATAATGTTTAATTCTTAATGGTTTACTGTATATCACGTTGTTACTTGCGAACAAAGCACCAAGGCAAATACCTTGTACGTATACATTCTTGGCAAATAAAAAAATATTGAATTCAATTCAGTTCAGCTCTATATTTATGGGTTAGGCCAGTATTTTGTCATCTAATGAAACTTCCAAAGAAAGAGTGCAGAAACATGAAGATAAAAGGTATGTTTTGGTCTCAACCAACTAGGCAGCAGTGCATGTTCCTTGAAGAATCAACCACATTTTATGCAATTTAAAAATGGCAAAATTCAGGCTGGTTCCATAAATCATCAGATAATTGTCCATGTGTTGAAGTCTATAATTTGCAACAGAGTGTTTAGTTTGATTTGCCACCATTCCCACACCCAACTACCCGTCAAAGATTGGGTTTGAGATACAGCATGGAAACAGGCCCTTTGACCTATCGAGTCCATGACAACCACCGATCACACGTTCCCACTAGTTCTATGTTTACTCACTTTCCCACTGCCCAGACACTAGGAGCAGCTTAAAGAGGACAATTAACCAGCAAACCCACATGTCAACTTCAAACCAGGGTCTCCGTCACTGCAAGGCAGCAGCAGGCAGTGGGCATCACGGTGGCACAGTGGTAGAGTTACAGTGGTACCGCCTTACAGTGCCAGAGACCCAGGTTCGATCCTGGCTATGGGTGCTGTCTGTGCAGAGCTTGGACGTTCTCTCCGTGACCTGCGTGGGTTTTCTCCAAGATCTCCGGTTTCCTCCCACACTCCAAAGATTCTTTGGAGTGTGGGAGGAAACCGGAGATCTTGGAGAAAAGTTTGAAGGTTAATTGGAGATTAATTGAAGGTTAATTGGATTGAAGGAAACCGGAGATCTTGGAGAAAAGTTTGAAGGTTAATTGGCTCGGTATAAATGTAAATTGTCCCTCGTGTGTGTAGGATAGTGTTAATGTGCAGGGATCGCTGGTCGGTGCGGACTCGATGGGCCGAAGGGCCTGTTTTCGTGCTGTATGTCGAAACTGAACTAAACTAAACTCTCCCAACTGATCCACTGTGCTGCCCTAATGTTCTCTTCTTCTGCAGAAGATGCTGAATCTTGATCATTGCCCTGCCTTCTTGGGGCAATAGCACACTTCTTTTCCCCATCAGTGAACATCAAGGCATGGTGAGCGTTTTGCTATGAGCTGCTGCTATACTCCACCTTCTCTAAATCTGCAGGGTATAATTGTGCTCACTCTGCTGTCCATCAAGGTTGATTGCATGAGCTGAGAGCTTAATGCTTTGAGCTGTGAGTGGAATGATTCCTGCCATTTTCAAGCTAAAACTTGACAGTGCGAAAGGGAACCACAAGCCTCCCTGTCCAATTACTCTTGGCAATGATTTACTACAGCAGATTGTACCATCAACGCCTGGACTGTAAACTATGTGTTGTCAGGGAAGATGCTGGGTTGACAATGACTATACTGACACGGCAGGGGGAACTCATGTGTAAAAGTTTAGTTTAGTAAAAGGTCGCCATGGAAAAAATCAATACTTTTTTTACTCGTAAGTTTAGTTGTAATAGATCGTAGTAGGTCGCCATGTTAGTCGTAGGTAATCGAGTGTAGTTGAAGGTAGTTATAGATAGTCTTCATCATAGTCGAAGGGAGGTCAAAGGAGGACAAAGGAGGTCGTCTTCACTCTCCACTATTCGGTGTCCAATTTTCCCGAAGTTAGTCGTGGCTAGTCGTAGCTGGTCTTCAACGTAGTTGAAGGATGTCGAAGGAGGTCTTCTACATAGTCGAAGGAGGTCTTCAACATGTCATTTTTTCAAACTCTTCTAAACTCGCCAATTAGGTTGCCCAAGTGGGACAGCCCCTTCACTTTTAAGTACCGGATTATAAGCAAGAACATCTCTGTACTTACAAGTAGGATCTCATTGGAAAACAGGGATATTGCTCATCCTGGCTGCTTCTTCACAGATTTTTCTGAAAATGTATTAGCATTCTTTTTGAATATTTTGAGTACAGTCACAAGTAAGTCAAGGAAAGAATTGATCAGGTCAATTTGAATTTATTGTCAAATGCACAAGTGCAATGAGGTAAAGCTACAATGAAAATCTTGCAGGTAGATACAAAATACTGGAGAAACACTGCGGGTGAGGCAGCATCTATGGAGAGAAGGAATAGGCGACGTTTTGGGTCGAGACCCTTCTTCAGACTCAACTAACTAAACTTATCCACTGAGTTTCTCCAGCATTTTGGATCTACCTTTGATTTTGCCAGCATCTGCAGTTCTTTCTTAAACAATGAAAATCTTGCTATCTCAGGCAGACTCAAAAGCCCCTGTCCCACTTACATGTCCTTGGCATGCTAATTACGCGACCTCATGGTCGCGTTGAGGCGCGACAGTCCCGCAAAAGTCACCCTCGACTTCATGCGTTCGCACAGCCATCTGGAGCGCGTGACATCATTTGAAGATAGACACAAAATGCAGGAGTAACTCAGCGGGACCGGCAGCATCACTGGAGAGAAGGAATGGGTGACGTTTTGTGTCGAAACTCTTCTTCAGTCTGAAGGAAGGTCTTGACCTGAAACATCATCCATTGCTTCTCTCCAGAGATGCTGTCTATCCCGCTGAGTTACTCCTGCATTTTGTGTCTATCTTCAATTTCCTCGGCCGCGCTCTTTTTTTTTTTTTTTTTTTACAAAATGTTTTAATCAAACAAACAAATACAATTACAAACACAATCAAAGAATGCCTAAACTGGCATCTTACAAAGAAATTTCAAATTAAAACATTAACATTTTCATCAATAAAACATTCCACCCCCTGCGGTGACCAGCGCTCACAGAAGGCCCCCACAGTCCCTGTGGACACCGCGTGTTCCCTCTCCAGGGACACGCGGGCACGGACATAACCCCGGAAAAGGGGCAGGCAGTCGACTGCTGTGCGTCCGTCGACTGCCCGCTGCCTGGACCCGCGAATGGCCATCTTGGCCAGGCCCAGGAGCAGACCGACAGGGAGACCCCCTCCTCCCTCCCGACCCTCCCCCCTCTGTACCGGGTGCCCAAAAATAAACAGTGTTGGGCTAAAATGGAGCCAAAACTTGAGGAGCAGCCCCTTAAGATACTCAAACAGGGGCTGCAACCTCTCACACTGCATGTACATATGGAACACGGACTCCTCCTCGCCGCAGAAGTGACAGGCGGCGGACGAGTCCGTGAACCGGCTCAAATACTTGTTACAGGCCACAGCTTTGTGCAACACTCTCCACCCCAGGTCCCCAATGTAAAGGGGAAGGACTCCCTTGTAGAGAGACCTCCACTGGGGACCGCTCCCCTCGTCAGGTAACACGGACCGCCAGGGTGTGTCAGGACGGAAGACGAGGGCGAGGAAGTGAAGAGTGTGCAGGAGCAGCCTGTACAACACACGCCTCTCTGCCTCACGGAACGGCACGCTGGGCATCTCGGAAAGGCGGCTCATGTTGCGTGGGGCTGGCTCTCGGGGAGGGACCCGGGCCATGGGTCCTATGAACAATTCCGATTGAGCGGGGGTAAGCTCATCCGGAATCGCTCCACGCACACGCCTCTCCTGGACACCCACCGTCACAGCCACAACACCCCCCTCCCCCTGAGGAGCAGCGCCCTGGCTGAAGGTGACCAAATTCCTGGCCTTCAGGAGGTCACGGTAAAAGCCAGGCAACTCCCGCCTAGCGCGTCGACTCCTACCCGCTACTGGGAGCCGTGAGCCCTCTTGAAGGCAGCGCCCCTGGCGGAAAAAGTACGTTGCCAGCATGTGCCATTTAGGAGGGTAGTCTGTGTAGACGTACCTCCGCAGGGTCCTGAGTCGGAGAGCCGCCACCTGGGTACGAATACAGACCAGCGCCTGACCGCCCTCCGCCAACGGGAGACTCAGAACCCCAGCAGAGACCCAGTGGTTCCTCTCACCCCAAAAGAAGTTGACCAATCTCCTCTGTAACCTGATTATAAATAAAGAGGTTGGGACCAAAGTGGCTAGCCGGTACCACAGCATAGAGGCCACCAGCTGGTTTATAACCACAGCCCTGCCCCGGAGCACACCAAGGAGGCCTGACCAACGTCCCAGCCGGGCGATGACCTTCGCCTCCAGCTCCTGCCAGTTCGCCGGCCATGCCCCCTCAGTGGGACTCAGGTAGACCCCCAGATAGAGGAGGTGCGTGGTGCTCCATGCAAAACCTGCCATCTCCTCCGGCAGGGAGTCCACCTCCCACTGACCCACCAAGAGACCAGAACACTTCCCCCAGTTGATCTTGGCAGAGGATGCAGCCGAGAAAACCTGCTGGCACTCACGCATCCTCCGCAGGTCAACAGGGTCAGTGAACATCAAAAGGACATCATCGACGTAGGCCGAGAGAACCACCTCCATCCCCGGCCCCGGCAAAGCCAGGCCTGTCAACCGCCTCCGGAGTAGGCACAGGAATGGCTCTACACAGATGGAATACAGCTGGCCGGACATGGGACATCCCTGACGAACCCCCCTCCCAAAGGGAATGGGGGCCAATAAAGAGCCGTTGACCTTAACAAGGCACTCTGCAGCAGTGTATAAAAGTCGGACCCAGGCCATGAAATGCGGTCCAAATCCGAACGCCTGCAGAGTCCCAAGAAGGTAGTTGTGCTCCACCCTGTCAAACGCCTTCTCCTGGTCGAGGGAGAGATAGGCGACTGACTGTCCAGCCCCCTGGGACAGATGGATCAGGTCCCGGAGCAGATGGATATTGTCCTGGATGGACCGGCCCGGGACTGTGTAGGACTGGTCAGGGTGGATCACCTGGGACAGCACGGGACCCAGGCGATTCGCCAATGCCCGTGCAAAAACCTTATAGTCCGTGCTGAGGAGAGAGACCGGGCGCCAGTTCTTCAAAAGGCGGAGATCGCCCTTTTTGGGCAGCAGGACAACTACCGCCCTGCGCCACGAGAAGGGCATCTCCCCAGTCGCCAGGCTCTCGCCCAGGACCTTCATATAGTCACCACCCAGGACATCCCAGAAGGCTCTAAGGTACTCCACAGTCAGTCCATCCAGCCCTGGAGACTTGCCCCCCCTGAGCTGGTGCAAGGCACCAGTCAACTCCTCCAGAGTTAGGGGATCATCCAGCTGTTCAGCCACATCATTGCACACAGCGGGTAAGCCCTCCCACAGGACCTCTTGCGCCTCCCCACTCGATGTGCCTGCCGAGAACAGAGTCCTGTAGAAAGACCAAACCGAGGCACCAATGCTCTCTGGATCCGTGACAGAGGAGCCATCATCCGCAAGCAACTCTACAAGCTGCCTGCGGGCTCCACGCCCCTTCTCCAGAGAAAAGAAAAAGGGGGAGGCTCGGTCCAGATCGTGCAACATCTGGACTCGCGACCTCACATACGCGCCCCGGGACTTCCTAAGCTGTAAGTCCCTCAACGCCCCCTTCTTCTCCTGGTATTCCTCCCACTCACACGAAGCCCCACCAGTCTGATCCAGACGAGCCTCCGAGTCGAGCAACTCTCTCTCAAACCGTCCGATCTCAGAGTCCCGCCCCTTGGTCGACCCCCTCGCGTAATCCTGGCAAAACAGACGGACGTAGGCCTTCCCCACGTCCCACCACTGCCTTAGGGACAGGAAACGCCCCTGCCTCTCTCTCCATCTCGCCCAGAACTGCCTGAAGGAATCCCGGAATCGGCGATCGTCCAGCAGCTGGCTATTAAAATGCCAGTACGCGGACCCGGCCCGTGTGCGCGTCGGGATAAAAACCACTCGCACCAGGCAGTGGTCCGAGCATGGCGCCGGCCGCATGGAGGCCGCCGAAACACAGGAGACATAGGCCTTGGACACGTATAAACGATCAATACGGGAACCACCACCCTCAAACCTGTACGAGAAGGCGTTAGAGTCCGGATGGAAATTCCGCCAAACATCTACCAGCTCAAAGGAGTCCACCATCTCCCTTAAAGACTTTACTGCAGCCGGGTCACGCTGAACGCCAGTACGATCTCTCACCTCGAGTGTACAATTGAAATCTCCCCCCAGGAAAACACACTCCCCACGGTCGATAGTGTTCAACAGCGTGGTCACTTGCCTTGTTAAACGCGTCTGCATTGCGCCGATCTTGGGGGCGTACACATTAATGAAGTGTAATGGCACGCCATCCAAACGCACGGCCAGATACAGCAAACGGCCTGGTACAATGTCCTGCACTTTGAGGATCTCCGGCTGGAAAGACGGGGCCAACAGGAAGGCCACTCCACTTGAATGGGAGCTGAGATGGCTCATGTAGACCCCCCCTTCCCACTCCAGGAGCCAGGTGGGTTCATCGCTATCCACAGTGTGTGTTTCCTGCAGGAAGCTCACCGCGTACCCCCCGTCCCTGAGCACTGAGAGATGGTGAAACCTACGGAGAGACCCCCTGCCCCAATTGATATTAAGGCTGGCTATAGTGAGCTTCATTTTGAGTGTACACTAGATCTTTACCAGCCCCCGGTGAAGGAGTGGAGCCGCCCATAGCCTTCTGCCCTCTCTTTAGGGACTTAAAAAGCTCTTGGAACTGGCGCCTCTCATTTCTTAATAGCCCCGCCTGCTTTCCCTTCTTCTGAAGGATGGCATAAATAGACCGCATGGGCACCCTCAGGTCCGACCAGCGGTCCACAGCCAAAACCACCTTGTTCCTACTCCCTCTCGTGTCCCTTAAGAACTTCCGAAGTTCCCAGACTTCGACAAGTCGAGACACGGGGCCGCGTGTGGGGCATTCCGTCAACTCACTGTCGACGGACTCCGCGTACCCCTCCTCCTCACACTCAATGTCCGAGCCCGAGTCCGGAAGGTTGCTACTTTCAGCTGCCTCGCACACCCCTCCCTGTGAGATAGGCGTTCCAGCCACATCACACGGTCCCTCCTCTGTCACCATCCCACCCCCAGGATCAGTGACAGGGGCAGGTACCGGTGCCTCTGACTGCAGCAAGCTATCTGCTAATTGGCCCGTCTCCTGTGCGCTTCCACCGCCCTCTTTATCCGGATTGGGACCAGTGAAGTCGGAGCAAGTCTCCGGGCCTTGCTGTAAGCGGGCCTGTCTAGAGTCCGACCGAAGGACACGATCCGAACCGACCTTGCCCTCCTCCACACCCAGGCTTCCCGCCCCAGCACCGTCACCCAGAGAGTCCCCGTCCTCCTCCACCAGGTGAATCACCTCGCTGTGGCCCTCAGGAGCCGATGTTACTGGAGTCTCCCCTGCTCCCTCAACCAGTGGGGCATCACACCCCTCAACTGGGCTTGTAGCCTCGACGAGGAGCTCAGGCTGGGGACCCACCCTTACACCCAAGTCCCCCCCTTCAGGCTGCCCCTGGTCATCCACTACGCTAGCAGACGTGCTCTCTGGGGGAACAGCCCCCAAGGGTAATGTATCGCCATTCTCAGGTGGTCCCTGCACTACAGAGGCATCCTCCCCCTCAGAGGAAGCGTGCCCTGGATCCCCCACCTCAACAGGAGGGGAAGGCCCCCATTCAGGTTGCTCCTGAACTTCAGGGCCCTTCTCTGTATCAGAGGACCCATGTCTCCTCCTCTTCCAACCACTGGCGTGCGATGGTACGGTGAGCTCCATTGCGGAAGCCTCGACCTCCACACTACCATCTACCTGTTTAACCTTTCCAGCCCCCCGTTGGACCCTAGGGCCCTTATTCATCCCTGGGCCCAAGGGACCGCCTTTCTTCTTTTTCTTGACTTTCCTCCCCCCCTGACGCTCCCAAACCTCCCTGTCCACCGCACGCACTTCACCTGCGTCCACCTCCACAGGTACGGGACATGGGGGTGGTGGGGGAATGGGGGATGGGGGTAGGGGAATAAAGCCTTCACGGGCTACCGTGGTAGAACCAGCAGCCCCAGATGGGCCAGCAATGCTCCCCCAGGCCACTGTGATAGAACCAGCAGCCCCAGATGGGCCAGCAATGCTCCCCCAGGCCACCGTGATAGAACCAGCAGCCCCAGATGGGCCAGCAGTGCTTTCCCGGGCCACGGTGGTAGAACCAGCGGCCCCAGATGGGCCAGCAGTGGACTCCCGAGCCACCATGGTGGAACTGGCATCCCGGGTCCTGGGACAATTCCGTCGAAAATGCCCCACCTTTTTGCAAGCGTGACAACGCACTTGGCCCGCATTCCAGAAAACACGATAGGAGAAATCATCCACCTCCACATCAAAACTCCCCTCCGTGTCCATCCCCTGTGCCATCTGTATATACACGCGACGCTTGAACGTATATATATGTCGCATCTCAGGATCGTCAAACATATACAACAGTTTGGTGAGCCCCGACCGCACCTCCCCCAGCTTCCTTACATGTGGGAGCAGGAGCGCATCCGGAACAAAAGTGGGAACATTGGACAGAATGACCGGCAACACGGGACCCCCCCATGGGTCCACCGCCACGAAATTCCCGCCTGCTGTTACCCCCCCTTTCCAGAGCCAGAGCCACCGCCTGTTCAGTCTTCAGTAGAACAACAACCTTCCCACTGACCACCGCGCCCGAGACTATGGCTTTCTTGCCAACAGTCTCACCCAGGGCATCTAGAAAAGCCTTAAAGGGCAGGTTGCTCTGCACGTACATTTTTACCCCATGTGTGCGCCCCATCAACTCATGGCCCTCAGTCTCAGAGACTGCCGACCGTGCGACAGCTGCAAAACTCTGAGGGGTCGCCATCTTTAGGGTGTGGCACAACACACAAAGTATCAGTACTTTTAAATCAAAGCAGTCTTTCTGCTGTTGCTGCACCTCCACTCTTTTGCAGCAGTTCAGTATCTTGTGAAGGCTTTCTTGGCAAAGCAACAGAAGCAGTCTCCTCCTGATAAGAAAGGAATGTCTGTGTCAATCCTCCCGCCGTCAAAAATGGAGCTTCCGGAGGCTTCTTCCCCAGGTCTCCGTCGCCTCCCCGGCTTCAACGAAATCCAAGGCACTGTTGCCGTTCTTACCCAGCACACCTGGACCGGGCAAGTCGGTGTGGGAGGGAGCTTTCCAATGTTACTGACCACAAACACCGCTCCAGACTCAGCTCCCACCAGTTCAAGTGAATCTTGGCCTTCCGCCAGCCACTGCCGCTCCTACGACCTTCCAGAAACACACAGACAATCCTCACTAATTAGAGGAATCCTTGAACAAAGAAAGTCTCTGCAGTCCGACAAAGCTCTGAACGCAAAGTCGGAATGCTTTCAATCCTCCCCAACGTCCAAAAAGTTCATTAATTCCTCCCCGCCAGCAGAGCAGCTCCTCTCCTGGCCCCGCTCTGGGAGTAGGAGTGGGGGCGGATCCGGATCCGCAACGGCCGTGAGCCCCAGGCCGAGTTCGACGATCGTTTGCCTGCTTCTGCTGCTGTTGGAGGTGAGACGTTGCATTGCGCCAGGGTCTTGGGCCTGTCCCACTTTGGACATCAGTTACGCGGCAGGCCGGTGGCGCACGAAAATGTTGTTCGCTACAAAGTTTAGGAGCGCCGCGCAATACCGCGCACAACTACATACCCCTCCGCGCTTCCCAGTGGGACCTGCCCCGCGCGGCCACACGATGCCCGTGCGCCTCAATGTGACGATGAGGTCGCGTAATTTGCGTGCCAAGGACACGTAAGTGGGTCAGGGCCTTAAATCTCTGAGAAGCGGACGAAATTAGTGCAGGATTAAGCCATTTAACCCTTTGATATTGTTCGCTATTCATTACGATCATGACTAACTACATATATGGCACAGATCTGTATTATTCTTTGATGCCATTAACACCCAGAAATCTATCGGCTGCGGTTTAAATGACTGAATTTCCATAGCTAGAAATTCCCAGCCATTCATCAACATTTGCATGAACACATTTTCTCTTCTCAATTCTTATTCTATGACAGTGCAACCTAGTTCTGGGCTTCAACAAGAGGAAATATCCTCCCTACATCTAGTGTATATGTGGGGGCTGGTGGGCGGGGGGGGGGGGGTGGGGGGGAAACTTTTAAAATCTCTTCTCTGCACCTTTCCCCTGTCGGGTCTCCATTGTCGTTCGGGCCTAGCACCGTGGAGCGGCCTCCGACCGGGACGACCTGGGGGCTCGGAGCCTGCGGAGACACGGAGCCTGCGAAGCTGTGGACTTACCATCGAGGGGCTGGCCGGCCTCGGAGTGTGTGGAGCGGTGGTGGCTCGCTGCTGCGGCCTGACTCCGGAGCTCCAGCTCCAGCTGCAGATTACTGCCCGTGGACTGTCGGGATATCGGGAGCTCGATGTTCCGGGTGGGAGACCACTTCCCGGAGATCCGCAACACAACTTATTCCGCCCGTGTCGCGGGGTTGGAACGACCCGGAGCGGGGCCGTACATCGCCCGGCGCGGCTTTAAATGGCCACGGTACATTCCAACACCCGCCGGGGGCTCCAACTTTGTGTCTTTTGGGCCTAGAGCGGAGCGACTCGGAGCGGGGCCGTACATCGCCAGGCGCGGCCTCAATGGCCGTGGGACTTAACACCGCCCGCCTGGGGCTTCGACCTCGGGAGAGAAATGATGCTGGGGAGAGAGAAGACTTTGCCTTCCATTCACAGTGAGGAGGAGATTCACTGTGATGGATGTTTGTGTGAATTGAATTGTTTGTGTGTTTTTTTAATGAATTGTTCTGTTTGTATGGCTTGTAGAAACGGAGTTTCATTTGAGCCTCTCTGAGGTTCGAATGACAAGTAATAAAATCAAATCAAATCAAATCAAAAGACTTCCTCCCAGGGCCCAGACACCCTGGCGACATGAGACTCTTGGCTTTGCAGCTATTCACAGGTATGTTACAAAACGTACCTTGAGCAGCGCTGCAGTTCTGCCGCTCCCCGTGTGCGTGACTTTGGCGCCTTTCAGAGGGGGGCGGGCTTAAAGTGCCGTTTTTCTACAGACTGGGCAAATCGATCCATGTCGGGCGATTTCGTTGCGGAAGAAAAATCGCTCCGACATTTCATTCATGAAAGTATTTTTAAATTAAGCTAGATTATTTATTATCTACAGTAATTTAAAAATCACCTTCAAAAGCCGTGGGCGCCGACAACAGGAAGGATTTTGCGTAGGGGAGAAAAAAAGGTACACAGTTTATTTTTATATTAAAAGTTGGTTTTTATGGAGGCTTTAAAAATATTTTCATGTTGTGAAATGGGGTCCAAAAAAAATGTATGAACTAACAGTATTTTTCCTCCCGACTTCACCGCAAACCGCAACGTTCCAATCCACCGCATTCCACTAAAACCCACTCGCTAGTTGATTTAAATGGCCATTAATTTACAGGCATTAAACACTAAATTCCTTCCATTTGGCCCAGAAATTCAAGAAAATGAGATTTAAAAAATATGTTATATTGTGGATTATTGTGTGAATGTTATTTGGACACTTAGGCAATTTAAAAAAAGTTTATATTTTCTTAAGAAATGGATAGATGTTTAGATCTACTCATTGAATTTTGTAATTAGCTACAATTAGATAACTAACTAATTATATGCTTTAATTTCAGGTCATCCAAGTAAGATTGTTTCTTATTTGTTTCAGAATGCTTCAATCTATAATAACTGAAAATTTCATTGAGCTCTTAATTTTTAAGAAAGTTATGGGCTTTTAACGGTTCTAGATCACAGCTTTTGAGTTAAGTCATTTGAAAGGCATTGGGAATGGTCATAACATTCTTAATACTGAAGATATGAAAGTGAATCAGGTGTCAACTTAAACTTCTTTTTATGCTTTATCTGATGGGATAAATTGCAGACTTGATTTTTAAAATCCCAAAATTTTGTAACATCGCTACTATTCACAGAAAGATGACAAGCAGGCTTTGCAAATGCAGATATCCTCCAATGTTCTGACATACTCATTTGGCCAATATTATCACATGTGAGTGCAGTGGGGTCACATGAATGCTGCTGTGGGGTTATTTAGGGCTGCAGCCTTCCTCCTGTCTCTGGCACTAACCAGTCGGCTTCGGCGAATGCCTTGAAAATTGCCGCCCACCTTCCTAGTGGTCACTCTGTTACAGGAGAGATATTGGTAAATTGGAAAAGATGCAGAGAAGATGCAGATGTTCGGCAGTAATTGACGACCTGAGTTAGTGGAAGGAGTTGAGCAGGCTGGGACTTTATTCCATGGAGTGCAGGAGATGAGGGATGATCTTATGCAACTGTACAAGATCATGAGAGGAATAGATAGGGTAAATGTACAGAGCCTTATACCCAGAATAGAGAAATCAAGAACCAGGTTTAAGGTGAGAGGAGAAAGATTTAACAGGAATTTGAGGGGCATTTTTTTCACACAAAAGGTGGTGGGTATATGGTATGAGCTGCCAGAGGAGGTTGTTGAGGCAGGTACATTAAACACATTTAAAATACATTTGAACTTGAATTTGAATTTGAATTTGAAGGATTGGAGGGTAGCTAATGTAACCCCATTTTTTAAAAAGGGAGGGAGAGAGGAAACGGGGAATTACAGACCAGTTAGTCTAACATCGGTAGTGGGGAAAATGCTAGAGTCAGTTATTAAAGATGCGATAACAGCACATTTGGAAAGTGGTGAAATCATTGGACAAAGTCAGCATGGATTTACGAAAGATACATCTTATAGAATCTTATAGAATTTTTCGAAGATGTAACTAGTAGAGTGGATAAGGGAGAACCAGTGGATGTGTTATATCTAGACTTTCAGAAGGCTTTCGACAAGGTCCCACATAAGAGATTAGTATACAAACTTAAAGCACATGGTATTGGGGGTTCATTATTGAAGTGGATAGAGAACCGGCTGGCAGACAGGAAGCAAAGGGTAGGAGTAAACGGGTCCTTTTCAGAATTGCATCCAGCGACTAGTGGGGTACCGCAAGGCTCAGTGCTGGGACCCCAGCTATTTACAATATATATTAATGATTTGGATGAGGGAATTGAATGCAACATCTCCAAGTTTGCAGATGACACTAAGCTGGGGTTAGTGAGCGGCACAAAGTGAGGGGAACTTGGAGAGAAGTCTTAAGGTAAGTTCGCCAGGACAGAGAGGGGCACACAGAGAGGGGCACAGAGGCACACACAGAGAGGGTCACGGAGGCACCTACAGAGAGGGTCACGGAGGCACGACGTTGAAACGGTGTGTAATGCGTCAAGGCGACTGCGAGCCGACAAGCCGTTGCCGCGCGGAATTTTCGAACATAGTCAGTTTTTCGGAGCCCCGCGCGATGTCGGGACGAACTCCGCACAATTCCGCACGGCTCCGGCGATCGAAGTGGGACTGGCCCCGCGATGCTGGACGGCTCAAGCAACCACGTTAGGTCGCGCTCATCGCATAGAGGTGCATGCTGGTGGGACAGGCCCTTTATGCTTCTCTCCCTCCATGGCTTCACCCTTTGCATTGTCTTGCTCTGTTGATGAGTTTCTGTTTCTACCCTTCTCTTTCACTCATTTGGACTGAGAACAGTCAACTTAAGCGAAAGGGAAAAATGTTGGCAGATGGTGTATGATGTGATGTGATGTAATATGAAAATATGCGATATGAAAACACGTGATATTATTCCGTTTGCCAAAGGCGTAGAATAACATTTTTTAACAGTAAAAATCATTAAATGTTGAGCGTTCTTGTACAAAAATTCAAGCTATTATGGTTGACCTCACAATAGTAATAAAAACACTGCTGTAATTTTCCATGGCTTTCATAAGTTAACGCCTTGAAAACTGTGTGGCAAATATTGAAAGAAGAGTAGAAACAAGGAACTGTAAATACTGGTTTACAAAAAACTCAGTGGGTCAGACAGCATCCCTGAAGAACATGGACAGGTGACGTTTCAGGTTGGGACCATTCTTCAGTCTGACCTTGAGTTACTCCAGCATTTTGTGTCTTCATTTAACTACATGAACGAACTTGTCTTCTGAGAGCTGGCTTTTTCTCTGTCCAAGATAGACACAAAAATCTGGTGTAACTTAACGGGACAAGCAGCATCGCTGGAGAGAGGGAATTGGTGAGGCTTCAGGTCGAGACCGTTCTTCAGACTGAGAGTCAGGGGAGAGGGAGACACAAAGATATAGAAGGGTAAGGTGTGAAAACAAAGTATCAAAGGAGAAAAATTTTAAGGAAAATGTAAAATAGATCAAGGTGTTTCCTTTCCAGTTTTTTTTCCGAGGTTTATGCTTGAGACTTTTTTTACTTTACTTTGGAGATACAAAGCGGAAACAGGCCCTTCGGCCCACCGAGCCCGCACCAACCATCGATCCCCGAGCATTAACACTAACCTACACACACTAGGGACAATTTAACCCTGTACCAAGCCAATTAACCTACGAACCTGTACGTTTTTGGAGTGTGGGAGGAAACCGAAGATCTCGGAGAAAACCCACGCAGCCACGGGGAGAACGTACAAACTCCATACAGACTGTACCCATGGTCGGGATCGAACCCAGGTCTCAGATGCTGCAGGTTCCGTGAGGCAGCAACTCTACCGCTGCTCCACCGTGCCACCCACGTTGTCTGCAACACTTTCTATTACAGAACTGAAAATATGTTTCTATGTTTCTATGAATGTGGGCATTTGTCGATGTGTTTTTTGGAGGAGGATAAAAGATATGAGAGAAACCTGCCTGTACCAGACAGGAACTCCTGGCCTAGTCAATAGTTCCCATCCGCACAGACCTTCATATCCAAAGAGTTAGCCCAATTCCTCCAACTTTGTCTATTTATGATTGAAATGTTGTGCAAAAAGGAGGAAAAATTGAGAGAGCAAAGCTGAAGAAGACTTTTGGTTTAGTTTAGAAATACAGCGTGAAAAACAGACCCGAGTCCACGCCGACCATCGATCACCCGTTCACAATAGTTGTGTGTTATCCCAATTTCCATATAACCATATAATAACCATATAACAATTACAGCACGGAAACAGGCCCTCTCGGCCCTTCCAGTCCGTGCCGACCATTCATTTTCCCCTAGTCCCATCTACCTGTACTCAGACCATACCCCTCCATTCCCTTCCCGTCCATATACCTATCCACTTCACTTTTAAATGTTAAAATCGATCCTGCCTCCACCACTTCTGCAGGAAGATCATTCCACACAGCCATCACTCTCTGAATAAAGAAGTTCCCCCTCTTGTTACCCCTAAACTTCTGTCCCTTAATTCTCATGTCATGCCCTCTTGTTTGAATCTTCCCTACGCTCAATGGGAAAAGCTTATCCACGTCAACTCTGTCTATCCCTTTCATCATTTTAAAGACCTCAACCAAGTCCCCCCTTAACCTTCTGCGCTCCAAAGAATAAAGACTTATCCACTTTTCTTATCCACTCCCTTACACACTCGGGGCAACTTACAATGAACCTACAAACCCACACGTCTTTAGGATGTAGGAAGAAACCGGAGAGCCTGGAGTAAACCCACGTGGTCACAGGGAGAACATACAAACTCCACACACACACAGCACCAAGGTCAGGATGGAACCTGGGTCTCTGGCGCTGTGAGGTAGTGGCTCTACCAGCTGCACTAATGTGCCGCCCTTTTAAAAAAAATGTTTCAACCAGAACTGCACACAATTATCCAAATATGGCCTTAAGCCCTATGAAGCTATAACATGACTTCCTGGCTCTTAAAAGCAATACCCCGACTGTTGAAGGCAAGCATACCAGACGCCTTCTTTACTAATCTAATCTAGATTATACTAATCTAATCTATCTAATTATGTTGCTACTTTCAGGGAACTGTGAATTTGCACCTAAGATTCCTCTGTGCATCAGTTCTGTTGCAGGTTTTGCCATTAACTGCCCGCCTTACTGTTTGCAAATCCACTAAGTTTGGTATCATCTACAAATGTACTAACAAATCTATCTGCTGCAGAGGGGTTGAATTGAGGGGGGGAATGGGGGGGGGGGGGGGGGGGGGGGGTCAAAAACATGCAAAGTAGGAGAGAATAAAGAAAAATCAGGGAAAGTGAAAAAGAGAGGAATTTATTATTAGTGGAGGATCTTTAAAAACTTGCCTGTATTTGTAGCCTGAGCTAAAAGTATAAAAATACTTAGAGAATTTAAAGAAACAAAATAGTACAGTAGGACTCCCTCGTGAATAATGGTTTATTTAAACTTACTGTCCTAATCCCTTTCAGAACCAAACTCAGCATTTAACAGTCTGAAGAAGGGTCTCGACCCGAAACATCACCCATTCCTTCTCTCCAGGGATGCTGCCTGTCCCGCTGAGTTACTCCAGCTTTTTGTGTCTATCTTCAGCCTTTAACAAACCACTGACCCACTGGGAAAGAGAAATCTATCTCAATGGCTTCTATCCTGAGTGTCTATTTCCACCTTATTCCAATTACTCCAGCCTCTCATCCACCCTGCCAAGTCATCTCAGAATCAGTTACATCTCAATTTCAATTCATCTGTGGAGTCGTAGTCTTAAAGTATTAAAGCACAGAAACAGGCCCTTTGGCCCAATGTGTCCATGCCATCCAATGCCCCAATCTGCTTAATTTCCCCACAAAGATCAGCCCTCTCAACCCTAAATCAGTTGCATGTACCCTTACTGAGGCACGTTACATCCCTTCTCTCTCACAAAGAGCAGTAGATGCTGGTTTCCATATCAGACTAGGCAATAAATCTTGGAGTAACTCAGCGGGACAGGCAGCATCTGTGGAGAGAAGGAATGGGTAATGTTTCGGGCCGAGACCCTTCTTCTGGACTTATGGACTTCTATATCTGACTTACGGACTTTAGCAGTGGAAGGTTTTGAAAAGGTGTCGAGCCACGGCAAGTGGATGGGACAAGATGCAAATCATGATTTCATTAGAAGATAGAACGGGTTCAGTGGGCCGAATGGTCTACTTCTGTTTCCTGTTATTGAAGTTTACGTGTGAATAAATGGAAAATGCATTCGTCAGCAAGGTCTATGTGTAAGCTTACAACGGTGAATGTTACATTATGAGATTGTGATTTTATATCGTTCCTGCAAATGTGAAAGAGGAGTTTCCTGATGATTATTCCGAAGCCTCCGTCACGGTTTACCACGCTGAGAGGAAATCTTTTGTGGTTTGCAACATTTCTCCATTGTCTAGGCAACATGAATGTCAGACTTGTTCAGAGTCAACCTTATGGAAGAAACAAGTTTATTTTAATTGCATCAAAGTAGGATTCCTGTTACACTAACGTTTCACAATCACTGGAAAATAGAACCAATCAAGTATAAAGATGCCCGAAAAGTTTAAACTCCCTGCAAAATGGTCTTCAAGGTAAAAACTTGCATTTTACAAACAACTGCATAAAGACTCCATGAACAGTAAACCTCACAGCACTTTTTGTAGTAATTATACCTCCATATAACCATATAACCATATAACAATTACAGCACGGAAACAGGCCTTCTCGGCCCTTCCAGTCCGTGCCGACCATTTATTTTCCCCTAGTCCCATCTACCTGCACTCAGACCATACCCCTCCATTCCCTTCCCGTCCATATACCTATCCACTTTACTTTTAAATGTTAAAATCGATCCTGCCTCCACCACTTCTGCTGGAAGATCATTCCACACCTCCTTGCTTATATGATACTGAATTAAGTTTGAAGACTAAAATAATATTTGTTCAGTTACTGGTGACAAATATCTTTAACTGCTGCTAATATTAGTTTAGTTTAGTTCATAGATACAGCACGGAATCAGGTCGTTCAGCCCACTGAGTTCCCACCGACCAGCGATCCCCGCACATTAACACTGTCCTACACCCACTAGGGACAATTTACACGTATACAGTACCAGCCAATTAACCTACAAACCTGTACGTGTTTAGTGTGGGAGGAAACCAAACATCTCACAGAAAACCTACGCAGGTCACGGGGAGAACGTACAAACTCTGTACAGACAGCACCCGTGGTCAGGATCGAACCCGGGTCTCTGGCGCTGCAAGTGCTGTAAGGCAGCAACTCTACCGCTGTGCCATCGTGCCGCCGTTCAGATTAAACAACATGAAGGCAGTGAACTAGTTTGAATCAGCACATGTACAAATTGCATTTGATTGTTTCTATGTGAAACGTCAATATAGCCACAGGAAGCAACAGTCCCTTTTATGTTCACTTGGAATTGAGCCAGGAACCTTTTTTTTAAATTTCTTACTGGAACAGCATGACCAGAAACCCAGCAGCACAATAACAGGATGACGAGTTCCTTGAAAACATTGTGACTGATCTTCTTATCGAGTCCACATCACTAGATTAGAAATTGTTCAGCCAGAGCTGAACACACTTCTCGGCATCTGCGTACAATGGCGTCTTGCGCTTCTTGTGCGTGGCGGTGGAAAGATTGGTGGAAACAGGGCCGCGACGTGAACACTCTTTCCTTGACCCCCATTGTGACTGATGAAATGCCGCAAAATAAAAACAGTAGGATCAGATATCTATCATTCAGATTGTGAAACACTGACCACAGATTCTATTTTAAATAGGCAACTGACATCAGAAAAAAAAAGCTAAAAAAGGAATAAAGAAAATGATACCCCCACGTGTTTCCAATAAGAATGTAAAAGCACAGCAATAATTTAAATGTTTTAATGAGAACTCGGTTTAATTTTCTTGAAATTATGTGAGGATACCGAGAACAACGTTATGTACCGAGAAATGGAGTTAATTTGCATGAATATCAATACACAGAGTGATAAATTATGCTCAAATTTGACAGGTTGCATAATTTGAGAATAAGATAGATGTATTTTGCCCATGCAGTGGTGAATGGTGAATTATAGGAACAAACTGCACCTGTTCTGACAATTAAGTAATAAATCATGAGTTGGCTTCAAAACTCCTTCGACCAATACTGATCACGAAGTGAACAGCTTCTTAGCAGTAACACACAAAAGGGCATGTGTCCAAAAATAAAGTCGTGGCCATGAAATAATACCATCAGAAAACCGTTACGGCATGCATCATCACGAGCCGACACGGTGGCTAATCCTGAAACAGCAAAACAAAAAACAATAAGGTTGCAGAGAATAAAAAGATCAGAACATTATACAATGGAAGCTTCATATTAAGAGGAAATGATAGATGTTCACAAGATTTGAGGCTTAGGGTGCGTAGGTTTACGAGAATGATCCCAGGAATGAGTGGGTTAACATTTGATGAGCGTTCGACGGCACTGGGCCTGTACTCACTGGAGTTTAGAAGGATGAGGGGGGACCTCATTGAATCTAACCAAATAGCGAAAGGCCTGGATAGAGTGGATGTGGAGAGGATGTTTCCACTAGTGAAAGATTCTAGGACCAGAGGTCATAGCTTCAGAATTAAAGGATGTTCCTTTAGGAAGGAGATAAGGAGGATTTTTCTTTAGTCAGAGGGTGGTGAATCTGTGGAATTCTTTGCCACAGAAAGCTGTGGAGGCCAAGTCAATGGATATTTTTAAGGCAGCGATAGATATAACCATGTAACCATATAACAATTACAACACGGAAACAGGCCTTCTCGCCCTTCCAGTCCGTGCCGACCATTCATTTTCCCCTAGTCCCATCTACCTGCACTCAGACCATACCCCTCCATTCCCTTCCCGTCCATGTACCTATCCACTTTACTTTTAAATGATAAAATCGATCCTGCCTCCACCACTTCTGCAGGAAGATCATTCCACACAGCCACCACTCTCTGAGTAAAGAAGTTCCCCCTCATGTTACCCCTAAACTTCTGTCCCTTAATTCTCATGTCATGCCCTCTTCCCTACCCTCAATGGGAAAACTTATCCACGTCAACTCTGTCTATCCCTTTCATCATTTTAAAGACCTCAATCAAGTCCCCCCTTAACCTTCTGCGCTCCAAAGAATAAAGACCTAGATTCTTGATTAGTACGGGTGTCAGGGGTTATGGGAAGAAGGCGGGAGAATGGGGTTAGGAAGGAGAGATAGATCAGCCATGATTGAATAGCAGAGTAGACTTGATGGGCCGAATGGCCTAATTCTACTCCTATCACTTACGAACATGATTCTCGAAGTTGGCATCAAGTTTCCCACTAAAGAGGACCAGAAGACTAACATCTTCAAACATAGAAAAATAAGGTTAGAGGTAATAATTTCCTTGGCAGAGTTGTAAACCAGGCACATAATAGACAAATAATACAGAATGAAATTATGCTTCTTGGAAGTCATAAGAACATCAGAGTTTATGTAGAAATAAGAGTAGGAATAGACTACTTGGTCCCTTGCTCCAATCTGATTTTAGCCGCTGATCCACATTCCCAGATATTCCCATCAACGTTCCTGTAATCCAAAAAAATCTTTATTTCTTGGATTCAAATCAAAGAAAGAAAGATGTCAATACATTTAATGATTCAGCCGAAACAACACCCTGGAGAAAAGAATTCCAAAGATCCAGGACACCCTGAGAGAAAACATTTCTCCTCATTTCTATGTAAATGAGTGACCGTTTATTCTGAAATCTCAAGACACATCATTCAAATAACAAAAAACCCTCCATCTGCAGAAAACCCAGAGCGAGTCACACAGCTGATCATGTGATTGTGAAGGGTGAGACAGTGTGGAAACAGGCCCTTTGGCCCAACTTGCCCAACGTGTCCCAGCCAACATGGCCCAAAGAGAAATGGGCTGCTTATTCACAAGCAGCGTATTTTATTGCATCAAGTGCCAGGTCAGCAGTCAACACTTGTTATAAATAGGATAGTGGCTGTGACACCACAGGTTGTGCCTGCCAGTGTCCTGCTGTCTCCGAATCTGTGCATGTCAGTGGGAAGGCATCCTTGTTACTGGGTGCAATTGATATCACCATGAGCACATCTTGGATGTGTGCCTGCCCCAAGCTCATGAAAATGCTTCATTTACAAGGGGCGATTAAGCCGTAAACTTTAACGAGGTAATATCTCCCTCACAGAGGGGAATGGCCTCCAGTGTTAAGCCCAGAGAACGAGTAATCCACCAGCACTTCGTTAGACTAATCATCAATGCACAATCCATCAACATAGAGTTAGATAGAGCTCTAGGGGCTAGTGGAGTCAAGGGATATGGGGAGAAGGCAGCACGGGTTATTGATAGAGGATGATCAGCCATGATCGCAATGAATGGCGGTGCTGGCTTGAAGGGCCGAATGGCCTCCTTCTGCACTTATTTTCTCTTTCTATGTTTCTATGTAACATACAATTCTGAGTGAAACAGTAACGTTTATTTCCCTCTATCTTTCTCTCTTTCTATCAATTTGTCTGTCTAGTTTTCTGCCACTCGTTCATTCTCCTGAGGGAATTTAGTGGAAGGAAGTGAGAGCAAGTTCTCATTTTATAAGGAGACGCAAGAAACTGCAGATGCTGAACGAAAAGCAAAGCACCAAAAGAACGCATTGGGTCAGACAGCATATGTATAAAATCATGAGAGGAATAGATCGGGTAGAGTCAAGGACCAGAGGACAGGTTTAAGGTGAAGGGGAAAAGATTTAATAGGAATCTGAGGGGTAACCTTTACACACAATGTGTGGTGGGTGAATGGAACAAGCTGCCAGAGGAGGCAGTTGAGAATGGGACTATCCCATCGTTTAAGACACAGTTAGACTGGTACATGGATGGTGTTAAAGAAGGAACTGCAGATGCTGGAGAATCGAGGGTTGCACAAAAAGCTGGAGAAACTCAGCGGGTGCAGCAGCATCTAAGGAGCGAAGGAGATAGGCGATGTTTCGGGTCGAAACCCTTCTTCAGACTGGTCAGGGATCAGGGAAACGAGAGATATAGACGGTGATGTGGAGAGATAAAGAACAATGAATGAAAAATATGCAAAAAAGTATTGATGATAAAGGAAACAGGCCATTGTAAGCTGTTTGTAGTGTGAAAATGAGAAGCTAGTACAACTTGGGTGGGGGAGAGATAGAGAGAGAAGGAATGCCAGGGCCCCAGGGCTGAGGGAGAGGTGGGAAGGGGAGGAGGCAGCCAGGGTCGTAGAGTTGGAGGGAAGGGGGTATCACAGAGGGGGAGCAGTTAGAGAGGAGGTTGTGAAACTGTCTTCGTAGGGAGGAGGAGAACTTCTTCAAAGTAGGCATACCTTGAGGAGATATTGCAGTGGAGTAGACAAAGTGTTAAAGAAGGACATGGATGGGACAGGTTTGGAGGGATATGGACCAAACGCAGGCAGGTGGGGCGAGTGCAGCTGGGACATGTTGGCCGGTGTGGGCAAGTTGGGCTGAAGGTCCTGTTTCCACACTGTATCACTCTGTGACTCTATGACTATGTAGGGGTAAATAGCAATGACATTTGGGGGTCAGGACCTTCCTTTAAGAGCTGGTTTCAATTGGTGTACAGATAGATAGCATAAAATAATTCATCATTTTTGAAGAATTGTGGCACATTTCACTATTTTGATGTAACAAAGAGTCATGAGTGAAGTAGGAAATTGATGTATTTCTCAAAGAAACGGCAGCAATTTATAGAGGCCATGTAAAATAAACCAATTTGCCTGCTCACAGTTGGCACAGAGACAAGTGTGAGATCATAGTCTCCAGTAATTGAAGAGGAATATAATTTTCATGATGCCAGCATCACATTATCAGCCAACTGAAAACTGAGCGTCTTGCAATCATGGTCTATTTATGATTCATAAATAGTTCTGAATAAACGCTGAGCCAAAGAAAATATGTACAACAGGCCAAACATTTCTACCATCAATTGATGTAGATAGTTAGAGACAGTAATGTGGGTGACAGTTATTTCCTGGTTAATGTAAGATGCTATCATGTACCCTGTGGTCTGATCAGTTGTAGCCAGGCAAAGGTTTAAAGTGCTACTTGTGCATAAGGTGGCCACAACAGCCCCTACCATGCTCAGTGTTGTCCACACACTGTACACAAAGCTGAGGTTCAGTTGTCGGGTTATTGGGTTCATACGGGCACTTTCATTCTGAAAGAGATTTCTGTCCAAGGTTTGCTCAGTGGAATGGAGGGTGAGATACTGCAATCACCTCAGAGGAATTTAACAGATCATTAATATGGCCGCTGGATGCCCACCATTGGCTTCCTGGTCAAATGTGTGAAGATGATAATCAAAAATATCACTGGAGCTCCAAGTGTCTGCGAGCCTACACCCAGGAACAGACTGTATGTTGAAGGCCTATCATGGGCCAAAAGTAACCATGTGGAATGACTCTTGTAGATCAATGAGACTAGTCACGTATTAATTCATTTTCAGAGCTCATTGCTTCTTCTTTTGCATACTTTGTTTCCCCTTCTTGGTATTGCTCACGTTGCAGAGTCCAGCTACTGCCTTGACTCTAGCATCTGCCACTGATTCTTAATGTGTAGGTGACCTGGACATGTGCAGAGGTGGTTAGCGGTGAGTCGGGCATCATCAGACTCTTGCGTCGGGATCACTCAAACCAATCAATGTTCACTCAGTGGTAACAAGTCCTGTACAAAACCATGCTTATTAGATAGGGGAAAGTAGCACTGTGCTTGTAGTTCTAGCAGCTACAGATGAATCCATTTGGTTCACAGGACCAAATTGCTTCATTAGCTTTACAGCCCTTTACAAAATAGATCCTACTAACTATTAAGAAGGCTTAATCACCTCAATCACAAGCCAAGTGAAATGTTTAAAATGGATATACTGTTTTGCCACATTGATGTGAATGTCCTATGTTTTATGAAAAATATAACCATATAACCATATAACAATTACAGCACGGAAACAGGCCTTCTCAGCCCTTCCAGTCCGTGCCGACCATTTATTTTCCCCTAGTCCCATCTACCTGCACTCAAACCATACCCCTCCATTCCCTTCCCGTCCATATACCTATCCACTTTACTTTTAAATGTTAAAATCGATCCTGCCTCCACCACTTCTGCTGGAAGATCATTCCACACAGCCACCACTCTCTGAGTAAAGAAGTTCCCCCTCATGTTACCCCTAAACTTCTGTCCCTTAATTCTCATGTCATGCCCTCTTGTTTGAATCTTCCCTACCCTCAATGGGAAAAGCTTATCCACATCAACTCTGTCTATCCCTTTCATCATTTTAAAGACCTCAATCAAGTCCCCCCTTAACCTTCTGCACTCCAAAAAATAAAGACCTAACTTGTTCAACCTTTCTCTGTAACTTAGTTGCTGGAACCCAGGCAACATTCTAGTAAATCTCCTCTGTACTATCTCTATTTTGTTAACATCCTTCCTATAATTAGGCGACCAAAATTGTACACCATACTCCAGAATTGATCTTACCAATGCTTTGTACAATTTTAACATTATTTCCCTACTCCAATATTCAATGCTCCGATTTATAAAGGCCAGCACACCAAAAGCTTTCTTTACCACCCTATCTACATGCGATTCCACCTTCAGGGAACTATGCACAGTTATTCCTAGATCCCTCTGTTCCACAGCATTCCTCAATTCCCTACCATTTACCATGTATGTCCTATTTTGATTTGTCCTGCCAAGATGTAGCACCTCACACTTATCAGCATTAAACTCCATCTGCCATCTTTCAGTCTACTTTTCCAAATGGCCCAAATCTCTCTGTAGACTTGGAAAATCTACTTCATTATCCACAACACCACCTATCTTAGTATCATATGCATACTTACTTATCCAATTTTCCACCCCATCATCCAGATCATTGATGTACATGACAAACAACAGTGGACCCAACACAGATCCCTGAGGCACCCCACTGGTCACCGGCTTCCAACCTGACAAACAGCCATCCACCATTACTCTCTGACATCTCCCAAATATAGCAAATTATTCAGAATATTTTTTGCAAGAGCTGAATCTCCTGTCAGTTAGAATGGATCAGCTGAAGCTTGCAGCTGGACAGAATTAAGTAATTGTCCAAATATAAGGAGCAATGCTGGGTGCTGCTTGGTCAACTCTCATGGCCTGTGGTGGCATCAACTCACGAATTGGCCGACATGATAAGCCTGCTTCCTAAAGTTATTTTTAATAGGGACATAAAGGCAGGGAGAAGGCAGGCACGGGTTATTGATTGGGGACAATCAGCCATGATCACAATGGATGGTGGTGCTATCTCGAAGGGCTGAATGGCCTCCTCCTGCACCTATTTTCTATGTTTCTACGTTTCTAAAAGTAGAATCTTCTTTCCTGAAACATCACAGTCAAAGCCTAAAATTACAAAATTGTGAGCATAATTTCATATTTAATATGCAATATTGAGGTCTAAAAGAATTTACAGTAAATTATATTGCTTCTCAATTTTTCATTGGAGTGTTATATTAGGATTATTTTCCTTCAATGTATTAACCATTAAGCATTAAACAACAAAATATAAAAATTGCCAATATGTCTACAATCTTGGTAAGGACGTGAAGTGTGGGAGTGCAATGTTTAGAGTATAAACCACTATTATTTTGCTTTCTCACCCAAAGTTGTTTAGATCTTTGTATTACCTTCCATAAACATGGATCCTGACATTACACAGTGTGGCTTGAATGCATATGAATTTAACAATGAATCTGAAATTCCCATTCCATTGGACTGATGGTGGCGATATCGATCTATACTATTATTAAAAGTCTCATCTTGACCACTGCCTGTCTACGTTGCAAATCCATTTTAGAAAAAATGCTACACTATATCGCAATGATTTTTTCACCATCTTACTCACCGCCGTCCTCTCCTCGAACTGCCCCAAGGTTTTTTCCGATTGGTGAAATAATAAAAAAGTTAAGAATGTTTAAAAAATCGTGAGATCAGCAGATTGGTCTTCTTGCCTGTCAGTCACCATGATGAGGGTAACGCCCCTTCTGTGGGGCCAGAATAATAAAGCACCGGAGGCCAGACATGTGTCAGTCACCCTGGAAGACCGTGAGTGAGAGTTGAGTCCAGAACTGTGAGTCTAGGCCGTGAGTGAACTGAACTGTGAGTCTGCACTGTGCTGCTTGGACTGAATTGAAGGGTTGGCCTGCACTGTGTCGATTGGACTGAATTAATTCTCCCTGTATTCCGTTCTTAACACCCACCGCAGTTTATGATTCACTTACACTCTGGAGACAATTTACGGTGGTCAAATAATCAATCAGCCTACATGTCTTTGGTATGTGAGAGGGAAGCGAAGTACAAATCCACGCAGTTGCAGAGAGAACTTGCAAACTCCACACAGAATGCACCTAATGCCAAGATTGAACCTGTACCACTGGATCTGTGAGGCAATAGCTCTACTAACAGCATTGCATTTCTGCCATTTATGAGCATTTTAGTTTTGTGAGTAATATGAGCACCTAGATCTTTGCATTAAGTAAGTAAGTAAGTAAGTAAATAAGTAAGTTTATTGGCCAAATATTCACATACAAGGAATTTGCCTTGGTGCTCCGCCCACAAGTAACAACATGACATTCAGTGGCAGCTACGAATGACTCAGAAAACACTAAACGTTAATAATAATAAAACATGAATGATAAAACACCATTGATCAAGCATGTGAACCAACAAAATACCAGATTAAAAGGAAGGCTACAGATTTTTGGCTGTTGAGTAGAGCAACTATTCGTGGATAAAAACTGTTTTTATGTCTGGCTGTGACAGCTTCAGTCCGGAGTCGCCTTCCAGAGGGAAGTGATTCAAAGAGTTTGTGGCCAGGGTGATAGGGGGTCAGAGATGATCTTGCCCGCTCGCTTCCTGGCCCTTGCAGTGCACAGTTCATCAATGGAGGGAAGGTTGCAGCCAATAACCTTCTCAGCTGATCGGACGATAGTTCTTAAAAATATATATTATATAATAATAAATTATGGCATTGTATATATTTGATTAAATAATGGATATAGGCATCATTGGCAAGGTGTGCATCTACTAACTATGCCCGAATGCCTTGTCTAAGTATTGATGAGTCGCCAATGGATATTGTAGAGCTTGTGGCAAAATTAGTCCCATAAAAATGTTGAGAGGGAGTTCCTGAAATTGTAGCCCATTGATGATGAAGAAATGATGATCATATATTTCCAATTCAGATAATATGTGAATTGAAAGAGAACGCATGATATTTCAATGTCTGTAACCTTTGGACTTCTATTTACCTCTTTGGTGACCTTCAGATAGTTTCTTCCTAGCAGTTATTAGGCAATTGAATCATCCTACCACAACTAGAGAGCAGTGCTGAACTATTATCCACCTCATTGGTGACCCTCAGACTATCCTTGATTGGACTCTGCTGGCTTTACCTAGCACTAAATGTTATTCCCTTATGTATCTATACACTGTAAATAACGTGATTGGGATCACGTATTGTCTTTCTGCTGACTGGTTGGCACACAACAAAAGCTTCCCACTATATCACACAACAATAAACTACACTAAACAAGTAGAAGAGGCCACAAGCATGGATGGTTAAGGTGAAGAAGGCTTAGAGCCACAAAGTGATACCGTGCAGAATCAGGCCCTTCAGCCCAACTTGCCTACATCGGCCAACATTTCCAAGCTACACTAGGCCCACCTGTCCGCATTTGTCCATATCCCTCCAAACCTATCCTATCCATGTACCTGTCTAACTGTTCCTGAAATGTTGCCTCAACTACCTCCTCTGGCAGCTTGTTCTATACATCCACCATCGTTTGTTACCCCTCAGAGTCCTATTAAATATTTTCCCCTTCAACTTAAACCCATGTCCTCTGGTCCTCGATTCACCTACTCTGGGCATCATCTTGCCAAGATGCTGATGATAAAGTATTTCCAAGGTGATGAAGTGTGCATTATTGTACACATTGCCAAGGTGATGGACTAAGTGGTTAATCTAAGCTGGGGGCTGGGATGCCAGTGAAGTGGCTTACTTTGGCCTGAATGATGCTAAGCTGTTTGGGCATTACTAGTTTGCACCTATCCAGGAAAGAGAAGATCTGTCCAAAACTACTCCAGAATCATGCCTTCCGGATTGTGACTAAGTTATTGGGAAGTCAGCAGATGAGTTTCTCTTCACAGAATACCAAGGCTCTGATTTCTTCTTGTAGCCCCAGTGCTTGTGCAATGAGCTCAGTTAATATCCAGACATATGAGTCACATTAAGACTCATCTCTGCCTCCAAAGTAGAATAACCATAAATAGTGCCAGCAATGGGATTAGGTTTCACGAGTTGGAATTCCTTTAACAAAGAAACTTTGCAATAGATATATGCAGAAGTCAACTTTAATTTTCAAATTATGAAAGATTGGGAGTTGGTCTTTTCACCCCAGCCAAAGAAAATAAAACCTGCTCATTAAGTTCTTGTATCAAACTTGCCTTGTTAAAATGTATGCAGCTATTAATGTACAAATTATTTGCAAATTCTGGAGCTTAGGAACTACAATCTGAGGATTTTTTCAGACACGATTAGATTACCATACCCTATATTCCAACATTACCTCATCTTTCATCGACTCAATACTTTTAAAGATTTGAGAATGTAAAAAAACATATGTTAGGAATCTGAAATAAAAACAGAAAATGCTGGAAAAAAAACTAATCTGGTCAAGCACATCTATAGAAAGAGAAACGGCCAATATCTTGGGTCCAGAACCGAGAAAGAAACGTCAGTCTGTATAGCAGAGATAGTGGAGAGGGCCATTGGTGGAACAGAGAGAATTTATTTTCAAGGGCAAAATAACGTGGCAATTAAAATGAGATTTAGCTTCAAAGAAGGCAGCACAGTGTACAGCGGTAGAGTTGCTTGCAGTGCGAGAGACCCGGATTTGATCCCGGCTACGGGTGGGGTCTGTTAGGAGTTTCGACGTTCTCTCTGTGACTTGTGTGGGTTTACTCTGAGAACTTCTGTTTCCTCCCATACTCCAAAGAGGTTTGTAGGTTAATTGGCTTGGTGTATGTGTAAATTGTCCCTAGTGTGTGTAGGATAATGTACGGGGATCGCTGATCGATGTGGACTTGCTGAGCTTAAGGGCCAGTTTCTGCGCTGTTTCTCTAAACTAAACTAAACTAAACTAAATGTATTTTTCTTGACTTCCCCATTAATTGGTCATTAACATGTCTACAGAATTGTCTTTTCTCTAGTACTTATAGATTATATGATATTTTGCCCGTTTCTTTCAATCCAATCTGAGCTTTCCATTTAACTTCCATAACCAATTTGACTCTTTCATTTTCCTTTTCAACTACTTTATTGCAAAATTCTTAAACCCTTTGTCTTAGATGACAATTAGATGGCGAGAAATACAGTCCAGGTTCTGTTGTTCACTTTAACGCATTCAATTCTCAGCTCAAACATCCAGCAAACTCCATCACTTTATTAACCATATAACCATATAACAATTACAGCACGGAAACAGGCCTTCTCGGCCCTTCCAGTCCGTGCCGACCATTTATTTTCCCCTAGTCCCATCTACCTGCACTCAGGCCATACCCCTCCCTTCCCTTCCCGTCCATATACCTATCCACTTTACTTTTAAATGTTAAAATCCATCCTGCCTCCACCACTTCTGCAGGGAGATCATTCCACACGGCCACGACTCTCTGAGTAAAGAAGTTCCCCCTCATGTTACCCCTAAACTTCTGTCCCTTAATTCTCATGTCATGCCCTCTTGTTTGAATCTTCCCTACCCTCAATGGGAAAAGCTTATCCACGTCAACTCTGTCTATCCCTTTCATCATTTTAAAGACCTCAATCAAGTCCCCCCTTAGCCTTCTGCGCTCCAAAGAATAAAGACCTAACTTGTTCAACCTTTCTCTGTAACTTAGTTGCTGGAACCCAGGCAACATTCTAGTAAATCTCCTCTGTACTCTCTCTATTTTGTTGACATCCTTCCTATAATTAGGCGACCAAAATTGTACACCATATTCCAGAATTGGTCTTACCAATGCCTTGTAAAATTTTAACATTACTTCCCTACTCCTATATTCAATGCTCTGATTTATAAAGGCCAGCACACCAAAAGCTTTCTTTACCACCCTATCTACATGCGATTCCACCTTCAGGGAACTATGCACAGTTATTCCTAGATCACTCTGTTCCACAGCATTCCTCAATTCCCTACCATTTACCATGTACGTCCTATTTTGGTTTGTCCTGCCAAGATGTAGCACCTCACACTTATCAGCATTAAACTCCATCTGCCATCTTTCTGCCCACTCTTCCAAATGGCCCAAATCTCTCTGTAGACTTTGAAAATCTACTTCATTATCCACAGCACCACCTATCTTAGTATCATCTGCATACTTACTTATCCAATTTTCCACCCCATCATCCAGATCATTGATGTACATGACAAACAGTGGACCCAACACAGATCCCTGAGGCACCCCACTGGTCACCGGCTTCCAACCTGACAAACAGCCATCCACCATTACTCTCTGGCATCTCCTATTCAGCCACTGTTGAATCCATCTTGCTACTCCGCCATTAACACCCAAAGATTGAACCTTCTTAACCAACCTTCCATGGGGAACCTTGTCAAAGGCCTTACTGAAATCCGTATAGACAACATCCACTGCTTTAACCTCATTTACCCTTATTGCAGGTGACATTTGACACAAATGTAGCCATTAATGCCCAATTGATCCAATTTGTGTAAGTGCCATCTCCTCCTATATTTTAAAAATGCGATGAGTTAATTATCAAAATTACATGAACTTCTATTAATTTGTTGTGGGATAACAAAAATAATGTTGCTCATGTATTGGTAATAATCTCAAAGCGAACATGGGCAGCACAGTGATGTAGCGCTAGAGTTTCTGCCTCACGGCGCCAGAGACCCGGGTTCAATCCTGACTATGGGTGCTGTCTGTGCAGAGTATATATGCTCTGCCCGTGACTTGCGTGGGTTTTTCCTGAGATCTTCGGTTTCCTCCCATGCTTCAAAGACGTACAGGTTTGCAGGTTAATTGGCTTGGTAAAAATGTGAAAATTGGCCCTAGTGTAGGATAGTGTTGATGAGCGGGCATCGCTGGTCGGCGCGGTCTCGGTGCAGACTTTGTAAAGCTGAAAGAGAAATAAAAACTGGCTTCAAATCCTAAATGCAATGTACATGAGGCAGCTTGAGAAATTTGATAAATAAGAAATAAACTTACATTAATTTTCAACATAAACCTACAGTAGGTGAAAACATTTTTGCAGTTAAATAATTTAAGTGGCTATCATTTATTTATTTGCTTGCTGCACCTAGCTCATATCTCTCCAAATCTTTCCCATTGTAGTATCCATCTTTACCACTTTCTCTGGCAGCTTGTTCCATGTCTCCTCTATCCTCTGTTTGAAAACGTTGCCCCTCTGGTCCCTTTTAAATTTTTTCTTGCTCATCTTAAACTGATGTCCTCTAGTTTTAAACTCTCCCTGGGGAAAAGATCTTGACTGTTCACTTCACCTCTGCTCCTCAGGATTTTATAAGCTCACCCTTCTTCATTAGTAGGAAAAAACCCCAACCCATCCTGCTTCCCCTTATAGCCGATACCCTCCAGACCAGTAAAATGCCTGTCCCACCAGCATGCAACTCTATGCGATGAGCGTGACCTAACGTGGTCACTTGAGCCATCCGGCGTCGCGGAGTCGATCCCACTTCGATCGCCGGAGCCGTGCCAAATTGTGCGGAGTTCGTCTCGACATCGCGCGGGGCTCCGAAAAACTGACTATGTTCAAAAATTCCGCGCAGCAACGGCTTGTCGGCTCGCAGTCGCCTCGACGCATTACACACCGTCTCGACGTCGTGCCTCCGTGACCCTCTCTGTAGGTGCCTCCGTGACCCTCTATGTGTGTGGTTCCGTGGCCCTCTGTGTGTGTGCCTCTGCGCCCCTCTCTTTGTGCCCCTCTCTGTCCTGGCGAACTTACCTTTAAGACTTCGCTCCAAGTTCGCCTCACTTTGCGCCGCGTTGCGTCACTCACCCGACCTCCGCGCGGCCCTCGCTGCCGGTTTGGTCGTGCTTGCCGCATGCAGGCGCATGCTGGTGAGAACGGCCCTGTACAGGGGATCACCCGACCTCCGCGCGGCCCCCGCTTCTAGTTTGATCGCGCTCATCGCATGGAGTCGGATGCTGGTAGGACAGGCCCTTAACATCGTTAAATCTGTAGGAAGGAACTGCAGATGCTGGTTTGCATCGAAGATAGACACAAAATGCTGGAGTAACTCAGTGGGACAGGCAGCATCTCTGGAGAGAAAGAATGGGTGATATTTTGGGTCAAGACCATTCTTCAGACTGAGAGTTAGGGGAGAGGGAAACACAGAGATATGGAAGGATAAGGTGTGAAAACTGGAGATCAAAGGGGACGGTGATCAAGGAAAATGTGGAATAGATCATTGTTCGCGAGGGGAAGGTGACAACGAGACATACAATTTAATCAAGGGAAGGGGACAGTCAAACTGGCCGGAGAACTAGGATGGGGGAGGGATGCAGAGAGAGGGAACACAAGGGTTGCTTCTTCTTCTTGCGTATCAAGTGCACAGCCTGAAGTTGTAAGTCAACTTGTTCTGTTTGATCTTCTGTTTGTGCACGCCAGGTTGATTGCATTCGTCGTAACAGGGTGGACCACATGAAGGTTGCAATCACCCATCCCAAGGGTTGCTTGAAGTTTGAGGTCAATATTCATGCCACTGGATTGTAAGCTTCCCAAGCCAAATATGGGCTTTAAATCTGCTTTCCCTTTAAGTCTAAGGCCATCTTTCCTGTTGCAGGGGGATCCTGACTGTGAATGTTGACCGGTTATTTGGATTCTTTTAATGAAGGATTAATTGTTACAATTGTTATAAGTTTGCTTATAAATAGCATAGTTGTTCTGATGACGCTAGATCATCAAAAGGCAGAAGACAGGCAGAAATTTCAAATTCTCTTCATGTTAATTAATTTAGTGAATACATCAACTTGTTCTGCACTCTTCCCGTAAATAAGCTAGATATTTTATTTTTTCCCCGTTGTAAGGGATTCTGCTGACAATTCATGATGTCAACTCCGGTCGTGACCCCTCTGTCCAAATCTGAGGAAAGACATCCTTGCCATAGAGGGGGTACAGAGAAGATTCACCAGACTGATTCCTGGGATGTCAGGACTTTCATATGAGGAAAGATTGGATAGACTCGGCTTGTACTCGCTGGAATTTAGAAGATTGAGGGGGGATCTTATAGAAACTTACAAAATTCTTAAGGGGTTGGACAAGCTAGATGCTGGAAGATTGTTCCCGATGTTGGGGGAGTCCAGAACAAGGGGTCACAGTCTAAGGATAAGGGGGAATTCCTTTAGGACCAAAATGAGGAAAACATTCTTTACACAGAGAGTGGTGAGTCTCTGGAATTTCATTTCGGAGTCACGTGAGTGACTTCGTGAAGAGCCCGCCGGCGCGCATGCTCGACATATCGTCGTAACGCGTTGCTGCGACGGCTGGCGGTGGAGCGCGCTCCTCGCCAGCCCTTCATAAGGGGCCACGGAGGTGAGTATTCCACCTTTAGTTGGTGGTCCTTGTTGTCTGATTATGTCTTGCAGCAAGGACATGGATGGGAGTTCGAAGGGCCGGAGGACGTCAGGACGAGTTCGCCGGTCAACAGTTCCGGGGCCTTTACCATCGGCAGTACCTGCAGCGCAGGCCGGGACTCAGGCGGAGATGTGGGTAAGCCCTGTGTTCACAGGTCCAGATCCGCCAGCACACCACAGCTCGGAGGAGTTCGACGAGGAGGAGTGTGGTGTGCCGCCAGAGCAGGGGGACCCTGCCATGGCAGTCAGGTTGTCAGCGGGCTCGCTGGCGACCTCGAGCAGGGCGCGTGCCGTTGCACGGCCTGTTCCACTCAGCCCTCCGAGAAGGGGGAGGGGAGGAGCCCAGAAGCCTAACCCTGTTAGGGCTAAGGCATTGCCTGTCGCGGAGGAGCGGTCAGGTTCCAGGGCGAGACCCGGGGCGGCTGTGAGGTCCAGCCGGCACACCCCGACTCTCGACGCCGGGACGGGTCGGTTGAGTCGGGTCTCGTCGCGGTCGCCGAGCCCCCCATGGATGGGTGGGCGGCACCATGCGTCGGCAACGTCCACGATGTGGGCAGCCGGCAAGACTGCGCGGGCCCCAGGCAGCCATGCTTCGGCTGGTGCCGACACCTCGCCGCATGTGCCCTTAGTGGCAGCGGCTTCAGCTCTCGCTAAACGGAGGCGATTGAACACGCCCGCGCAGGAATCGCGCAGTTTCGCCTCGGCGGCTGTTAGCGACAACTACCGGCACCGGCAGGGCCTCGACGAGGTGCGGGCCGATGACAGGAGCCCGGTTTTCTTTTCAGAGCCGGAGGACTCCAACCACCTGAGTGTTCAGGGTGAAGGGCGTATTGACCGTATGGAGCGGCTGCTGGAGCTCCTGCTTCAACGTCAACAACAGCAGGGCAGCAACAGGCACAGGGCGTCTTCACCAACATCTACTATCAGCCTGGAGCAGCACGAGGAGGAGGTTCTGGTGGATCCCGTACCACCTCCGGTGGAGGTGCCAGCGGAGGAACTTTTGGATGTGGCGACCAAATTCGCGGCCCCACATACGGCTGGTCTTCCTCTCAATTCAAAGCTGGCAGCCACAGTGGACTTTCTTAATAATCAGGTGCTGCAGGAAGAAGTCCTCATCCAGGCTATGAGCCGTCACAAGGCTCCATCAAACTGCAACTCCCTCAACGTGCCTGTGGTCAATACGCCAATATGGGGCAACATCAGTGCGGCTATCCGTCAACAAGAGCTACAATTGCAGCGGATCCTGAAACTCCTCACGGCCGGTATTACCGCCTTTGCGCGGTCGGTGGACGAGGACGAGCTGAATTTGGACCAGGAAGATGCTCTGGCCTTATTGTGCGCGACCCAGCACGAAATCAACGGGTTTCGCAAAAACAGCATCCGCCCAGCACTCAACCCGAAGTTTGCAGGATTGTGCAAACCACCGCCGCCGCCGCCGCCCCGTCAGCTCTTTGGTGAGGACCTCTCGAAGAGAGTCAAAGAGCTTGACGAACAAGCCAAAACGGTGGGGATCATGCGCTCTAAGAGTGCCCCCACACCATCCGGCTCAAAAGCTCCATACATTCGCTCACGAGGGTCGGCCAGTGCCTCGACGAGGACTCACCCTCTAGCTCCACAACGACAACAACACCAGAACCAGCACCAAGGGTCTTTTTTAGGACAGGGTCGGCAGAGACCTTTTTGGAAATCGAAGACGCCGCGCCCTCAAGCCAACCCAGCACCTCCACGGCCACCCACACGTGTCAAGGACCGCCGGTAACCACGGAGGTGAGGGGGTCTGGTTCTCTCTTTTCTCTCTGTTTAACTTCCCATGTTGGTGGTCGTTTACGGTTGTTTTTGGATGCATGGGGTAATTTTACTGGTGATGAGTATGTGTTGCGGAATATTCAGGGGCATAAAATTGAGTTTATTAATGGCGACATTCCTCCATCCCAGCACATGCCTGGTCGTACGTTCAAATTGTCTGCTGCAGAACAGGCAGCAGGTTACAAGGAAATTTTAAGTTTGGAACAGAAGGGTGTGATGAGAAAACAGTGCATGAGTCAATTGAATTTGTTTCGAACATATTTACTAGACCTAAGAAGGATGGAGGCTGTCGTGTCATTATTGATCTAACCCGTTTGAATACGTTTGTAACATATACTCATTTTAAAATGGATACGTTTGAAACAGCCAAATCATTGATTTCTCATGGCTGCTTTATGGCATGCATTGATTTGAGGGATGCATATTATTCAGTATCCATCCAGAAAGATGATAGAAGGTTTTTGAAATTTATCTGGATGGGGCAACTTTGGCAGTATAAGGCTTTGCCTAATGGGCTTACTACAGCCCCTAGATTGTTCACTAAATTGGTGAAGCCAATCATGGCTTATTTGAGACAACGACATCATATAGTTATGGCCTATTTAGATGATGTCTTTATTGTGGGCCACACCCTGCAATTGGCTGAACAGGGTGTTGCAGCTGCTGTTAATATATTTCAACAATTAGGATTCATTGTCCATCCAGAGAAATCAAAGTTCTGCCCTGCCCAGGTAATTAATTACCTAGGGTTCACGGTGAACTCAATGAGCATGAGGATAACTATACCAATTAACAAAATTGAGGAAGTCACTAAGGTGTGCAGAGATTTAATTGGCACCAATATACCATCGATTCGGCATACAGCCACAGTAATTGGCAAGTTAGTGGCTTTGTTTCCGGCAGCACGATATGGACCTTTGCATTATCAGAATTTGCAAAGAGCTAAAATTACTGCGTTAAAATGGAACGCTGGTCATTACGATCGATCTATGCAGCTGCCGTCCGAAGCGATAACTGAGTTGCAATGGTGGGTGTGTCACATTAGCAACTCATTTAAGCCTGTCAGGGAGGCTAATCCGGTGGTATATTTACAGACTGATGCAAGCTCCAATGGCTGGGGAGCTACTGATAATTGCTCTAGTTGTGGGGGTAGATGGGACACCCTTGAGGCATCGATGTTGATGACTCAAGGGATTAACTATTTGGAGTTGCTGGCAGCATTCCACGGACTTCGTGCATATTGTTCCAAGCTTGTTGGAGCACACGTCCGTCTCCAAATAGACAACACCACAGCTGTGGCATATTTAAACCATATGGGTGGTACCAGGTCAGTTTCGTGTGACAAATTGGCTAACTCAATTTGGCTCTGGTGTATTCAAAGAGACATTTGGATTTCAGCTACCTATTTGCCAGGTGAGCTTAATACTGTGGCGGACACCAGGTCACGCAAATTTAATGACAATATTGAATGGATGTTGCATCCTGAGATTTTTGCTAAAGTCACAGCCAAATTTGGTAAACCGGACATTGACCTTTTTGCGTCACGGTTGAACCATCAGGTACCAGCCTACGTTTCATGGGAACCAGATCCTGGGGCAATAGCGCTAGATGCATTCTCGCTGGACTGGGGGAATTGGGTTTTCTATGCCTTCCCTCCGTTTTGCCTCATCAGTCGGGTATTGCGAAAGATTCAGGCAGATGCTGCCAAGGGCATCCTTATTATACCCGACTGGCCCACACAGCCTTGGTATCCGGTGGTCTTTGACATGCTCAACGAACCTTGGGTCCTTTTGAAGGGTTGCCCACAATTGGTTACTCACCCTGTGTCAGGGGAGCCACATCCCTGCCATGGCTATTTAAATTTGTTGGCTTGCAGGTTCTGAACAGGCCGTTAGTCCAATACGGCCTCTCGGCTCGGACCATGGATACCATCGGGGCGTCGTGTCGAGAGTCCACAAGGCGAAGATACCGCTCGCATATTAAGAAGTGGGAAGCCTACTGCAGCCGCTCTCGCATCACGTACGATGACGTGACAATAACCGACGTCCTGGAATTCCTCGCGGGGTTGCACCATGATGAACACTTAAGTTACAGTGCCATCAACAGCGCCAGAAGTGCGCTATCATTCTACCTCAAGATTGGGGTAGGATCCAACAGGCTAGTGTCCAGACTCATGCGGGGTATATTCAATATGAATCCGCCTACACCACGCTATAATATCACCTGGGATGTCAGGGACGTATTAACCCTGCTCAGGACGTGGTCTCCCATGGAAGGGCTCCAACTGGACCAACTCACCATGAAGCTGGTGATGTTACTAGCGCTGACTTCAGCTCAGAGGGTACAGACACTACACAAACTGCGTGTCGACAGAATGACATCTACCCCTACAGAAGTAGTCTTTTTCGTTGACGAGCTACTAAAGCAGCATAGACCTGGGTGCACAGGGCTGCAGCTGAAGTTCCCGGCATACCCCGCAGATGCTAGGCTATGTTTAGCCTCACATATCCGCCACTATGTCAAGGTGACGGCACGCATCAGAGGAATGGAGAGATACCTGCTTGTCACTCATAAGAGACCTCATCATCGAGTGACAGTCCAGACGATATCCAGGTGGCTTCGAGTCGTCTTGGGTAAGTCAGGTATCGACACTAATGTGTTCAAGTCTCATTCCACCAGGGCTGCATCGACGTCAGCGGCGAGGGTCATGGAGGTGCCCATGGACCAAATTCTCGCCACAGCAGGATGGGCGAATGAAGCTGTGTTCCAGCGTTTTTATAACAAGCCTGTTGCTGCTCCTCTACAGTTCGCAGAAGCCGTGCTGAATGCAGGTCAAGAACATGGAGATGTCCCCGCATGAGGGGTTTTTGATTTGTTATTAATAAATATGCTTTTGTTTTGCAGTATGAGCTATTGAGCCAGTTTGTTCCTCCCATCCATCCCTGGTAGTGGTGTGTCAGCATGGACGTGGTCCAGGGCGTGTAATCACAGAAGCTTTGAAGTCTTCACGAAGTCACTCACGTGACTCCGAAATGAAATAGTAAGATTGAACGAGAACTTACCAGTTCGAAGGTTGATCATTATTTCATGAGGAGTCGAAGTGAGGGATTTCGTGCCCTCCTCGCCCAACCCTCAATCACCTTCATCTGGTAATCTTAGTCAATTCAATCATACTATGCGAAGTCATTTCTATTGTTGGTTCTGTGATTCCACGCCGCTGCTTTGAAGTATGTCGAGCATGCGCGCCGGCGGGCTCTTCACGAAATCCCTCACTTCGACTCCTCATGAAATAACGATCAACCTTCGAACTGGTAAGTTCTCGTTCAATCTTACTATTCTCTGCCACAGAAGGTAGTTGAGGCCAGTTCATTGGCTATATTTAAGAGGGCGTTAGATGTGGCACTTGTGGCTAAAGGGATCAGGGGGTATGGAGAGAAGGCAGGTACGGGATACTGAGTTGGATGATCAGCCATGATCACATTGAATGGCGGTGCAGGCTCGAAGGGCCGAATGGCCTACTCCTGCACCTAATTTCTATGTTTCTATGTTTCTATAATGTGCTAACTTTGCATTTTATAACAGCGGTTTCACACTGCAAACTCTAAAGGGCCTGTCCTACAAGCATGCGACTCTACGCGATGAACGCGATCAAACTAGAAGCGGTGGCCGCGCGGAGGTCGGGTGATCCCATGTACAGGGCCGTTCCCACCAGCATGTGCCTGCATGCGGCAAGCGCGACCAAACCGGCAGCAGGGGTCGTGTGGAGGTTGGGTGAGTGGCGAACTTGGAGCGAAGTCTAAGGTAAGTTCGCCAGGACAGAGAGGGGCACACAGAGAGGGGCACAGAGGCACACACACACACAGGGCCATGGAGCCACACACATGGAGGGTCACGGAGGCACCTACAGATAGGTTCACGGAGGCACGATGTCGGGGCGGTGTGTAATGCGTCGAGGTGACTGTGAGCCGACAAGCCGTTGCCGCACGGAATTTTTTGAACATAGTCAGTTTTTTGGAGCCCCGAGTGATGTCGGGACGAACTCCGCACAATTCCGCACGGCTCTGGCGATCGAAGTGGGACCGGCCCCGCGATACCGGACGGCTCAAGTGACCACGTTAGGTCGCGCTCATCGCATAGAGTTGCATGCTGGTGGGACAGGCCCTTAACTCTAGGTCAGGGGTGGGGAACCTGCGGCCTTCTAAGCCATTAAGTGCGGCCTTTTGAATGAATCTAAATTTTGTAGAACAAATCTTTTTATTATTATTAATATGTTTTTGTTCATCTTTTATGATTTTAATTTTAATCTTAAAATGAACGTATTTAAAATATCAAAGAGTAAAAGAAGATTCAACGAAATAATCCTCCTCACAATTAAAACATTAGTAAGTCATGAGGGCTATTTTAACGAAATAATGTACATTTCGAAGTATATCTAATTGAAGTTTTTTTCTTGGATGCGGCCTTGTTAGATCACAGCTAACTTAATGCAGCCTTCCACCATTAAAAGGTTCCCCACCCCTGCTCTCGGTCTGGGATATAATACTGGCCAGTGTGAAACTGGCATGAGTATTTGTTAGTTTTGGGACGCTGGACTCGGTCTGACTATTGCTGCAAAGGTGCAGTTCAGTTTAGTTTATTGTCACGTGAGCCAAGGTACAGTGAAAAGCTTTTGTTGCATGCGAACCAGTCAGTGGAAAGCCAATACGTGTCTGAGGCTCTATAAGGCGCTGGTCAGGCCACATTTAAAGTATTGTGAGCAGTTTTGGGCACCATACCTGAGGAAGGCGGTGCTGGCCCCGGAGAGAGTCCAGGGGAGGTTTACACGACTAATCACAGGAATGAGTGGGTTAACATAGGATGAGCATTTGACGGGGGGTGGGAGATTGCAACCTTGAAGGGGGGCGTCGTTCTGTACGGGTATGGCTGCCCAGCCTGCAGCTGTCCGTTTTTCATTTTTTTTAAATTTTTAGTTAGTTGAGTTTTTGTTTTTCAGAGTTCCAGTCTTTTTTATGTGGGGGGGGGGGGGGGGGGGGGTGGAGGGGGAAACTACTTTTCAGGGTCCCTACCTGGTCGGAGAGGCAGCTTTTCTCCGGGCTGCACCGTCGACCATTCCTCGCGGCCTACCAGCGGGCCTGGAGCGGCGTTTCCTGAGGGGGCCGCCCAGAACGTCGGCTTCGGCAGCGGCTCAGCGCTGGAGCACCATCGGGGAGCGGAGCGGGCGATACCTTGCCTGGGTTGCCGCGCTGGAGCTGCAGAATGCTGAGACCGCAGGTGAACATCGTGGAGCTGCGGGACTGTGGAGCGGCCGGCCGCGGGCAGCTTGGTTGGAGGTTTAATAGCCTCATGGATGTTGGGATTAAATTAAGCTATTGTTTGAAAACACACTTTAAAAGCTGGAGTGAAATGTTGACTTTGGCCATTTCCAAAAATGCATGACATCATATCAACTGAAGCATCTGCTCCGAATATTTTCATTCCATGGAAGTTGACGACAGTGGATGGATGTGTTTATTTTAGTTTAGTTCAGAGATGCAGCGCGGAAACAAGCCCCTCGTGTCCGCACCGACCAGCGATCCCTGCACATTAACACTATCCTACACACTCTAGGGACAATTTTACAATGATACCAAACCAATCAATGTAGTGTGGGAGGAAACGGGAGATCCCAGAGAAAACCCACACAGGTCGCTGGGAGAACGTACAAACCCCGTAAAGACAGAACCCATAGTCAGGATCGAACCCGGGTCACTGGCGCTGTGAGGCAGTAACTCTACTGTGTACAGACAGCAGGTAGCTAACATTGTCGGCACAAGTACATCCATGGAAAGAATGGGAAATTAACTCCTAAAGGGCCTGTCCTACCAGCATCCGACTCCATGCGATGAACGCGATCAAACTAGAAGCGGGGGCCGCGTGGAGGTCGGGTGATCCCCTGTACAGGGCCGTTGCCACCAGCATGTGCCTGCATGCGGCAAGCGCGACCAAACCGGCAGCGAGGGGCCGCGCGAAGGTCAGGTGAGTGGCACAACGCGGCGCAAAGTGAGGCGAACTTGGAGCGAAGTCTTAAGGTAAGTTTGCCAGGACAGAGAGGGACACACAGAGAGGGGCACAGAGGCACACACACACAGAGGGCCACGGAGCCACACACATAGAGGGTCATGGAGGCACCTACAGAGAGGTTCACGGAGGCACGATGTCTGGGCGGTGTGTAATGCATCGAGGTGACTGCGAGCCGACAAGCCGTTGCCACGCGGATTATTTGAACATGGTCAGTTTTTTTGGAGCCCCGCGCGATGTCGGGACGAACTCCGCACAATTCCGCACGGCTCCGGCGATCGAAGTGGGACCGGCCCCGCGATGCCGGACGGCTCAAGCGACCACGTTAGGTCGCACTCATCGCATAGAGTTGCATGCTTGTAGGACAGGCCCTTTACACTGAAGATAGACACAAAAAAGCTGGAGTAACTCAGTGGGACAGGCAGCGTCTCTGGACAGAAGGAATGGGTGACGTTTCGGTTGAAACTTCTTCAGCAGTGATTGTATTGGGAGGAGGCGGATAGGCCGATCGAGCTGGCTGTGTGAGCTAGTGTTCAGGCACATCAAACTGGGTGTGTGAGACAGGAAGGGCAGGGCGGATGTGCAGCAGATAGAGGTGTGATGGGCAGCGTGAGCAATCTGCAAAGCAAAGGAAATAGATCTTAGATTCGTTTAGTTTAGTTTAGAGATAAAGCCCTTTACCCCACCGAGCCCGCACCGACCAGCGATCCCCGCACAGCCACGCTATCCTGCACACACTAGGGACAATTTACACTTATACCAAGCAAATTGACCTACAAACCTGTACGTTTTTGGAGGGTGGGAGGAAACTGAACATCTCAGAGAAAGCCCACGCGGTCACGGGGAGAACGTACAAACTCCATACAGACAGCACCCGTAGTCAGGATCAAACCCGGGTCTCCAGTACTGCAAGCGCTGTAAGACCGCAACTTTAATGCTGTGCACCGTGTGCCCCTTATACACCCTAAAGGGCCTGTCCCACCAGCATGCAACTCCATGCGATGAGCGCGACCTAACGTGGTCGCTTGAGCCGTCCGGCGTCGCGGGGCCGGTCCCACTTCGATCGCCGGAGCCGTGCGGAATTGTGCGGAGTTCATCCCGAGTTCGTCCCGACACCACGCGGGGCTCCGAAAAACTGACTATGTCCAAAAATTCCGCGCGGCAACGGCTTGTCGGTTCGCAGTCGCCTCAACACATTACACACCACCTCAACATCGTGCCTCCGTGACCCTCTCTGTAGGTGCCTCCGTGACCCTCTATGTGTGTGGCTCCATGGCCCTCTCTGTGTGTGTGCCTCTGTGCCCCTCTCTGTGTGTCCCTCTCTGTCCTGGCGAACTTACCTTAGACTTCGCTCCAAGTTCTCGCGGCCTCACTTTACGCCGCGTTGCGTCACTCACCCGACCTCCGCGCGGCCCCTGCTGCTGGTTTGGTCGCGCTTGATGCATGCAGGCGCATGCTGGTGGGAACGGCCCTGTACAGGGGATCACCCGACCTCCGCGCGGCCCCCGCTTCTAGTTTGATCGCGCTCATCGCATGGAGTCGGATGCTGGTAGGACAGGCCCTTAACTTTCCCATTTCTGCCAATCAGGTAAAACATTAACACAGCACACCTTTACATGTGCTTGTGCAGATGGAAATTAGTGCACAACTGGGAGCTAATGCATAGCCACAAGCACAATGCACACATGGAAAACTGTATATTCTAGTGGAGATGAAATATACACCATGAACTTGAACTGAATGCCTGAATTAGTAATAATAATAGTGGAGCCATAAAGATTGAATGCAAAACTGGTGTTTGCAACCAATTGTTTCTCTGTAATTTCTTGCATTCTTGTGTCAATCTTAGGTAAACATCGCCTGAAATATTTTGACTGTTCCACACAAACTTGAAACCTGAACAGGGGTGAGGTTTGTAGGTTAATTGGCTTGGGTTGGGTTTGTATACTTGGTATAAACGGCCTCTCGCACTTATGCGATTTTTGCCGGCACCCGTCATAGTCGCAGCCGGTTGCTGAAAATGTTCAAAACGTTGAAAATCCAGAAAGAGGTACGACTCTTTGGGCGACTACTCACCGCCGAACGGGCGGTGTCGTGGGGTGTCGGGGGGGGTGACGCCTGTATGGTCGTGTGTAGTCGCCCAAAGAGTCGTACCAGTTTCTGGATTTTCAACCTGCTGCGACTATGACAGGTGCCAAACAAACAGGCCCTTAAGTGTAAATTGTCCCTAGTGGCTGTAGGCTTGTGTTAATGCATGGGGATCGCTGGTCGGTGCAGATTCGTTGGGCCGAAGGGCCTGTTTCCATGCTATATCTCTAAACTAAACTAAATGTTGTATATTGGAGTGGCTGCAATTAGGTAAATGGCCACTACAAGGCACGTCAAGGCCAAACTGGGAAGGTGACAGAGCTGTCAACGGGAGAAGATAAATGAGCTCATGCAGGAGACACGAGAGAAGAGGTTAGAGTTTCAGTGAGGCGGTGTTTGGTTTATGGTTTCATGGCTGTCATCCCACTGCAGTGTTAGCCCGCTGTTTCAAACGTCAAAACTTGGCTTATTATCATGACAGAGAGGTCACGACTGCTGTTAACATTTTGAATTGTCAGCAGAATCGCTAACATTAGGGGAAAAAAACATGTCTAGCTTATTTACTAGAGGCGTCCAGACCAAGGTGATTTATTCACTAAATTAGAATTAAGGTGAAACAGGGAATTTGTCCAACACAAAGGATCATGGATATCAAAAACCTTTACTGCAGACACCTGGGGGAAATAAATCTATTGCACTTAACTTAGTTTAGTTTAGTTTAAAGATACAGCATGGAAACAGCCCCTTCGGCCCATCGAGTCCGTGCCGACCAGCAATCCCCGCACATTAACACTGTCGTACACACACTAGGGACAATTTACATTTATACCCAGCCAATTAGCTTACAAACCTGCACGTGCAAGGAAACCCCGGATCTCGGAGAAAACCCACGCTGTCACTGGGAGAACGTACAACGTCTGTACAGACAGCACCCGCAGTCAGGATCGAACCCAGGTCTCTGGCGTTGTAAGGCAGTAGCTCTAACGCTGTGCCACCATGCAGTAATCATCTCTTTTTGCTCGAGGGTGTGTGCAGTGGGAGAACCAGTGCAAGAGCAAGCTCGGGGGGGGGCGGGGGGGGGGGGGTGGATCCTGAAGGAACTGCAGATGCTGGTTTAAACCGAAGATAGACACTAAAAGCTGCAGTAACTCAGCAGGACAGGCAGCATCTCTGGAGAGACGGAATGGGTGACGTTTCGGGACGAGAGTCTGAAGAAGGGTCGCGACCCGAAACGTCAACCATTCCTTCTCTCCAGAGATGCTGCCTGTCCTGCTGAGTTACTCCAACTTTTTATGTCTATCTTCAGGGACCTGAATGCTCTGGCTTCATATATTTACTTTCTTTCTCATTTGAAGGTTTAAAATGATAGACATCCACGAACGTTTAACAATTTTTCAAAGTCAGAAGTAATCTAATGTCAAAAGTAATCCAAGTGTGAGATTGCAGCCTTGTGTTTGATGGACAACAGGATGCTATTTTGGCCAGTGTTTCCAGGGATCAGGGCACTGCCTCATGTGATGCTAAGCCTGGCTTTCTGGGTCATTTACCAAACTGGCTGAGTACAGTTTGCGTGTGGCTGCAGTAAACCTGAGTTAGAAAGGGGAGCAAACATGAACATCAGGTTTCACAATCCTGCTCCCTATCATTAGATCATAAGTGATAGGAGCAGAATTAGGCCATTCGGCCCATCAAGTCCGCTCTGCCATTCAACCTCTGACACCCGTACTAATTAAGAATCTATCTATCTCTGCCGCTGACATGGCCTTCACAGGCTCTGTGGCAAAGAATTCCACAGATTGACCACCCTCTGACTTTGGAAATTCCTGGGTCTGAAGAAGGGTCTCGACCCGAAACGTCGCCTATCTCCTTCACTCCTTAGATGCTGCTGCACCCACTGAGTTTCTCCAGCTTTTTGTGTAACCCTTTGGAAATTCCTCCTCGTCTCCTTCCTAAAAGAACGTCCTTTAATTCTAAGTATGACCTCTAATCCTAGACTCTCCCACTAGTGGAATCATCCTCTCCACATCCACTCTTTCCAACACTTTCACTACTCTGTATGTTTTAATGAGGTCCCCCCCCTCATTCTTCTAAACTCCAGCAAGTACAGGCCCAGTGCCATCACATGCTCATCATATGTTATCCAGCAAATGCCCATGAAAAATATCTACCTATGGATTTTAGGTGAAGCTGAAGTGCATTGATGACACGGTGGAACAGCCGGAGAGTTACTGCCTTACGGCGCCCGAGACCTTAGTTCAATCCTGACTACGGGCGCTGTCTGTGCGGAGTTTGTATGTTCTCCCTGTGACCTGCGTGGGTTTTCTCCGAGATCTTCAGTTTCCTCCCACACTCCAAAGATGTGCCGGTTTGTAGGTTAATTGGCTTGGTATAAATGTAAAAATTGTCCCTAGTGTTTGTAGGATAATGTTGGTGTGCGGGGATCGCTGGCCGGTGGGGGTTCAGTGGGCCGAAGGGCCTGTTTCCGCGCTGTACCTCTAAACGAAACCAAACCAAACTCAACTCAACTGATAATCTGGTATTCTCGAATTGGATTATTTCACGGCCATTCAAGAGATGAAACCTTTAGATCCAAACTACAGTGAAAACCATCGTCTTCATAAAAGGAGGGGGCATCTTGGGCAGAGTAATGTTACCGTAATGCCCTTCCCAACTGATCATTATTTCGGGAATACACTGAGACACAGCATGTCAAATGGCCTTTGAAAGACAGTATCATCGAGCTCTTTGGGGTGGGGGAATGCAACCTTCACGTGGTTGCCCTGTTTCGACAAATGCTTTCAACCCGGCGTGCACAATCAAATAAGATCAAATAGAACAAGTTGTCCAACAACGTTAGGCTGTGCACGCCAGACGCAAGAATAAGAAGAAGAAGAAGTTCGAGCTCTTTCAAAAGCAATTTCATACAGCTGTGCTTTAACTTCTATGTTCAGTAAATGTATCCAGTATTTCTTTAGAAAGCGTTAAGGCGTTGATGCTGATCTGATCATTGTAATGATTAAAACGGGTCAGTCCACCCCTAACCATGGAGTTAAGTGAACAAACATTGTGGGCAGCACAGTGACACAGAGGTAGTTGCTGCTTCACAATGCCTGAGACCCGGGATCGACTGACTAAAGGGTGCTCTGCGGAGTTTATTTATTCCCCCTGTGACTGCGGGGGTTTTCTCCGGGTGCTCCGGTTTCCGCCCACATTCCAAAGACGTACAGGTTTGTAGGTTGATTAGCTTCTGTAAAATGCATCTGGTGTGTCGGATGCAAAAATGGGACGGCATAGAATTAGTCTGTGGTTGATCAATGATTGGCGCTGACTCGGTGGGGCGAAGCGCCTGTTTCTAAGCTGTATCTCTAAGCTAAACTAATCCATCAATGTGAAGAGTAACAGTTGTCCCAGAATTGCATGGTTCTGAGCATCATTTTGAACACCCCCGTTCAGTCCGCCTACGCCTATATAATCTCTCAGTTGCTAAACACTTTAACTCCCCCTCCCATTCCCACACTGACCTTTCTGTCCAGGGCCTCCTCCACTGTCAGAGTGAGGCCCAGCGCAAATTGGAGGAACAGCACCTCATATTTAGCTTAGGCAGCTTACAAAATGTGGTACATACATTGATTTCTCTAATTTCAAGTAACCCATGCTTTCTTTCTATCTCCGACCCTCCACCACCCTAGTTCTTCAACTCGGTCCATTGCCCTCCTGATTAAATATTGTCACCTTCCCCTCAGCTAACAATGAACCATTCTATATTTCCTTACCAGCATCTGCTTTGATCTGTCATTTTCACACCTTACCCTTCCACATCTCTAAACACCCTCTCCCCTGACTCTCAATGTGCAGAAGGGTCACCCATTCCTTCTCCCCAGAGATGCTGCCTGTCCTGCTGAGTTACTCCAGCATTTTGTGTCTATCATTCAGAGCCGCTCAGGCATCTACAGATGTCACAATCTTCCTGAAGCATAGCAACATGGTTTAATTTAATCAATGTGCAAGTGCTCAATAACCTGTCACGCAGAACATTGCATTTTAATGGTTGGTTCAGAATATGGCGGTATTTGTAAATGGGGAATTATAAAGAGGAAATTTGCTCAATTTCCTAAAAGGCAATGCTTCCAGCTCAGCTGAGGCTCGTAATATGATCACCAATAACCATGTATTTTGCATTTGACATAACATTGTCATCCAGAGTGATCGAGCCACACAAAAAGTGAATTATAAGGAGGTCCATCTATATTAGGGGCAGAACAGGATTCTGTCATCAGCTAAAATATCTCCACTGAAATCCCTTTGCAGACAGGGAGGTACTGCATGTGTCAGCCCTCCACCGATGAGACCTTCACAAAAATATCTGAGCTGCGCAATTCATTTCCAGTGCTCTCCATCTGTACAGCATACACTCCCATGACATCCACTGCTAGGCAAAGGAACAAACAACCGAGCCCCAGTGGCATCTGCGTAAGCCGGCATGACAGTCTTGTCAATCTGTTGATCCACTACTTTAAAGAAATCACATTGCATAATTGAGTCCAGGGATTTGACGGAAGCAGTGTGAAAATCCATGACTGATGCTTGAACAATAGAAATGGAAGAGAACCAGATGCAGCCTGTGACAGTGTTGACTGGAATTTGCTGGCACTGGATACTGACAGTTTTGCATCGTCTTGAATATTTTGTCCCTACAAATGTAAAAAAAAACAATGATAGACACAAATAGCTGGAGTAACTCAGTGGCTCAGACAGCCCCCGCCTACCAACACTTTCCCAGTCCGACTTCAGGAGCTCCAAGCCACAGGAGCTTCGACCGCCCCGACACAGGAGCTTCGGGAGCCCTGATACGGTGGCTTTGACCGCCGGATACGGGAGCTTCGATCGCCCCGCACGGATGGTTCGACTGCCCCGTCCGCGGGAGAATGAAGAGGAAGAAGATTGGGCTTTTTTGACTTCCATCACAGTGAGGAATCTGGGGAATCTGCTGTGGTGGATGTTTATGTTGACTTTTATGTAGTTGTGTGTCTTGTTGCTTTTTTGTTTCGTATTGCTGTATGGTAAATCGCAAATCACTTTACCTTAACTGGTACACGTGACAATAAAAGACCTTTGAAACCTTTGAAACCTTTATCCTACACACACTAGGAACAGATGACATTTTGGGTTGAGATCATTTTTCAGGGTCTCGACCCGAATAACCTATTTCCTATCTTTACTTATTTGATCTTTCCCAGTTCCTATTAGTCTGATCCTTTTATCACATTAATTAACAGACGGGCATACATTAAAGGGCCTGTCCCACCAGCATGCAACTCTATGCGATGAGCGCGACCTAACGCTTGAGCCGTCCGGCGTCACGGGGCCAGTCCCACTTCGATCGCCGGAGCCGTGCGGAATTGTGCGGAGTTCGTCCCGACATCGCGCGGGGCTCCGAAAAACTGACTATGTTCAAAAATTCCGCGTGGCAACGGCTTGTTGGCTCGCAGTCGCCTCGACGCATTACACACCGCCTCGACATGGTGCCTCCGTGAACCTATCTGTAGGTGCCTCCGTGACCCTCTATTTGTGTGGCTCCGTGGCCCTCTGTGTGTGTGCCTCTGTGCCCCTCTCTGTGTGCCCCTCTCTGTCCTGGCGAACTTACCTTTAAGACTTCGCTCCAAGTTCGCCTCACTTTGCGCCACGTTGCGCCGCTCACCCGACCTCCGCGCGGCCCCTGCTGCCGGTTTGGTCGCGCTTGCCGCATGCAGGCGCATGTTGGTGGGAACGGCCCTGTACAGGGGATCACCCGACCTCCGCGCGGCCCCCGCTTCTAGTTTGATCGCGCTCATTGCATGGAGTCAGATGCTGGTAGGACAGGCCCTTTACTCATCCTTTATAAGTTTGGGATTCTTTATCATTTTCTGGCCTTCCTTTCCGTTACAACCATCAGGGTCTTAGAATCTCTCGAGCTAGAATATCTAATCCTTCTCATTTCTATGGAAGCCCCATCGCTAACACTATTGCAGCAGTATTTGGACAAGATCGCCACCTGATGCATGGGCCTGCTCACCATGGGGCTGTTCACCATGGGCCTGTTCACCATGGGCCTGTTCACCATGGGCCTGTTCACCATGGGCCTGTTCACCATGGGCCTGTTCACCATGGGCCTGTTCACCATGGGCCTGTTCACCATGGGCCTGTTCACTACGCATGGTCCACCTGCGGGCTAAAGGGCCTGTTTCCGCGCTGTAGCTCTAAAGTGTAAAGTCCGCATCTTCCAAGGAAATTCCTAATATCCGCAGAGGAGAGTTGATAGAGCTATAGTAATATCAAAGCAGAGAAATACCATATATATAAACACCATATAAAGCATTTTATCAGGAAGCATCACAGTTTGCTTTGAGAACAGCTTCATCCAAGACCGCAACAAAAATTGCAGTGAACTGTGGACATAGCCCAGACCATCACACAAACCAACCTCCCTTCCATTGATGAGGCATACCCATGATGCCTCGGCAAGGCCAGCAGCATAATCAAGGACAAGCCGCACCGTGGCCACTCCCTCCTCTCCCCTCTTCCATTAGGCAAGCTATAGAAGTGTGAAAACACACACCTCCAGGTTCTGGGACAGTTTTTTCCCAGCTATCATCAGGCATTTGAATTCTCCTATCACAACCAGAGAGGAGTCCTGAAATATCATCTACCTCTTTGGTGACTATCCTTGATTGGATTTTGCTGGCTTTATCTTGCACCAAACATTATCTCCTTATCATGAATCTATACACTGTAAAATGGCTCGATTGTAATGATGAATGCACCTTCTGCTGACCGAACAGCTCGCAGCAATAGATGTTCACTGTACATGTGACAATGAACTAAACTGAAGCTAAATACATATCAAGCCAAACTCATGTACAAATACAACAGGTAGAGCAAAGGGGAAGACACAGAGTGCAGAATATAGTTCTCAGCATTGTAATGCCCCAATTCCGTAGACAAAGACCAATGTACAAATCCAGAATCAACAAATGTACCCCCTGGGTTGGGAACCCCTATTTATTAGATATATGGGAGAGAGAGTTTCAAAACAACAGGAAACGTAAGGTGAGGAAGGGTGGAAGCTGTTCCTGCATCTGGTGGTGCGGGCTTGCAAGCTTCTGTATCCTCTGCCTGACTGGAACAAGGAAAAGAGAGAATGACTGGGGTGGGCTAACTCTCTGATTACGTTGGCTACATTTCAGAAGCAGCTTGAACTGTGGCTGGAACCAATAGTGGAAAATCAGGTCTGGGCTACTACAACTCTTGGGCAGTCTTGGGCAGTCTTGGGCAGTCTTGGGCAGTCTTGGGCAGTCTTGGGCAGTCTTGGGCAGTCTTGAGCAGTCTTGGGCAGGGCTGTTCCAAAACCAAGCTCCGATGCATCCCAACAGTATGGTGCATCTGTAGAATCTTGTAACAGTCAATGGTGTAGTGACAGATTTTTATACTGTTTCAAGGATTCCTCCTTTGTCACTATGATTGAAGGCAGGGGTTTAGGAGATAATCGAAACGGATTCACGAGCTCTCCACGACATTCAAACCCATCCAAAGATAAATCTTCCAAAACACAGTCTCTTAAATAATAGCTTCTTTATTGTAGTAGTAACAGTAAGATATTCATCCATACTTCTTCTTGTTTAAGTACATTTTGATCTTACTCGTAGTCAAACTGGTGCATGGTGGAACTACTAGCGCATCTGTGCGAGAATCCCAAACACGCTCCGACTACGCATAAATCCCACCCACCTAATTACAGGCAGATAAAATTTAAAGGTATCTGGTTTTAGTTATAACATACTGAGTTAAGCTAAATGGCTACTACAAATGGAGTCATGCCAAATTTCCACAGTCGCCTGAGCAGGTAGAGGCTCTTGTTCGTCCGATTTCAATGTGGTTGATGCACAACAGATCACTGGTAATATTAACGCCAATGACCTCTCAACTATTTCCACTCTGACACCATGGATGCTGGTTGGGGTATGGTCACCACCATTCTTCATGAAGTCAATAACTAGCTCCTTCGTCTTGCTGACATTGAGGTAGAGGTTGTTGTCCTGACACCAATTTTCTAAGTTCCATATCTCCTTCTGCTACACTATCTCATCATTGTTTGTGATCCAGCCCATCACAGTGATGCCATCTGCAAACCTAGCTCTTAGGGCTAGTGGAATCAAGGGATATGGGAACAAAGCAGGAATGGGCAACTGATTTTAGATGTTAAAGAGGGAACTGCAGATGCTGGAGAATCGAGGGTTACACAAAAAGCTGGAGAAACTCAGCGGGTGCAGCAGCATCTAAGGAGCGAAGGAGATAGGTGACGTTTCGGGTCGAGACCCTTCTTCTCAACCCGAAACGTCGCCTATCTCCTTCGCTCCTTAGATGCTGCTGCACCCGCTGAGTTTCTCCAGCTTTTTGTGTAACAACTGATTTTAGATGATCAGCCATGATCATATTGAATAGGGGAGGTCCAGGACAAGGGGTCACAGCTTAAGGATAAGGGGGAAATCCTTTAGGACCGAGATGAGAAGGACTTTTTTCACACAGAGAGTGGTGGGTCTCTGGAACTCTCTGCCACAGAGGGTAGTTGAGGCCAGTTCAGTGGCTATATTTAAGAGGGAGTTAGATGTGGCCCTTGTGGCTAAGGGAATCTGAGGGTATGGAGAGAAGGCAGGTATGGAATACTGAGTTGGATGATCAGCCATGATCATATTGAATGGCGGTGCAGGCTCGAAGGGCCGAATGGCCTACTCCTGCACCTAATTTCTATGTTTCTATGAATGTAGGTGCTGGCTTGAAGGGCCGAATGGCTTACTCCTGCACTTATTTTTCTATATTTTTATAGATGGAATTTAAGCTGACTTTGGGCACTGATTTGTGACTGTATAGGGAGTATGGAAGGGGTCTAAAACACATTCTTGCGGGGCGACAGTGTTGAGAATTATTGTGAAAGGGATGTTGTCACCTAGTCAAGTCAAGTCAAGTTTATTTGTCACATACACAAACAAGACGTCTAGTGAGATGAAAGTGGCAATGCCTGCGGATTGTGCAAAAAAAACTACAGAACAGAATAGAACAGAATCAGTATTTACATATTAGGAAAAAAACAGCAATTTAAAAAACAGTAAATTAGTCCCTGGTGAGATAAGAAACTCCGTCTCATCCTCTCTGTTTTCACAGCAAGACAGGGGAGGCGTTTGCCTGGCCATAGCAGCTGGAACAGTCCATTACTGGGGTGGAAGGGGCCCCATGATGTTGTTGGCTCTGGCCCTGCACCTCCTGATGTATAGGTCCTGCAGGGGGGCGAGTGTAGTTCCCACAGTGCGTTCAGCCGAACGCACTACTCTCTGCAGAGCCTTCCTGTCCTGGGCAGCGCTGTTGCCAAACCAGATTGTGATGTTGCCGGACAAGATGCTTTCTACAGACCCAGAGTAGAAGCACTGGAGGATCCTCAGAGAGACTCTGAATTTCCTCAGGTGGTAAAGGCGCTGCCTTGCCTTACTCACCAGTGCGGCAGCGTGTGTTGTCCATGTCAGATCCTCTGAGATGTGGACTCCCAGGTATTTAAAGCAGCTCACCTTTTCCACAGTAGTCCCATTTATCTCCAGTGGCGTGTACGTCCTCGGATGATGTGCCCTCCTAAAGTCCACGATCAGCTCCTTAGTTTTTATGACATTCAAGAGGAGGCTGTTGTCATGACAACAGAGTGCCAGATCAGCCACCTCCTCCCGGCAGGCCTTCTCATTGTTATCGGAGATCAGGCCCACCACCACAGTGTCATCAGCAAACTTGATGATGCAGTTGGAGCAATCCTCACTGATGGTGGTCTATGGGTCCAGTGGCAGAGAACGCTCTTGATTCCCACATCCAGAAGTTGAAGATGAGTTTGGATGAGAATGTAGTTTTGTATGCAGAGCCATAGTCAATAAGTAGGAGTCTCATGTGGATGATTTTGTAGTATGAGATGTTCCTGAGATGGGTTTAAGGCCGAGGGATGGGTTCTCCTGTGGACCTGCTGCTTGAAACAGACCCTTCGGTCTAACCTGTCCATATTATCCAAGGTGGCATAAAGACAAATAGCAGGCATAACAGTTCATTTTGCTCAATCTTCACGAAGACTGGTAAAGCTGGCTTGCCCAAATGTCCACCATCCAAGCATTGGGGATATTATGTGTAAGCTGTCAGCCACGGGTTACTTGGTAGCAACTGAGTAATGAGTGATTGGCAGTGACAAGCAATTTTGGAAGAGTTTGGAAGAATTTTGACAAGCAATTTCACTACCGAAGAGTCGCCTTCAATCTAGGGTTTGGAGGTTTGAAGGAACAAAAATAGGTTTTAGATTAAGTTCAGAATCTGAAAATAAGATAAATTAGAAAAATTAAATTTACACTATATTTGCTGTAAAATTTTAGAAAAATTCAACATTTTTTGTGAGTCCAAATAGTAACCATTCTTGCAATAGTTTGTGAAAAGCCTGACCTGCTGAGCATGTCTCCCTGCTCACCTTTTCCCAATTCCTACATTTGCGTTCTTTTGTCTAAGTTCTCAGCCTCCAATGGATCTTATTCACTTATATAGACACAAAAGGCTGGAACAACTCAGCGGGACAGGCAGCATGTTTGGAGAGACGGAATGGGGGACTTTTCGGGTCGAGACCCTTCTTCAGACTGAAGACTGACCTCAGTCTAAAGAAGGGTCTCAACCTGAAAAGTCACCTATTCCTTCTATCCAGAGATGCTGCCTGGCCTGCTGAGTTACTCCAGCCTTTTGTGTCTATCTTCAGTATAAGCAAGCATCTGCAGTTCCTTCCTACACTTATTCACTCATTGACAGATAAGCTTGCGTTCAGCTAGTCCCCCTAGGGGTTTCCCCAATGTGGGGAATTCCCCCTCCCCACCGTCTCCTTCCCACTGCTGAAGTGATGCCTTTGACCTGAGATGTCTCTTCCCAAAGGTGTGATCTGACCTGCTGACTATTCCCAGCATTTTCAGTTTTATTTTGCAATGGATTGTATATCTTGGATGAAGGTAATGTTATATGTGATGTTTAATAATGATGTAGCAATGTTACAACCATTTTAAAAATCAAGTCTGCAATTTATCCCATCAGATAAAGCATAAAAAGAAGTTTAATTTGACACCTAATTCACTTTCATATCTTCAGTATTAAAAAAGTTATGGCCATTTCCATACTCGGAAATTAGCAACTTGTTCCCTATTGCTTTTCCATTGACTTAACACAAAAGCTGTGATCGAGGACAGTCAAAAGCCCATAACTTTCTTAAAAATTAACAGAACTGAATAACATTTTCAGTTATTATAGATTGAAGCATTCTGAAACAAATATGAATCATCTTACTTGGATGACCTGAAATTAAAGCATATAATTAGTTAGTTACCTGATTGTAGCTAATTACAAAATTGACCATTGTGATGGAAATATTAATAAACACCAAGACTGCCTTGAAAATTCAAAAATGTGATATTCTCAAGATCAGAACTTTAATATTATTGTATTATATGCTGTAAGTCCGTAACAGATAGGTAAATAAATTACAATTTCTAGCAATAGACCAGGTCTTTATGGAGAAGATCAGTTGCTAGCTGGTACATTGGCATATCATAATCAGTAGCATCATCATACTCCTCAGATTGTAACTAATAAGCAACTCTGTACACCTTGTTTTTCCTCAACTTTCTATTTTGGCATTGTAAACTACAAGTTTTTGCTCTTCAAACCACGCATGACATGCCTTTCTGCCCACTACATTCCCATTAAGAATGTTCTGTAGATCATCACAGTTGAAGTAGTCCAAATTCGGATAATCTCTGCAAATGCTGTCAAAATCAGTCTCTTTTGCTGGGCATTTGGATTGACAATTTTGCATTCCTTCTTCGGAGACATCTGTTTAAAATTTAAAGGAAAAAAGTCACTGAATAGCATTAAAAGAAACAAGTTATTATTTGCAGTTTTTGAAAAACGGTAGAAATGATAAAGTTAAACTCTAAAACAAATAGTAAATACCCAACAAAAAAATTATATTCATCAGTTTCATCAAATCAATTAAATTCATCCAATCTAAATTCAATTACTAGATCAAAGCATCTATCCATTTCTTAAGAAAAGGCTATTTTTTTAAATTAGCCTAACTTTCCAAATAGCAAACTAATCCCATTCACACACGAATTCACAATATAACATGATTTTTAAATCTCAGTCATGAACTTATATGCCAAATGGAAGGAATTCACATAAATTAATCTAGAAACATCCACTCTCAATATAATCAAAATTATTATTTTTTGCACAATACATGTGACTAAAACTGTTGTGGATATTTAGTATAAAAATATTGATTATGGATAGACAATTACACAAAATATAGACGATTTAGATGCTCTTATGACATGATGGTCCAAATAAAAGAGAATTTTAATCATCTTGCGAGTGGGTGTTTCTGGAATGCGATCGATTGGAACGTTGTCGTTGCCGTCAATTTTAAGCCCATATCGGCAGGCAAGACATGGCCGAATCATTTGGGGCCCAAATAACATTTTCGAAACGTAAAATTAGACTAAAGCCACCCCAAAAGATGCAAGATTATATGTGAAATAAATCTTTATTTTGTCCTGATATTGTGATCCGTCACGTTGAAGGCATTGAGGGCATTCAAAGTCGCTTTTTACTTTAATCCAGTGATTAAATTGTTCCGCGATTTTTTTAAAACCGGGAACGGAAGTCCGATCGATTTTTCTTCATCGACTAGCAGCCCGAGGAAATCCCTCTACGACAAGCGATACAAACCTGCATTTTAATCCCTCCCCCCCGCCCCCAAAGGCACCAGATTCGAGCACACAGCCTGTGGCAGATCTGCAACGCTTTTGTAACATCGCTAAATGATGGGATGCAGCATTATCAGAGATCTTGTCTATTAGATGAGACTACGGTTGCTGTCTGTACGGAGTTGGTACGTTCTCCCCATGACCGCGTGGGTTTTCTCCAAGATTTTCGGTTTCCTCCCATACTCCAAAGACGTACAGGTTTACAGGTTAATTGGCTTGGTATAATTGTAAAATTATCACCAGTGTGTGTAGGATAGTGTTAATGCGTGGGGATCACTGGTTGGTGTGGGCTCGGTGGGCCGAAGGGCCTGTTTCTGAGCAGTATCTCTAAACTAAACTAAACTAAAATTAAAACCAGGTCCCATTTGTTTGTTCAGACAGCTTGGCTTGGTCAAAGTCCCACCATTATTCTCAACATGCAATAAAACCTGATCAATTATCTTACTAAATCTTTGTGAGACACTGCTGTATATTGTTGGTGTGCATGTGTGTACAAATAAAAGCAGTGATATATACCAGTTAATCTTTCATACAGTGAGAATACGATGATTTTCAATTTTACAGTCATCAGTTGGTGTTGCTTATGGAGCAGTCATTATGCAAAGTCCTTAAGGCCACTGAGAGCCACACAGCTGCAAGCAAATGGTGCGGATGTGGTTAAATAGGGGCTATGTGGTAGTGATATTTTTAGGATTGCTGCCCATTGTCAACATTGAACATTAGTTCACTGTTGTGTACATTTAAAATCAGTCATAACTGGATTACTTGAATTCCGGTTTGCTGGTCTGCATCCAGAGTTGGGGTCGGCAGCTACAGAAATTAACGTCCTCAAGAAGTGGAAAATAATCAATGTCTGTTCCCTTAATGACTGATCCATGTCTCCTGACCTACCTGAGCCTTGATATAAACTCGGGATACCAATCACACCAGGCAGAATGCCCTGGTGTTGAATGCTCCTGTGATTGAGTCCTAAAACTCAATGAAAACAATGGTCTCTTGTTGAGTTACTGGAGAGGATCTTACAGCTGGTGAACCCTACTCACACTGCTGTCACCATCTGTAGGTGGAAAATGATGGCATTCACAAATAAATCCATTCACTTTGGCTTTATTCGATTATGGGAAATTGGGGCTAAGTTTTCCAGGATGGGGCTGGTATTGATTGCCAGGCACATCTGTTACAGCAATCACTGCACTGCTTGTCTGAAAGCTTTTTGGCCATCCCTCCTGGAAAAATCGCCTGTCTCCACATTGAATGTTAACAAGGCCAGATAGTTCCATGTGCTGTGAACTGCTTGGTGGCAACATCCCAATTATCCAACTCTACTGCTCACAAGGAACCCATCTGAGCTTAGATTTGAGGAAAGAATTGCGTAAGGAAAGAAAGGGCCACGGTTCAAGAATAAGGGGTAAGCCATTAGGAACAGAGATGAGGAAACACTTGTTCACACAGAGCTGTGAGTCTGTGGAATGCTCTGCCTGAGAGTGCGGTGGAGGCCGGTTCTCTGGATACTTTCAAGAGAGAGCTAGATAGGGTTCTTAAAGATCACGGAGTCGGGGGATATGGGGAGAAGGCAAGAATGGGGTACTGATTGTGGATGATCAGCCATGATCACGTTGAATGGCGGTGCTGGCTCGAAGGGCCGAATGGCCTACTCCTGCACCTATTGTTTATTGTCTGTCAAATCACTTGAATTCCAATGTTGGCCCTTTCACACACAAACATATTTTTAAAAGAAGCACATTTGATCCATCATAGACGGTCTTAAAATGTAGAACAAAGTCAAACGAAGGAAGTGGGGTTGGACAGGCTAGATGCAGGAAGATTGTTCCCGATGTTGGGGAGGTCCAGGACAAGGGGTCACAGCTTAAGGATAACGGGGAAATCCTTTAAGACCGAGATGAGAAAGACTTTTTTCACACAGAGAGTGGTGAGTCTCTGGAACTCTCTGCCACAGAGGGTAGTTGAGGCCAGTTCATTGGCTAATATTTAAGAGGGAGTTAGATGTGGCCCTTGTGGCTAAAGGGGATCAGAGGGTATGGAGAGAAGGCAGGTACGGGATACTGAGTTGGATGATCAGCCATGATCATATTGAATGGCGGTGCAGGCTCGAAGGGCCGAATGGCCTACTCCTGCACCTAATTTCTATGTTTCTATGTTTCTATGTAAGCATTTTTAGATATTATTTCATTTGTTTTAGTTTACCAAGAATGTTTTTGTTATCTTCATTAGCTGAATTATTTGTATTTGCTTTGGAATAATGGTGAATGTTACACAGTATCAAACACATTCAGAAATATTTAGTGACTTTTGATAACTTGGCAGCTAACCCACAATGTTGGGCTAAGTTGGTTGACCTGTTTACAGCATTTTCTAAGGTCTGGGTCCTTGGTGTTTGTAATATATATTGTTGCATATTTGGATGAGAATGTAGACTGAAGAATGTAGACTATGGAATGTAAAATGCAGAATGTAGAATGTCAAGACCCTTCAGATGAAGGAACCCAACCCAAAACGTCACCTATCCTAGTTCTCCGGAGATGCTGCCTGATCTGCTGAGGTCCTCCAGTGAGTTGGGGAAAAAACATTTAAATCTCTTTCCTCGGCGGAGATGCAATTTTTTTTCAGTATCGTATCTCCGTTTGCGCTGGGACCTAACATCGAGGAGCTGGTGGCCTCTTGCTGGGGATGGACATTGGGAGCTCCAACTGCGGGAATATGCGGACTTAACATCGTGGAGGTGGTGGTCCCTTTGTCAGGGGTCGACCTCGGGAGCCTGCGGACTTAACATCGGGGGCTCACCGTCCCTTGGTTAGGGACCGCCTTTGGGAGATCCAAACATGGGAGCTATGACCACCCCGATCGCGGGGGCTTCGATCGTCCCAACATGGAAGCTTCAATAGCCGGCTGTGGGGGCTTCGAGCTGCTGATGTTTCGACTTCCCCGACCGCGGAAAAATAAGAAGGAAAGAATATAAGATTAAGGGGGGACTTGATTGAGGTCTTTAAAATGATGAAAGGGATAGACACAGTTGACGTGGATAAGCTTTTCCCATTGAGGGTAGGGAAGATTCAAACAAGAGGGCATGACATGAGAATTAAGGGACAGAAGTTTAGGGGTAACATGAGTGGGAACTTCTTTACTCAGAGAGTGGTGGCTGTGTGGAATGAGCTTCCAGCAGAAGTGGTGGAGGCAGGATCGATTTTAACATTTAAAAGTTAAGTGGATAGGTATATGGACGGGAAGGGAATGGAGGGGTATGGTCTGAGTGCAGGTAGATGGGACTAGGGGAAAATAAATGGTCGGCACGGACTGGAAGGGCCGAGAAGGCCTGTTTCCGTGCTGTAATTGTTATATGGTTATATGGTTATAAGACTTTATTGCCTTCCATCACAGTGAGGAATGTGGGGAATCTGCTGTGGTGGATGTTTATATTAACTTTTATGTAGTTGTGTGTCTTGCTGCTTTTTTTTCTTGTATGACTGTATGGTAAATCGAATTTCACTGTATCTTAAATGGTACACGTGACAATAAAGGACCAGTGAACCATTGCTTTGTGTTTTTTGCTCAAGTTTCCAGCATCTGGAGTTCCTTGTGTCTACCACGCTCTGCCATCTCCCTCTCCCCTCCCCTGTTCCCTTCCACCCTCATCCTTCCCTCCGACTCCGCATTCCACTCCTTCTGTCACGCTGATCCCTTTAAGTCTCCCTGGCCTGTGGTACTAATGGGCCTGTCCCACTGTACGAGCTAATTCAAAGAGTTCTCCCGAGTTGCCCCTAATTCAAACTCGGAGATTTACGGTAATGGCCGCTGGAAGGTACACGGGCTCTCGTGGACATTTATCAACATGTTGTAAAACGTTCACGAGTCTTCCCGAGCTTACCGTGTTTCCCGAGTACCTGCTGTTAGCGTTACGAGCCGCTAAGAGACGTCCCGAGCTCCAACGTACCCGCAACGTACATTCTACGTTCTTACCACGAGTTTGATTTTTTTTTAAACTCGGGAAATTAGCTCGTTCAGTGGGACAGGCCCTTTACTACACCACTCACACCTATCAATTGCTTTGTCCTTCACCCACCTCTCTCCTCCAGCTTTCGTTCACCCTCCCCCTTCCCCACTCCTTTCAGTCTGAAGAAGGCACTTCCCTGTCCACTCTCGGTCCGTTCTCTTCCCAGACCCTGCTTGACCTGTTTCGTTCCTCCAGCACTTTGTGTTTAGTTCAAGATACCAGCATCTGTAGTTCCTTGTGTCTCCATCACCAAGCGATGCATGCATCACTGAACATGACTAAATGAAGCCAAAGCTAACAACGATTAGGATTAGCTATTCCCAACATTGGGGCTTGGACCACAGCTTGAGTGCTCCAGCAGAATATTCTCATCCCACAAATAACCCATAAATGATAACTTTCACAAGTCTGTTTCTCCTCTCATCATCTCCATCCCTGCCTAAAACACGGTGTTCACCACAACATACTACCAGAAGGTTGGTACGGTGGTGTAGCGGTAGATGTACTGCCTTGCAGCGCCAGAGACCCAGGTTCGAACCTCAGTACGAGTCTGTACGGAGGTGTATGTTCTACCTGTGACCTGCGTGGGTTTTCTTCGAGATCTTCGGTGTCCTCCCACACTCCAAAGATGTACAGGTTTGTAGGTTAATTGGCTTGGTGTAAATGTAAAATTGTCCTGATTAGAATGTGTAGGATAGTGTTAAGGGCCTGTCCTACCAGCATGCGATTCCATGGGGTGAGTGTGACCGAACGTGGTCACTTGAGCCGTCCGGCCTCGCGGGGCCAGTCCCACTTTGATCGCTGGGGCCGTGCGGAGTTGTGCGGAGCTGGTCCCGACATCACGCGAGGCTCCGAAAAACTGGCCATGTTCAAAAATTCCGCGCGGCAACGGCCTGTCGGCCCGCAGTCGCCTCGACGCATTACACACCGCCTCGACGTCGTGCCTCCGTGACCCTCTCTGTAGGTGCCTCCATGACCCTCTCTCTGTGTGCCTCCGTGCCCCTCTCTCTGTGTGCCCCTCTCTGTCCATGAGAACTTACCTTGCGGACTTCGCTCCAACTTCGCGCCACGTCGCGCCACTCACCCGACCTCCGCGCGGCCCACGCTGCCGGTTTGGTCGCGCTTGCCGAATGCAGGCGCATGCTGGTGGGAACGGCCCTGTACAGGGATCACCCGACCTCCACGCGGCCCCCGCTTCTAGTTTGGCCGCGCTCACCACATGCAGTCGGATGCTGGTAGGACAGGCCCTTTAATGTGCGGGGATCGCTGGTCGACATGGACCAAGTGGGCTGAAGGGCCTGTTTCTGCGCTGTATCTCTAAACTAAACTACACTAAACTAAGAAGGATATGGCGCAGTCTCTCTTGCCCCTTAGCAGTACAAGATAAGTAGCTTTAACATACTTCTAATTAAATGGAACAATAAAACGATGATCCTTACTATTTACAGCCCACACAAACCACAAATCTGATGCAAACCAGAAAAAAAATTAAGGACTGAGGAATCACACAAAGATTTCTGGATATGCTTTAATCACCCTGCTACAGGACGGATGTCATGTGGAAAGGGTGCAGAGAATGTCTCCAGAACTTTGGCCTGAGACATAGGAAGAGGTCAGGGGGCTGAGGGTGATCTTACAGATATAAATATCTTGACATTTATATACAGTATATATTTGCACATTCCCATATTCCTCCATTTCCTGCATACCCATCTGCCTATCCAAAAGTATTTTAAATGCTACTAAAATATCCGTTTCAGCTACCATTCATGGCAGTGCATTCAAGGCAAAGATAGACACAAAAATCTGGAGTAACTCAGCGGGACAGGCAGCATCTCTGGAGAGAAGGAATGGGTGATGTTTCGGGTCGAGACCCTTCTTCAGACTGGTTATGGATAAGGGAAACGAGAGATATAGACGGTGATGTGGAGAGATAAAGAACAATGAATGAAAGATATGCAAAAATGTAACGATGATAAAGGAAACAGGCCATTGTAAGCTGTTTGTAGTGTGAAAACGGGACACTAGAACGACATGGGCAGGGGAGGGATAAAGAATGGGAATGCTGGGGCTACCTGAAGTGAGAGAAATCAATATTCATACCGTTGGGTTGTAAGCTGCCCAAGCGAAATATGAGATGCTGTTCCTCCAATTTGCATTTAGCCTCACTCTGACAATGGAGGAGACCGAGGACAGAAAGGTCTGTGTAGGAATGAGAAGGAGAATTAAAGTGTTTAGCAACCGGGAGATCAGGTTGGTCCAGGCAGGCTGAGCGAAGGTGTTCTGTGAAACGATCGTCCAGTCTGCGTTTGGTCTCACCGATGCAGTGGGAGGAGGTGCAAGTTAACCTCTGCCTAACCTGAAAGGACTGCCAGGGTCCCTAGGCAGAGTCGATGGAGGATATATTGGGACAGGTGTTGCATCTCCTGCGGTTGCTGGGGAAGATACCTGGGGAGGGGGTGGTTTGGGTGGGAAGGGATAAGTTAACCAGGAAGTTGCGGAGGGCCCAGTCTCTGTGGAAGGTGGAAAGGGCTGGAGATGGGAAAATGTGGCTAGTGGTGGGATCCCGTTGGAGGTGGCGGAAATCTCGAAGGATTATGTGTTGTATGGGCTAATGGGTTGACTAGGGGGGAGGGGGAGCAAGGGAGGAGCTGTGGGGTACCGAGGAGACACGAGTGAGGGCCTCATCTATGATGGGAGAGGGGAACCCCATTTCCTAAAGAATGAGGACATCTTGGATGTCCTAGTATGGAGCACCTCAACTTGGGCGCAGATGTGGTGTAGACAGAGGAATTGGGAGTAAAGTTTCTTATTCCTATATTAAAATCATCCCATAACATTTGTCCCTTACTCTTTACTTCTTCAAAAAGTAACTCCTACACCAGCCGGTGTAGTCAAACATGGCGTTCCCTACATAAATATAAGATGTAGTGTAAAAAAAAACTTTTAAAAAACTAATACTATTTGGAATTTCTTCAAGGGTTCTATTCCCATTCTAAAGTTCCTATTCAGGAGGTTAGCAACAACATTGGAGTACATGGAATTAGAGAAAATGTACTGAAGTGGATTGGAAATTGATTATTGAACAGAAAACATATACATGTTGGCTCTGCTCATTCTTTTTAGTCTTTTCAAGATGTTCTGTTACTACATGTTAGAAACATAGAATAGAAAAATAGGTGCAGGAGTAGGCCATTTGGCCCTTCGGGCCTGCACCGCCATTCAATGTGATCATGGCTGATCATCCAACTCAGTATCCCGTACCTGCCTTCTCTCCATACCCCCTGATCCCTTTAGCCACAAGTGTCACATCTAACGCCCTCTTAAATATAGCCAATGAACTGGCCTCAACTACCTTCTGTGGCAGAGAATTCTAGAGACTCACCACTCTCGGTGTAAAGAATGTTTTCCTCATCTCGGTCCTAAAGGAATTTCCCCTTATCCTTAGACTGTGACCTCTTGTTCTGGACTCCCCCAATATCGGGTACAATCTTCCAGGATCTAGCTTGTCCAACCCCTTAAGAATTTTGTGTTTCTATAAGATCCCCCCCCAATCTTCTAAATTCCAGCGATATGTTCTGTTATGTGTTCCAGCATTTATATTCCTAGTGATGTTAGGCTGCCTTGTTTATCTTAGCTGGGGCCTTTCAGAAAGCCAACTTCAAGAGCATGCAACAAAAATACTACCAACATGTTTCCTGTACCAACAGAAGCCTGGACATACTCAATAGTAAAAGGCTTGGATAGAGTGGATGTGGAGAAGTTGTTTCCACTAGTGGGAGAGTCTAGGACCAGAGGTGATTACCTCAGTATTAAAGGACGTTGTTTTATGAAGGAGATGAGGAGAAATTTATTTAGTCAGAGTGTGGTGAATCTGTGGTAATGTTTGCCACAGAAGGCTGTGGAGGCCAAGTCAATGGATATTTTTAAGGCAGAGATAGACACATTCTTGATGACCACATTGGCAACATAGCTCCCCGCAGCATCGGTTGTCTCGTATATGGAGATCCATATTTTGTTGCAAGCAACTTCATCTCTAATTGTTGAAGTTGCTATCAACATCATTTTTCTGTAATGATGACTTGCTTAGTATATGTTTCTCTGTGTATTTCTCTAAAAAACCTCAGAGAGATTTATTTTCCAATTTCCACGGTGGATTTCCAGCATCAATGAATGCCTTGCACAGATCACTCAAAAACTCAGATTTGCGACTGAAGCCAGCAATAAATGTAGTGAGAAGACAAGCTTGGGTATTTCACTTGGGTAGTCTACACTCCAGCGGTATCAACATTAACCTCTAATTTTAGATAGCCCTTTTCGTCTCCCTCCACCTTCCCGCTCTCCTTCTAGTCCTACCGCCTCTTCCTTTCTTTTTCCCACCACCCCCCCCCCCCCCCCCCCACCACATCAGTCTGAAAAAGGGTCTCGACCTGAAACATCACCTATTCCTTTTCTCCATAGATGCTGCCTCACCCGCTGGGTTTCTTCAGCATTTTTCCAGCATCTGCAGTTCTTTCTTAAATAGATCTTGGCGAAGACTGAACCAGCGGGTAGCGGCACAAACGAACTAACTACTGAGGGTGGCGCCCCCGGTTTTGCCCCGGTGGTGGAAGTTTTCTTGTAAGTTATACTATGTTAACATGTTAATAATAACATTAATGTTAACGTTAATGTAATTGTAATCACAGTACAACGAGAGAAAATAGCACGACCTTTTAGCAAAATGGCAAAAAAAAAAGCTGATTTAGGCACTCAATCGTGAAAAAGGCATTATCCTGGTGAAATTGGAGAATTGAATTGAATTGAATTGAATGAAAACAAAAAAAAAAATTCAATTCAATTCAATTCAAAAGTCATCAAAAAAGGCATGAAAATGCATTAATGGCTCTACTTATGACCATATGACCTAAACATCCTTGACCTTTGCTGCATAACCATCAAAGATGCCCAATGTTCAACCCTCCGCCTGTTTTTTTAGAGAATCGGATCACTGGGCTGTGCTTACAAGCAGAAACTCTCAGTTCTAGTCTGAGAGTTAAGGAACTGACAGCCAACCTAGATGAGTATGCAACTGTCATTGCAGACTTCATCAGTAAGTGTGTAAGGGACAAATTGCCAAAATAGTTAATTGGAGTGTTCCTCAAGCAGAAACCATAGATACATTTGGACATCCTCTCACTTCTGAAGCCTGGGACTGAAGCATTCAAGTAGCGTAATCCTGACCTAAACAGAGATTTCTAGGTATGACCTTTGTAACACTGAGAGATGCCAAGAGACAGATCTAGATCAAGTCACCAATTAGCCACGCAGACACCCGTCCATGTGGCAAAGTTTGCATGTTACAATGGGTCACAAAGTGAAGCTGGGCTGAATGGCCAGCAATAATGGTGGCACAGCGGTGGAGTTGCTGCCTTACAGTGCCAGAGACCCAGGTTAAATTCTGGCCATGGGTGCTGTCTGTATGGAGTTCGTACGTTTTACCCGTCACCTGCGTGGGTTTTCTCCAGGTGCTCCGGTTTCCTCCCACACTTCGAAGACGTACAGATTTGTAGATTAAACGGCTCGGGTAACATTGTAAATTGTCCCTAGTATGTAAGATAGTGTTAGTGTGCAGAGATTGCTGGTCAGTGCGGACTCGGTAGGCTGGAGGGCCTGTTTCCATGCTGTATCTCCAAACTAAACTTAAACTAAACTAAACTCCCTGATGAGCCCATGTATTCTCTGCTCATTCTGCACAGGGGTTCCGTAAAATGGCATCATCCACCTGACACTATGCTGCATCTCTATCCAGAGTCACCATTGCGGATGTCAGATCGGTTTTCCTCAGAGTGAACCCATGGAAACGACTGGCCTGGATGGAGTCCCTGGCTGCCCTCAGAACCCAGCGTACCAGCTGGCAAGAGTATTCATGCCATTCTCTGAACTCTCCATGTCCCATTCTAATGTTCCCAGCTGCTTCAATGTCAGGGATGTCAGGACTTTCATATGAGGAAAGACTGGATAGACTTGGCTTGTACTCGCTAGAATTTAGAAGATTGAGGGGGATCTTATAGAAACTTACAAAATTCTTAAAGGGTTGGACAGGCTAGATGCAGGAAGATTGTTCCCGATGTTGGGGAAGTCCAGGACAAGGGGTCACAGTCTAAGGATAAGGGGGAATTCCTTTAGGACCGAGATGAGGAAAACATTTTTCACACAGAGAGTGGTGAGCCTCTGGAATTATCTGCCACAGAAAGTAGTTGAGGCCAGTTCATTGGCTATATTTAAGAGGGAGTTAGATGTGGCCCTTGTGGCTAAAGGGATCAGGGGGTATGGAGAGAAGGCAGGTACAGGATACTGAGTTGGATGATCAGCCTTGATCATATTGAATGGCAGTGCAGGCTCGAAGGGCCGAATGGCCTACTCCTGCACCTATTTTCTATGTTTCTATGTTTCAATAGACCACTATTATCCTGCTCAAGATTCAAGAGAGTTTATTGTCATGTGTCCCAGATAGGACAATGAAATTCTTGCTTTGCTTTAACACAACAGAATATAGAAGCCATGAATACAGAACAGATCAGTGTGTCCATATACCATTGTATAAATATATACACACATGAATAAATAAAACAGATAAAGTGCACATAAACTGATAATGTAAAGCAAGTATGTGCCTTAATGACTATTGTACACTGGCTCTGACATCCACCATCATAAAGTGTTTAGAGAGGCTGTAAACTTCACACATTAACTTCAGCCGACCATGCAGCTTAGATCCATTGCAATCTGTCTACCATCACACCAGGTCCATGGCTGCTGTCAACTCCCTGGCCCTGTACATATGCTTGGAACATCTGATAGCAAGGACACCGACGTCAGATTCCTTTCCATTAATTTTAGCACCATCTTCAATACCATAATTCCAACTAAGCATCTCCAAATTCCAGGACCCAAGAGTCGACCCCCTTCACCGAAACTGATTCCTTGATTTACTGAACTGTTGATTGTAATCAGAATGGACAGATGCCAACACTGCCTCCAAGACAATCACCTACACCTCCTCCAAGACCATCATCCCCACCAATGCCCACAAGGCTGCATAATCAGCGTCTTACGATACTCCTGATACACTCTCGTTCTACTCCAGTTCCAGCTACAAGTTTACAGATGACACCACAAAACTAATTTGTTTAAGGGCCTGTCCCACTTGGGCGTCATTTGTGCGTCATTTATGCGACAAAATTTACGTGTCACGACGCAGGACGCACTCGTCGTGACGCGCACGTGATGCTCGCATGGTGCGCATTACGCGCGCTTGATGCGCATTACACGTGCATGGTGCGCATTACACTCGCATGGTGACGTAGGCAGTGGGGCGAGGTCGTGTGCGGCGCCCCAGGAGTTTGGGATGTACAAAATCTTCGCACACCATCTGCATGACGCCCAAGTGGGACAGGCCCGTTCGTTTTTAGGTTAGTTTAATTTAGAGCAGGGGCCAGCAACCTACATCCCCTGGGCCGAATGCGGCCCGTAACCCGAAATCATCCAGCCCGCAGACTTCCGTCATCTCCGGTACCTCCCGGGCCAGAGGCAATGGTGACGCAAGGAGGCCTGCGCTGGCGGCCGCAATAGCGGAGCCAAGTGCTGAGACCCGAGCAGTGGCGAACGGCGAGCTCTGGCTGTACCGCACCCTGCGCAAAACCGCCAGCATGGCCGTGCACCTTCTGTGTCTGGGCTTCGCTGTCGGGATCAAAGATACGCTCTATGATCTTTGGTCGGGATCGGGGTTGTCAATAGGTCGGGGACGAGTGAGTATGAGTGGCGTCCTCGAAGGGGCGGGATCCATGTGTACACGTGATAGATGTGGCCCGCCATCCGCTCACAGACACGTGTCCTGGCCCCGATGCAGAACAAGGTTGCCCACCCCTGGTTTAGAGATATGGCATGGAAATAGGCCCTTCAACCCACTGGGTCTGTGCCAACCAACAAACACGGTGGTGCTGTGGTAGAGTTGCTGCCTTACAGCACCAGAGGCCCGAGTTTGATCCTGTAGCGGGTGCTGTCGGTTCGGAGTTTGTACGTTTTCCCCGTGACCTGCGTGGTCTTTTTCCGTGTGCTCCACTGCATACAATATTTTGTTATTTTTTTCCACTTTTGCATTATCCTGATTTATGTATGTACTTGCGGTATGATCTACCAGGGTGGAACACTAAACAAATTGTTTTTCACTGAAGCAAAGAACCACAGATGTTGATTTATACCAAAGATAGACACAAAGTGCTGGAGTAACTCAACGGGTCAGGCAGCCTTGCTGGAGAAAAACGATAGGTGATGTATCGGGTCAGGATCCTTCTTCAATGCAAGGAGCAGTCTTATGGAGCTACCATAAACAACACTAGACGTGAGGGTTAGGAGCATTTTGAAAATTGGCCAAAAGAAGAACTAAAGATGGTATAAAAAAGCAAGATGAAAAATTACAGAAGTTTGGTTTTAGAAACATTAGATGCTCTGGTTACCATCTTCCAAAATCCTACAGTATGTATTCTGGAATTGTTTCTGTGGTTCAGAGGGGGCAAATGTGACCCCATCATTTATGTTGATGTATATTAAATATTATTAGTTTAGAGATACAGCACAGAAGCAGACGCTTCGGGCCACCGCGTCCGCGCCGACCAGCGAACGCCACAAATTAACACTATACTACACAAACTAGGGACAATTTTTAAGAAGGAACTGCAGATGCTGGAAAATCGAGGGGACACAAAAATGCTGGAGAAACTCAGCGGGTGCAGCAGCATCTATGGAGCGAAGGAAATAGGCAACTGTCGGGGTTCCTGGACAGAGTCGAGGGAGGAGATATAGCGACAGGTGTTGCATCTTCTGCGGTTGCAGGGGAAGGTACCTGGGGAGGGGGTGGTTTGGGTGGGAAGGGATGAGTTAACCAGGGAATTGCAGAGGGAACGGTCTCTGCGGAAGGTGGAAAGGGGTGGAGATGGGAAAATGTGGCTGGTGGTGGGATGCCGTTGGAGGTGGCGGAAATTTTGGACGATTATGTGTTGTATGCGACGGCTGATGGGGTGGAAGGTAAGGAATAGGGGGATTCTGTTGCGACTAGGGGGAGGGGGAGCAAGGGCGGAGCTGCGGGGTACCGATGATACATGAGTGATGGAATCATCTATGATGGGAGAGGAGAACCCCCGTTCCCTAAAGAATGAGAACATCTTGTATATTCTGGTACGGAACACCTCATCCTGGGCACAGATGCAGCCTAGACGGAGGAATTTGGAGTAGGTGATAGAGCAGGAAGCAGAAACAGGAAGCAGGGTGGGAAGAAGTGTAGTCGAGATAGATGTGGGAGTCAGTGGGTTTGTAAAAGACGCCAGTCGATAGTTTATTTCTGTGATGGACATTGCGAGATCAAGGATGGGGAGCGAGGTGTCGGAGGCGGTCCAAGTAAATTTGAGGAAAAGGATTTGAGTATAGGAGCAGGGAGGTTCTACTTCAGTTGTATAGGGTCTTGGTGAGACCACACCTGGAGTTTTGCATACAGTTCTGGTCTCCAAATCTGAGGAAGGACATTATTGCCATAGAGGGAGTGCAGAGAAGGTTCACCAGACTGATTCCTGGGATGTCAGGACTGTCTTATGAAGAAAGACTGCATAGACTCGGTTTATACTCTCTAGAATTTAGGAGATTGAGAGGGGATCTTATAGAAACTTACAAAATTCTTAAGGGGTTTGACAGGCCAGATGCAGGAAGATTGTTCCCGATGTTGGGGAGGTCCAGGACACGGGGTCACAGCTTAAGGATAAGGGGGAAATCCTTTAGGACCGAGATGAGAAGGACTTTTTTCACACAGAGAGTGGTGGGTCTCTGGAACTCTCTGCCACAGAGGGTAGTTGAGGCCAGTTCATTGCCTATATTTAAGAGGGAGTTACATGTGGCCCTTGTGGCTAAGGGGATCAGAGGATATGGAGAGGATAAGGATAGGCAGGTACGGGATACTGAGTTGGATGATCAGCCATGATCATATTGAATGGCGGTGCAGGCTCAAAGGGCCGAATGGCCTACTCCTGCACCTAATTTCTATGTGTCTATGTTTCTATGAGTGCAGGATGGAAATTGGTGGTGAAGTTGATGAAGTCCTTGAGTTGTGCTTGGGTGCAGAAGGTAGCCCCAATGCAGTCATCAATGTTACGGAGATAGAGTTCGGGGATAGGGCAAGTGTATGCCTGGAACAGGGATTGTTCAACGTACCCAACAAAGAGGCAGGGGCCTATGCCGGTGCCCATTGCTTCATGCCTTAGACATGAAGGAAGTGGGAGAAGTCAAAGGAGAAGTTATTGAGGGTGAGGACCAGTTCTGCTAGGCAGAGTAGAGTGTTAGTGGAGGGAAATTGGATGGTTCTGCGGTCGAGGAAGACAGGCAGTCACGGTGGCACAGCGGTAGAGTTGCTGTTTTACAGCAAAAATGCAGCGCCAGAGACCCGGGTTCGGTCCCGACAATGCGTGCTGTCTGTACGGAGTTTGTACGTTCTCCCCCTGATTTGCATGAGTTTTCTCCGAGTTTCTTACCACACTCCAAAGGCGTACAGGTTTGTAGGTTAATTGGCTTGAAAAAAATGTAAAATTGTCCAAGTTGGCGATATATGCAGAGTACAGCCCTGCCGACTACAAAATTCAGAAGGTTCAGAAGGAAACGGAGGGCTTTGAGGCCTTCCTGGTGGGAGATGGAGGTGTTAAATGACTGAACATCCATAGTAAAGATGAGGGAGTGGGGGCTCCGGAAGTGGAAGAGACGAAGGACATCGTGGAAATAGTTCGGGAGAGATTGGACCAGGGGGGATAGGGTGGAGTCGAGGTACGTGGAAATCAGTTCCGTGGGGCAGGAACAGGCAGAAACAATAGGCCTGCCAGGGCAGGCGTGTTTGTGGATTTTGAGGAGAAGGTAAAAACAGACTGTGCGGGGCTGGGGAACACGATAATGTTTCTATGTTTCTTACCAGAAGCCACACTATACAAACTCCTGTGTAGGAAGGAACTGCAGCTGCTGGTTTAAACCGGTCTGAAGAAGAGTCTCGACCCGAAACGTCACCCATTCCTTTTCTCCGGAGATGCTGTCTGACCCATTGAGTTACTCCAGCTTTTTGTGTCTATCTTCAGTCTTACAAAGCACTCTTCCAAAAATATCCACCTTACATCGCCACTGCAGTGCATTAGTATGGACAGCAGAGTCTCCTAGAGTCAATGAATCACACAGAATGGAAACAGGCTCTTCGGCCGGCCGACTTCATACTCATTACTAAATACCATTTACTCTAATCCTGCATCCATTCCATTTTATTCTCCTCACATTCAAATGGCCTAAATTATACTAAACTAAATAACTACGAATCAACCTGCATGCAGGGCTTTGCAATGTGGGAAAAACCCAAAGCAGCCAGGAACCCATGCAGTGCAGGTTCTACATAGACAGTACTGGAGGTCACAATTAAATTAAGGTCACCGAAGTTATGAGATAGCAGTTTGATTAACTGTGGCACCATGCTGCCCTATTATATGCACATCACAATTCAAGAGGCAAGAGCGTTTAAATATCATATGTATGGAAAAAGGGACAATGAAATTCTTACATGCAGGTCTGTAAACATAGTACTCATAAATAGCATAATACATTTAAAAAAATTCAATCATTTAAAAAAAATTGTGCAAAGCAAAAGCCCAAAGTCCCGAGTGCAAGCAAGACAGTTCATGGTTCGTAGTTTAAGTTGGTCTTTGTTGTGTTCACGAACATGATGCTTGTTTGGAAGAAGCTGTTCCTGAACCTGGAGGTCACGGAAGGTAACTAAAAAGGCAAGGTGGAGACACAAGATGAAATATGAAAGTAGTGGGCCTGTCCCACTTAGGCGATTTTTTTGGGAGACTACAGACGACTGTCGCAAAATTTTCAACACGTTGAAATTTTTTTGGCGAAAGTGGCGACAATTTTTACTGTCGCAGGTTGTGGCCAGGTGTCGTAGGTGCTATTGTAGGTTGTTCTAGGTTGTCGTAGGTTGTCGTAGATTGTCATAGGTGTTGTCATAGGTGCTGTCGTAGGTGGTCAATAGACAATAGACAGGAGTAGGCCATTCGGCCCTTCGAACCAGCACCGCCATTCAATGTGATCATGGCTGATCATCCCCAATCAGTACCCCGTTCCTGCCTTCTCCCCATATCCTCTGACTCCGCTATCTTTAAGAGCCCTATCTAGCTTTCTCTTGAAAGCATCCAGAGAACCTGCCTCCACCGCCCTCTGAGGCAGATAATTCCACAGGTGTCGTAGGTGAATTCCATTAAAGGTAGTTCCTGGCCTACCTGGGACAGGCCCTTAAGCTCGCCAACAAAATAAAATATAGCAAAAGTTTCTTCTGATATATAAAGTGTAAAAAAGGTAAGAGTGGGGATTGGACCACTGGAAAGTGATGCTGGAGAAGTGATAATTGGGAATCAAGAAATGGCAGAGGAGTTGAATTTTTGAATCAGTCTTCACAGTGGAAGACACCAGCAACGTGCCTGAGATTCTGGAAAGTCAGGGAATGGGGGTTAATGGAGTGGCTGTTACTAGGGAGAAGGTGGTTGGGAATAGAGGGGGTACAGAGAAGATTCACCAGACTGATTCCTGGGATGTCAGGACTTTCATATGAGGAAAGACTGGATAGACTCGGCTTGTACTCACTGGAATTTAGAAGATTGAGGGGGGATCTTATAGAAACTTACAACATTCTTAAGGGGTTGGACAAGCTAGATGCTGGAAGATTGTTCCCGATGTTGGGGGAGTCCAGAACAAGGGGTCACAGTCTAAGGATAAGGGGGAATTCCTTTAGGACCGAGATGAGGAAAACATTCTTTACACAGAGAGTGGTGAGTCTCTGGAATTCTCTGCCACAGAAGGTAGTTGAGGCCATTTCATTGGCTATATTTAAGAGGGCGTTAGATGTGGCACTTGTGGCTAAAGGGATCAGGGGGTATGGAGAGAAGGCAGGTACGGGATACTGAGTTGGATGATCAGCCATGATCACATTGACTGGCGGTGCAGGCTCGAAGGGCCGAATGGCCTACTCCTGCACCTATTTTTCTATGTTTTCTATGTTTCTATGGAAGCTGAAAGGGCTGAAGGTGGATACGTCACCTGGACCAGATGGACTGCACCCTAGGGTTCTGAAAGATGTAGCTATATATTGTGTGATCTTTCAAGAATCGATCAAGAGTCAGGAGTGGTCCCAGATGACTGGAACATTACAAATGCTACTCTGCTGTTCAAGAAAGGAGTGAAGCAGTTACATAATTTCTGGAGAGGAATTTTTGAAATGTTTTCAAAAACACTCAAAATAAAATTGGATCTTGACACGGAACTGATCACTCTAGGTAGTTCAGAAGCCTGTTCTGAGCTATCACTATTTCAAACGTTTCCTTAATTATGGCCTGATAACGGCGAAAAAACGAACACTTAAATTTTGGAAACATACATCAGTCCCTACTCTTAAGATGTGGATTATAAACATATCCGAGGCACTACATCTTGAAAATATTAGACTTGTCTTGGGAGAAACACCAGGTCATGTTTCCAAGACATGGACACCATACATTGATTTATTACAGGGATAGCATGGCACAACACAACTTTGCATTGAAATCTAATTACGGGCTGGGTGAGGTGGGTCGGGAGGGATGTGAGGCAGGGATATCACCACTTTTTTCTCTCTTTTTCTTTTTGCCCTTTTATTTTTTTTTCCATTCCTCTCTTCTTTTTTTCATTTATTCACTTTTTGGCTACCCTACTTTGGTAGTCTAGGGGTTCGATCTTCGCTCATCTCACTTTTTTGTCTTTCATGCTTTTTCTCCTTTCTTTTCCTCTAATTCATAGCCAAAAAGGTACAATTGAAGCTGTACAATAGCTGTATAATTTTATATGCCGTCAGTTCTATTTTTGTACATTTGCATCTAATAAACAAAATAATAAAATTTTAAAAATTAAAAAGAAAGGAGTGAAGCACAAACGTGGAAACTATAGGCCCGTTAGACTCACTTCAGTGGTTAGTAAGATTTTAGTCCATTAGAGACAATAGACACTAGACAATAGGCGCAGGGGTAGGCCATTCGGCCCTTCGAGCCAGCACCGCCATTCAATGTGATCATGGCTGATCATCCACAATCAGTACCCCGTTCCTGCCTTCTCCCCATATCCCCTGACTCCGCTATCTTAAAGAGCTCTATCTAACTCTGTCTTGAAAGCATCCAGAGAACTGGCCTCCACCACCGTCTGAGGCAGAGAATTCCACAGACTCAAAATTTTCCCTGTGAAAAAGTATTTCCTCATCTCCGTACCAAATTGCTCACCCCTCATACTTCAACTGTGGCTCTTGGTTCTGGACTCCCCCATCATCGGGAACATGTTTCCAGCCTCCAGCGTGTCCAAAACCTTAATAATCTAATATGTTTCAATAAGATCCCCTCTCACCATTCTAAATTCCAGAATATACAAGCCCAGCTGCTGCATTCTATCAACATATGACAGTCCCGCCATCCCAGGAATTAACCTGGTGAACCAACGCTGCACCCCCTCAATAGCAAGAATGTCCTTCCTCAAATTTGGAGACCAAAGCTGCACACAATACTCCAGGTGTGGTCTCACCAGGGCCCTGTACAACTGCAGAAGGACCTATTTGCTCCTATACTCACCTCCTCGTGTTAAGGCCAACATGCCATTCACTTTCTTCATTGCCTGCTGTACCTGCATGCTTACTTTCAGTGACGGATGAAAAAGGACCCCCAGATCCCATTGTACTTCCCCTTGACACCATTTAGATAATAATATGCCTTCCTGGTTTTGCCAGCAAAGTGGATAACCTCACATTTATCCACATTAAACTGCATCTGCCATGCATCTACCCACTCATCCAATCTGTCCAAGTCACTCTGCATCCTCATAGCATACTCCTCACATTCACACTGCCACCCAGCTTTGTGACATCTGCAAATTTGCTAATGTTACTTTCAATCCCTTCATCTAAATCATTAATCTATTTTACTAAAAGTCTGATCTTGACCACTTCCTGTTGTTCTGTACATTGATTTTAGAAAAAACGCTGCCACTTACGCCCGTGATTTTTGGCCATCTTACTCAGAGTCCCCATCCACTGTGCAGGACAAGAGGATGTTTCCCATCGATGAAAAATAAAAAAGTTATTCATGTTTAAAAAATGTTGAAAGTCTCTCTCTTGAAGGCCACGCCCCTTCCGGAGGGACTATAAAACTCGGAAATGTTGAGTGCCTCAGTCAGTCTCTGCAAGATGGGGGAGCGAGAGGGTCATGTCTCTCAGTCTGTTTTGTGAATAACATTGAACACATGTCTACTGAACTATGAGTGGTTTTACTGACCTGTCAGTGCCTCAATGTGGTTTGAAAATATAGTTTAAAAATGCTAAAGCTGTGTTGCCTTTGGTTTGGAACTGCTAAAGCTGTGTTGCCTAATTAAAGTTGCTTTGCCTAATTAAAGTTGCCTTGACTTCTATATAATTAAAAGTCTAATCTTGACCACTTCCTGTTTGTGCTTTATATTGATTTTAGAAAAAAAACGCTACAATGTACGGCCGATCATTTTTCTCATCAATGAAAAATAAAAGAGTTATTAGTGTTTAAAAAATGATGAAATTCTCTCTCCTGTCAATCACTCCATGAAGGCCACACCCCTTCTGGTGGGAGGGGGAGGGACTATAAAACCCGGAAGTGTGGGCGTGACTCAGTCTCTGCAAGCTGGGGGAGGGAGAGGTCACGACTCGCTGTCTTTAGTGGCCTTGCACCCTGCTTGAAGTGGTAAGAAACTGCACTTGAATTTGGTGGCCTTGCACCCTGCATGAAATGGAATTTCAAAGAATAGCCGTGAGTCAATTGCAAGCCACCAGCCGTGAATAAGTGAGCTGCCAGCCCAATAATCCATTTGGCCCACAATGTCCATACTAGCCCTCTGGAAACCATTTCCTTCAGCCCACCACACCCATACTAATGCTCCAGAAAGCCCCCCCCCCCCCCCCCCCCCACTGTCCACTAATATTGGAATTGGTGGAGAGGTGGAATATTGCATTGGGGGACCAGCCCTCCTGTATGATGCTGGGACCTAATGGATCCCATCGAGCCTTGCGGTACCCCAATAGTCACTGCCTGCCATTCTGAAAGGGACCCGTCAATCCCTACTCTGTGTTTCCTGTCTGCCAACCAATTTTCTATCCATGTCAGCACCCCACCCCCAATACCATGTGCCCTAATTTTGCCCACTAATCTCCTATGTAGGACCTTATCAAATGCTTTCTGAAAGTCCAGGTACATTACATCCACTGGCTCTCCCTTGTCCATTTTCCCAGTTACATCCTCAAATAATTCCAGAAGATTAGTCAAGCATGATTTCTGTCGAGCAAATCACGCATACTCACAGATCTGGTACAATGGTATTTATTGAGTAACACGTATAACACACTCCAGCATGTTGCTTCTACTGTACAGCAGCATAGACTGACGGCCCATGTCGGGTTGTGGTGATATGAATAGTGTGGGAGTAGCTGGAGCTTCTAATAATAATGACCTACATTGGTTAGTAAGTAAAGTAACCAATCTACATCTTTCCTTGTAGAAACAAGTGAAACACATCACTAGACACTGACTGATTAATACAGTAACTGAAACACTACTAGCACATACAGGGAAATACAGATGGTTCAAACAAAATCCCTGTATCTAAGTGGTGGCTTACAAACCTGTCCCACGCGCGTACAGTACAGATCCGCATCTTCTCCTTTCACCGGCGAAATAACCGGGGACCTATGCGGCAAGAGCACTGGTGACCCGGGGAGTCAGGGGAGTGGGGCACCGAGTGTGGTGGTGAGGGTGTAGGGGGCACAGCCAATGATTGGTCTGCAGCAGCAGGGCACGAGGGAGGAGATAGTCCGACAGTAGATGGGTAGATCGGACGTGTTGCATCAGGATACGAGAGAGCAGGATGTGGTTCCTTCACAGGAAGGAGATGGTAACGGTTGCGTCTGTAGATCCCTCCGTCTGCACTGACCGGGTATGAGTGCGGCTCTTTTGCGGGATTGTGGATGTGACCCAACCGGCCATAACCCTTGTTGGTTTGAAGGTGAATGACTTGCTCGCTGGAGAGAGATTTAAGTGGTTTGCTGGACTTGTCTAAAAATCGCTTCTGGGCATCGCGTTTCAGCTGGAGTTGTTTCTGTACAACAGGTGGTGAATGCACCTGTGGCTGCATCAACTGCTGGGGCATGGGCAGGGCAGTACCAGTTCATCGCGAACTAGGTAGTATGGGTAAATCGCAAGTGGGGCGTGGTGTTTATCCGGCCAGCCACGCCGGATGATTGAAGCCAGTAGCTGTAAAGTTGTGCTCTGCCAGGCTGCTTAGGCATTCTGTCGGTACGTAAGACACCATCGTTACCGTGAAATGGTCTTTCTCAGACAGCTGTTGTTCACAGGTTTTTCGTGGGGCTCTTGATAGCGTGTAAGCCAGATGCATGTCCTTGCCCCGTTTGTAGACTAGGGTAAAATCGAAGCACTGTAGCTGCATCATCATCCGTTGCAGGCGAGCAGGATTGGCATGAATGGGTTTGTTCAGAATGGTGACCGGCTGGTGGTCGGTTTCAACTGTCATAGACTTGCCAAAAATAAAGTCCTTGAATTTTGTGCAGACAAAAACCACGGCAAGCAATCCCATCTCGATCTGGGCATAACGTGGTTCAGTCTCAGACGGGTGCAGGAGGCGTAAGTGGCAGATCTGCAGTCTCCATCGGTGGAGGTCTGTAGGCAAGCAGCTCCGAGTCCATATTGGGATGCATCACACGTGAGCGTCACCGGTAGGTTTAAAGTGAAATAAGCGAGGGTCGGAGCACAGGACAAATGTAATGTAAGGATTCCAAAAGCTCTCTGGTGTTGTGGGTACCAGGACCATACAGTGTCCTTGTGAGTCAGTTGTCGTAGAGGAGCAGATATTTTGATGAGGTTGGGAATTAATGTTCCCAAGTAGTTGACCATTCCAAGGAATCTCTGTAAACTCGTAACATCAGTGGGAGATGGCATCTCATTGATGGCAGTGGTCTTGGAGGGGTCCGGTCTGAGGCCATTACTTGTGAATATGTGTCCGACATAATGGACCTCCTTGACACAAAATCAGCATTTCAGAGTGTTGAGCTTGAGATGGATGTTTTTAGCACGGTCCAGTACTTTTTTAAAGTTGGCATCATGTTCAGCCATGTTGTGTCCAGCAACGAGAATATCATCAACAATGATGGCGCATGGATACCCCACAAATAATTGTTCCATTGTGCGTTGGAATACCTCGCTGGCAGAGTTGATGCCAAAGGGTATCTGTAGAAATTTGTAGTGGCCAAAGGGGGTTCCGATCGTGGTGAGATTGGACGAGTCAGGGTCCAACGGGATCTACCAGAATTACGTTTTGACATCCAGATCAGAAAACACGGAGGCACTGCCCAGCTGGGCAGCAACTTCCTGTACTGTACACATCAGGTAGTGCAGGCATTTGATCGCTGTGTTTCAGTCTCTGGCATTGATGCAGATTCAGATTTCTTCCTTGTTTTTCTTTGTTGCAACCACCATGGTGGAAACCCAGTTGGAAGGGTCAGTGACCGTGGCAATGACATCCAGGGAGACCATCGCTGGAGCTCATTGTGTACTCTGTCGCGCACAGTATGTGGAATGCGGTGTGGTGCTCGATCCACAGGTCAGACATTTGCATCAGTGATGATGTTGTGTTTGATGGGTAGAAGGTTGTTGTCAAATAGTTCGTTGCACTGGGAAAGTATCTGCTGGGTGGAGCCTTGGCAGGAGATATTTGATGGACAGCAGGCCTAAAAGTTACCAGGCCTAGATCCTGGCAAGCGTTAATGCCAAGCAGAGTTGCAGCTTTCGCACAGACAATGAAAAAGTTCAGCTTGTGACTCCAGGCGGCAGTTCAGCTCAACTTCTCCAAGTCGGTGCACCTCCCCTCCTCCCGAGGCTAGCAAAGTGGCCGAAGTGTTTACAATACATTTGGCATTTCTGATCCGTTTAAATTCAGATAATGACATGACATTGCATTTGGCACCAGTGTCGAGCTTTGCAACAGTAATAGTTTTGTTGACATGAAGTGAAACTTCAGGGTCGAGTTGCTTGTTAGTGGAAGCAACCAGGGAGTTTATGTTATGACTGTTATCTTTATGCTCAGGTAGCAGAACTGGAGGAGGCGCTGCCAGCTCTTGGTACTCGCTATCAGTATCTTCATGTTTTCACAGGTGTACAGACTGCCTTGGGATTGAGCAAGTCCCATGGGTACAGCAGCATTTTAAGAAATGATTCCTTCTTTTACAAAAGTGGCATATTTTTCCAAAAGCAAAGCAGAGTTTGCGATCCGCAGGGTGGGAACCGCCACAGTTAGAACACTTTTCAATAAACCTTTGAGATTGTCGAGATGGCGTGTGGGGCTGTGACCACTGGCTATGGTAGGAAGTGTCAGTAGCATTGACACGGTACGAGGAATGCAGTCCGGGGCCCAATGACCTGGTGTGAGAAGCCGTGATCTCGGCAGTATGACAAGTATGTTCAGCTCGGGCCAGGATCAGTTCAGTATCGCGGAGCAATTCATCGCGTACTTTATCACTGATAAAGTATACCAGTCTGTCACGGATGAGTTTATCACACAGATTAGCAAAACGGCACTGTGCAGCAATATGTTTCAGATCGCTAATGTAATTTTCCACAGCTCACCTTGTTGTTGGTTTAGAGCAAAAGACTTAGTACGTTCAAGTAAGGAGTTGGTGCGAAGGTCACTCAGCTATCTGAATTTAGTGAGCAAGACCTCAGGACCATCAATAGTTTCTGCAGGCACCACAATTTGGTTGTCGTGATCCAGACCTGCAGATGCAAAGTAAAAATGTTCTGCACGTTTGATAGCTTCAGGGCCAGCGGCGTTGAGAAGTATAGAGGCACGGTGTTCTGGGGGAACATTGCAATGAGCAGCAAGGATGTAATGGTTGAAATTGCGCTCAAAAACCCACCAACGTTCAGCGATGTCGGAGTCAGAAATCAGAGGGTCAGGCTTGCATATTGAGCTGGCCATGGCAACACGAGTGGATGGATAAAATTGGTGAAAACAATAAAACCAATAATACTTAAACACGGAGTGGGTTAACCATGTCTGACACCACGTTGAGTAAATCACACATACTCACAGATCTGGTACAACGGTATTTATTGAATAACACATATAACACAGCATGTTGCTTCAACTATACAGCAGCATAGACTGACTGCCCATGTCGGGTTGCGGTAATATGAATAGTGTAGTAGTAGGTGGAGCTTCTGATAATAATGCACTACATCGGTTAGTAAGTAAAGTAACCAATCTACAATTTCCCCTTCGTAAATCCATGCTGACTCGGACCGATCCTGTTACTGCTATCCAAATGTGCCGCTATCTCATCTTTTATAATTGACTCCAGCATCTTCCCCACCACCGATGTCAGGGTAACTGGTCTATAATTCCCTGTTTTCTCTCTCCCACCTTTCTTAAAAAGTGGGATAACATTCGCTACCCTCCAATCCACAGGAACTGATCCTGAATCTATAGAACATTGGAAAATTGTCACCTATGCATCCACGATTTCTCGAGCCACCTCCTTGGGATGCAGACCATCAGGCCCTGGGGATTTATCAGCCTTCAGTCCCATGAGTCGACCCAACACCATTTCCTGCCTAATGTGAATTTCCTTCAGTTCCTCCGTCACCCTAGATCCTCTGGCCACTAGTACATCAGGAAGATTGTTTGTGTCCTCCTTAGTGAAGACAGAACCAAAGTACCTGTTCAACCTATCTGCCATTTCCTTGTTCCCCATAATAAATTCACCCTTTTCAGTCTTCAAGGGTCCAATTTTGGTCTTAACTATCTTGTTTTCCTCTTCACATACCTAAAGAAGCTTTTACAATCCTCCTTTATATTCTTGGTTAGCTTATCTTCATACCTCATCTTTTCTCCCCGTATTGCTTTTTTAGTTATCTTCTGTTGCTCGTTAAACATTACCCAATCCTCTGGCTTCCCGCTCATCTTTGCTATGTTGTACTTCTTCTCTTTTATTTTCATACTGTCGCTGACTTCCCTTGTCAGCCATGATCACCCCTTATTCCCCTTGGAATCTTTCTTCCTCTTTGGAATAAACTGATCCTGCACCTATTGTATTATTCTCAGAAATACCTGCCATTGTTGTTCCACTGTCATCCCTGCTAGGGTATCTTTCCAGTCAACTTTGGCCAGCTCCTCCCTCATGGCTCTATAGTCCCTTTGTTCAACTGTAATACCGATGCCTCCAATTTTCCCTTCTCCCTCTCAAATTGTAGATTAAAACTTACCATATTATGGTCACTACCTCCTAATGGACTATTTACCTCGCGTTCCCTTATCAAATCCGGTTCATTACACAACACTGAATCCGAAATTGCCTTCTCCCTGGTAGGCTCCAATACAAGCTGCTCTAAGAATCCATCACGGAGGCACTCCACAAATTCCCTTTCTTGGGGTCCAGTACCAACCTGATTTTCCCAGTCTGCCTGCATGTTGAAATCTCCCATAACAACCGTAGCATTACCTATACTCCATGCCATTTTAAACTCTTGATTCAACTTGCACCCTATATCCAGGCTACTGTTTGGGGGCCTGTTGATAAATCCCATTAGTGTATTTTTACCCTTACAATTTCTCAGTTCTATCCATACTGACTCAAGGGATTGAATTTCATTCCTCACCAACAGAGCTACCTCTGCCCACCTATCTGTTTTTTTGGTGATGTATACCCTTGAATATTCAGTTCCCAGCCCTGGTTAAATTTACATAGAAACATAGAAAATAGGTGCAGGAGGAGGCCATTCGGCCCTTCGAGCCGGCACCGCCATCCATTGAGATCATAGCTGATAGTCCCCAATCAATAACCCGTGCCTGCCTTCTCCCCATATCCCTTGATCCCACTAGCCCCTAGAGCTCTATCTAACTCTAACTTAAAACCATCCAGTGATTTGGCCTCCACTACCCTCTGTGGTAGGCAATTCCACAAATTCACAACTCTCTGGGTGAAAAAGTATTTTCTCACCTCAGTCTTAAATGGCCTCCCCTTTATTCTAAGACTGTAGCCCCTGGTTCTGGACTCACCCAACATTGGGAAAAAATTGCCTGCATTTATCGTGTATTGTGTTCTCTTTATTCATATGGCTCTAAGGTTAATCAATTCTTACTGTACCAATTGGTGCATGTGACAATTAATGTATTTAAAGCCATGTCTCTGTAATTCCCATAATATCATACTTGCCAATTTCTAACTGAGCCTTAAGCTTATCCACTTTATTTCTTATACTTTGCGCATTGATATACAATACTTTGACTTCGGTATTCACCTCCCCTCTCACTCCGCTCACTATTGGCCCTGACCTTACTCTGTTATCCCTTCTTGAATTTTCCTTTCCATTAATTCGGGGGTCTTTTGTAACTTTTCCTATGAAGGATGCCATTTCTGAGTACTTAGAAGCAAGTGATAAGATAGGCTGAAGTCAGCATGGTTTTTTTGAAGGGGAGATCTTGCCTGACAAATCTGCAGGAAATCTTTGAGGAAGTAAACAGCAGGATAGACAAAGGAGAGTCAGGGAATCTTGTTGACCTGCATTTTCAGAAAGCCTTTGACAAGATACTGCATGAGATGCTGATAAACATAGAAACATATATATCAGCAAAAACAGGATCCATTCGTTATCTGGGAACAGTGTGCACAAATAGAAACGTAGAAACATGGAAAGGAGGTGCAGGAGTAGGCCATTCGGCCCTTCGAGCTGATCATCCAGAATCAATACCCTGTTCCTGATTTCTCCCCATATCCCTTTATTCCATTAGCCCTAATGGCTAAATCTAACTCTCTCTTGAAAACATCTAGTGAATCGGCCTCCACTGCCTTCTGTGGCAGAGAATTCCACAGATTCACAACTCTCTGGGTGTAAAGGTGTTTCCACATCTCAGTCCTAAATGGCCCTACCCCTTATTCTTAAACTGGGACCCCTGGTTCTGGACTCCCCCAACATCGGGAACATTTTCCTGCATCTAGCCTGTCCGATCCTTTAAGAATGTTATATGTTTCTACGAGATCCCCTCTCATCTTTCTCAATTCCAGCAAATACAAGCCCAGTCAAGCCATTCTTTCATCATATGTCATCATTCTTGCATCATAAGGAACATAAGAGCCCATGTATCAGAGAGCAGATATTATCGTGGATACCAGGTTGGCTGGATGGCAGAAGGCAAAGGGTGGGAATAAAGGAGGCTTTTTCTGTCTGCCAGTGACTAGTGGAGTTCCACAGGGGTCGGTGCTGGGGCCACTGCTCTTCACGTTGTATATCAATAATTTGAACGAGGGGATTGACAGCTTTGTGGCCAAGCATGCGGATGATACAAAGATAGGTTGAGGGGCTGGTAGTGTAGGGAAGGCAGGGACTTTGTAGAAGGACTAGGGCAGGTAGGCAGAGAAGTGGCAGATGGAATACAGTGTAGCAAAGTGTGGAGTCATGCATGATGGTAGTCGGAATAAAGGCATGGACTATTTTCTAAACGGGGAGGTGATTCAGAAATCGGAGGTGCAAAGGGACTAGGGAAACTGGTCATGATTCACAAAAGGTTAATTTGCAAGTTGAATCAGTAGGAAGAAAGGCAAATGCAATGTTAGTATTTATTTTGAAAGGACTAGAATATGAAAGGTTTCAAAGATCTTTTATTGTCTCATGCATCAATTAAGGTACAGTGATATTCAATTTACCATACAGCCTTACCAAACAAAAAGCAGCCAGACACACAACTACATAAAGGTTAACATAAACATCCACCACAGTGGATTCCCCACATTCCCCACTGTGATGGAAGGCAATAAAATCTACTCTTCTTTCCTCTTTATTCTCCCGTGGTCGGGGCAGTCAAACCATCCGCTGTCGGGATGATCGAAGGTCCCGCAGCCAGCGATCGAAGCTCCCACAGCCGGCGGTCGAAGCCCCCCTCGTCGGGGCGGTTGAAGCTCCTGCGGTTTGGAGTCGGTCTCCCACCATGTGAGCTCCACGATGTTAAAGTCCGGCAGGCTCCCGGAGTTGAAGCTCCAGAAGATGAACTCCAGCCGGGGCCACCAGCTCCTCCATGTTAGGTTGTAGTGCAGACGAAGATACAATACAGAAAAAATCGCATCTCCATCAAGGTAAGAGATTTTTTAAAAAGTTTCCCCCAACCCCACCCCCCACATAAAACAAGCTAAAGAATACCGAGACCTACATTTAACACCTATCATAAAACAACAAAGAAGGAAAGGACAGACCAGGCCCATACAAAGCTTTCCAAAAAGGGGGGTGGCATGACAGGATTACAGAAAATGTAATGTGAAATAATGTGTGTGCTGCGCACATCACGAGTGCGAAGTGTGAAGTCCCTCGATGCCAGGGTTTTTGGGGTTTTAGATGCTCTCTGATGCATTCTGTGCCTTATTTTGGAGCATTTTTGCACCAAATCTATGACCAATATTTCAGAAATTAACAGGAATCGGGTAGCTTTTTCACACAAAGGGTGCTGGGTGTATGGAACACGCTTACAGAGGAGGTAGTTAAGGCTGGGACTAAGAGGTTAAGAAGAAAAATCAATGTAGATAAGTAGAGCAGATTTGAAAGAGGAGTGAAATGTAAAGGCAGAGAGAGGTTTATGGGTGGAAAGGAACATAGGAAAGGAGTGGGGAGAGTGGGCTTTGGCAGATGGGTGAAGGGAAAATAGACACAGAGGGCTGGAGTAACAGCGGGTCAGGCAGCATCTGCGGAGAATAAGAATAGGTGACATTTCACAGAGTGCTGGAGTAACTCAGCGGGTCAGGCAGCATCTCTAGAGAACATGGATAGATGACACGTCACAGTGTGCTGGAGTAACTCAGTGAATCAGGCAGCATCCCTGGAGAAAAGGTATAGATTATATTTCGGGTCAAGACCGTTCTTCAGTAATATTCATGATGTGACATGCATAGACGTTCCTGAATGTTACCCAAACCATCGTGAGCTAATTTGTTACGGTGCTTGCCCTCTCCTATAACTTGGGTGATGCAGGACAGGACACAAGCTTTGGGACACGGTGTGAAGCTGTTGCCGTCTGTCCCAGCCGGGTAAAGACCTGGATGGAGTGGATGTGGAGAGGATGTTTCCACTAGTGGGAGAGTCTAGGACCAGTGGCCACAGCCTTGGAATTAAAAGACATTCCTTTAGGAAGGAGATGAGCAGGAATTTCTTAAGTCAGAGGGTGGTGAACTGTGGAATTCATTGCCACAGACAGCCGTGGAGGTCAAGTCAATGGAGGAGAACTTTTCAGGAGGAGATTGATAGATTATTGATTGATACGGGTGTCAGAGGTAATGGGGAGAAGGCAGGAGAATGGGTTTGAGAGGGATAGATAGATAGTCATAGAGTGATACAGGGTGGTAACAGGCTCTTCGGCCCAGCATGTCCCATCTGCACTAGTCCCACCTGCCCACGTTTGATCCATATCCCTCCGAACCTCTCCTATCCATGTACCTGTCTAACTGTTTCTTAAATGTTGCGATAGCCCCTGCCTCAACTACCTCCTCCGGCAGCTTGTTACATACACCTACCACCCTTTGTATGAAAAACATACCCCTCAGATTCCTATTAAATCTTTTTGCTTCTCCTTAAACTTATGTCCTCTGCTCCTAGATTCACCTACTCTGGGCAAAAGACTCAACCATATCTATTCAAATCATGATTTTATACACCTCTATTAGATCATCCCTCATCCTCCTGTGCTCCATGAAATAGAGTCCCAGCCTACTCAACCTCTCCCTACAGCTCTGGCCCTCTAGTGCTGGCAACATCCTCGTAAATCTTCACTGTACTTCTTTGAATCTGTAGAATTCATTGCCACTAAGGCTGTGGAGGCCAAGTCAACAATCAGCGACTTAGTCTTACTGACGGTGAGAGCAAGGTTGTGGTCCTGGCACCATTCAATCAGACTCCCTCCCATACTCTGATTCATCATTACTTGTAATTTGTCCAACAATGGTGGTGGCATTGGCAAATTAAAAATGGAGTTTTCACTGTGCCTGACTACATGGTCATGGATATGGAGTTAGTGGAGCGGGGGGGGGGGGGGGGGGGGGGAGCTGAACACACAGCCTTGGAAGTACCTCTGTGCTAATGCTCATTAATGAGGAAGTGTTGTAGCCAATTCATACAGATTGTGGCCTGTTAATGAGGAAGTCAAGGGTCCAGCTCCAGAGGGAGGTGCAGAGACACGGTTCACTGAGCTTGCTAACAGGTTCAGCGGGGATGATGCCGTTGGTCATCAGCTGTAGTTGGTGAACAACAGCCAACCTGCACAGGTTTGAGATACACGCTACATCAAAACAAAATTCCATCAAATGTTCATTTACAAATGATATAATGCTGTTGCAAAAAGATCACAAAGCAAAAGCTGTACGTTGGGAATCAGAAATAAAAATAGAAAATGCTGAGAAGCAGGTCAGGAAGCATCTGTCAAGAGGGAATGAAAGCTAATGTTTTAGATTGATGATTTTTCTTCAGAACGTTAAAGATGTTAAAGTTGAAAGCTGAAAAGTTAAGCCTGTTTTTCTCACCACCGACACCATCTGTTTTGTAAATTATTTCCAGCATTTTCTATTTTCGTTTCAAAATGGTATTGTACTTGGAACCTGTGGCTATAGTCTTATATACATGAACATTAAGATCATAAATATTTTGCAGCATGGTTACAGCATATTTCTGCAACATAAAAAACTGTTGGCATTTGGCATAGATCTGTGCAATGCTATTTCTATCCTGTTATATATTTTCAAAATTTTGCCTGCATTTCAACCCTGTTTACACTTCATAAAGTAATTACAACACGGTGGTTAATCTTTCAAAACTCTTTAGATTCTGGAGTAGTTCCTGAGGATTGGCGGGAAGCAAACGTAACCCCTCTTTTTAAGAAGGGGGGGAGAGAGAAAACGGGGAATTACAGACCAGTTAGTCTAACATCGGTAGTGGGGAAACTGCTAGAGTCAGTTATTAAAGATGGGATAGCAGCACATTTGGAAAGTGGTGAAATCATTGGACAAAGTCAGCATGGATTTACGAAAGGTAAATCATGTCTGACGAATCTTGTGGAATTTTTCGAGGATGTAACTCGTAGCGTGGATAGGGGAGAACCAGTGAATGTGGTGTATCTGGACTTCCAGAAGGCTTTCGACAAGGTCCCACATAAAGGCCCTGTCTCACAGTGCGAGTCCACCCAAGAGTGACCCCAAGTGAAAGAAAAAAAACGGACTCGTGGTTATGCACGAGATTCAAAGTTTATGGTCAAGTGTTTAACCGAGTTCCCACGGGCATGTTCTTTATGCGATGTTCCAAGGTGCTCTCCCGAGTTACCAAGTTCCTCTCCCGTTACACTTGAGCCAACCGTGAATGAAGGTATGTTTTAATAAAGCAACAATGTTAAAGAAGACATCTCCATCCTGTGGCTTTGAGTTAAAGATAGAAATCAGCGCAGCTGCATCTATTAATATGACCTACAGAGGGAAAATGCGCATCAGATTGTTGGGAGACGGAGCTCAGGGTTCGCCTCCTGAGCTGCTTTGGTGCCCAGGCGTGAGGGAGGTTGGGGAGGGGGGGGGGGGGGCGTCATTAATCTGTCTGGGGTGACAAGGCCCTTGGGTTAGGAGTGGTGTGCAAGGGAGACTTAATTCTCTCCGATCTCGCTGAAGCCCCGGACCAGAACAAAGGAAACCCATCTTGCCAGCGCGTACAAGCCCGTTGTATATAAGGGTCTCGACCCGAAACGTCACCTGTCTCCTTCACTCCTTCGCTCCTTAGATGCTGCTGCACCCGCTGAGTTTCTCCAGCATTTTGTGTACCCCCGTCGTATATAACTTTGCTGCTGACGCGCACACCCACTCTCTCTCCCTCCCTCTCTCTCTCTCTGCTCTCTATCACTGCAGCTCAGAGCCCAAGCTCGCCATCCTATAGTGGTAACATTCACATCGGGTCCCCTCCACACCCACACCCCCTCTCTCCGACACACACCCCCCCACAAGGCAACAGGCAGCGTGAGAGACAGAGAGTTTGTAGGGTGTTAGTTTTGTATAAGGATTTATTTTTAAATTATTAGCCAAGGTCGGATTTACTTATTTTAAACGATGTTTGGAGCGCTCGACAATACTTTTTACTCTTTGCGCTCGTTTTCAGAAAGGGTTCAGACCCCGCTTGGCTCGTTGCCCCCTTTGAACCAAGCCCTGCGAGAGGGATGGAGGGAGGGAGGGAAGGTGTGAGTGAACAAGAGCGCCGAGGAGGAGAGGGAAATAGGGGGGGTGGGGGAGTGGGTGGAGGAGAAATTGGGAAGAAGTTAGTTGTTCAGATCAGAAACCTGTAGGCTGGGAGCCATAATGGTGAAGAGCACACCCAGTTCTTCTGAGGAGTGCATAAGAGACTTAGATCGGAAGCAATGTTCCTCTAGAACTGTAACTGAAACCGTGTCCACATCACCTCCTCTTGGCCGGACCGCAACACCAAATCTACGCGTCAGGAAAATCCAATGTTCATTGATTCATCTCCATGGTTTTATAGCTAATTTTCCAATAAATAACTGCAGTAATCACCCCCCGAAAGGGTAGGATAGGGCTGAAGCCCAGTATTTAGACATTGGAATGTTTTTTTTTAATCATTCTAATAGAATGATTTTCCAACTCCTGTGGTAATTAAACTTTTTTTTCACTCCTAGTTTTTTTTAACATATTTTTAGGATATACATTATATATAAAATTGTACACATGGGAAAATAAGACGAAAATGACCAAAAAACAAAGAATATTTAGTCTAGGGTGAATTAAATTTTGTGATTAAGACTCAAATGTGAATGGCACTGAAATATTTTAAAGAGTTCCCACGGTAGACTCACGAATCACTACGTTAAACGCACGGGCCCTACGTTCTTACAACGAGTCTAAATGTTTCAATTTTAAACTTGAACACTAAATTTGACTCGTGAAAAAAGTCAAACATGTTTGACTTTTTTCACGAGTTCACAAGTTTCGCGGGTACCTGCCGTTAGCGCCATGAGTGGACAAGTTGATCGCGCGAGGTCCCACGTTCCCGCTACGTTGGCTGTACGTGATCACCACGAGTGAAAACTCGGGGTCACTCGTGGGCCAACTCGCACCGTGAGACAGGGGTTTAAGAGATTAATATATAAACTTAAAACATACGGCATTGGGGGTTCAGTATTGATGTGGATAGAGAACTGGCTGGCAAACAGGAAGCAAAGAGTAGGAGTAAACGGGTCTAAGAGTAGGAGTAAATGACACTAAGCTGGGGGGCAGTGTTAGCTGTGAGGAGGATGCTAGGAGACTGCAAGGTGACTTGGATAGGCTGGGTGAGTGGGAAAATGTTTGGCAGATGCAGCATAATGTGGATAAATGTGAGGTTATCCAGTTTGGTGGCAAAAATAGGAAAGCAGACTATTATCTAAATGGTGGCCGATTAGGAAAAGGGGAGATGCAGCGTGACCTGGGTGTCATGGTACACCAGTCATTGAAAGTAGGCATGCAGGTGCAGCAGGCAGTGAAGAAAGTGAATGGTATGTTAGCTTTCATAGCAAAAGGATTTGAGTATAGGAGCAGGGAGGTTCTACTTTAGTTGTATAGGGTCTTGGTGAGACCACACCTGGAGTATTGCGTGCAGTTCTGGTCTCCAAATCTGAGGAAGGACATTATGGCCATAGCGGGAGTGCAGAGAAGGTTCACCAGACTGATTCCTGGGATGTCAGGACTGTCTTATGAACAAAGACTGCATAGACTCTGTTTATACTCTCTAGAATTTAGGAGATTGAGGGGGGATCTTATAGAAACTTACAAAATTCTTAAGGGGTTGGACAGGCTAGATGCAGGAAGATTGTTCCCGGTGTTCGGGAGGTCCAGGACAAGGGGTCACAGCTTAAGGATAAGGAGGAAATCCTTTAGGACCGCGATGAGAAGGACTTTTTTCACACAGAGAGTGGTGGGTCTCTGGAACTCTCTTCCACAGAGGGTAGTTGAGGCCAGTTCATTGGCTATATTTAAGAGGGAGTTAGATGTGGCCCTTGTAGCTAAGGGGATCAGAGGGTATGGAGAGAAGGCAGGTACAGGATACTGAGTTGGATGATCAGCCATGATCATATTGAATGGCGGTGCAGGCTCGAAGGGCCGAATGGCCTACTCCTGCACCTAATTTCTATGTTTCTATGTTTCTATGTGGTGCAGCGTTAGACCCAAAGACACGGGTTCAACACCGACTATGGGTTCTGTCTGTACAGAGTTTGTACATTCCCCCCGTGACCGCGTGGGTTTTCTCGGAGATCTTCGGTTTCCTTCCATACTCGAAAGACAACAGGTTTTGAGGTTAATTGGCTTGGTATACATGTAAATTGTCCCTAGTGTGTGTAGGGTAGTGTTAATGTGCGGGGATCGCTGGTCACTGCAGACTTGGTGGGCCAAAGGGCCTGTTTCACGCAGTATCACTAAATTACATAGAAACATAGACACATAGAAATAGGTGCAGGAGGAGGCCATTCAGCCCTTCGAGCCAGCACCGTCATTCATTGTGATCATGACTGATCGTCCGCTATCAATAACCCGTGCCTGCCTTCTCCCCATATCCCTTGACTCCACTAGCCCCTAGAGCTCTATCCAACTCTCTTTTAAATCCATCCAGTGATTTGGCCTCCACTGCCCTCTGCGGCAGGGAATTCCATAAATTTACAACTCTCTGGGTAAAAAAGTTTTTTCTCAGCTCAGTCTTAAATGACCTCCCCTTTATTCTAAGACTGTGGCCCCCTGGTCCTGGTTCTAGGTAAAGGGCCTGTCCCACCAGCATGCAACTCTATGTGATGAGTCCGACCTAACGTGGTCGCTTGAGCCGTCCGGCATCGCGGGGCCGGTCCCACTTCGATCGCCGGAGCCATGCGGAATTGTGCGGTGTTCGTCCCGACATCGCGCGGGGCTCCGAAAAACTGACTATGTTCAAAACTTCCGCGTGGCAACGGCTTGTCGCTCGCAGTCTCCTCGGTGCATTATACACCGTCTCGACGCTGTGCCTCCGTGACCCTCCATGTGTGTGGCTCCATGGCCCTCTCTGTGTGTGCATCTGTGCCCCTCTCTGTGTGCCCCTCCTTGTCCTGGCGAACTTACCTTTAAGACTTCACTCCAAGTTCGCCTCACTTTGCGCCGCGTTGCGCCACTCACCCGACCTCCGCGCGGCCCTCGCTGCCGGTTTGGTCGCACTTGCCGCATGCAGGTGCATGCTGGTGGGAACGACCCTGTACAGGGGATCACCCGACCTCCGCGCGGCCCCCGCTTCTAGTTTGATCGCGCTCATCGCATGGAGTCGGATGCTGGTAGGACAGGCCCTTAACTTTTACACTTCTGCCAATCAGGTAAAACATTAACACAGCACAAAACTTGCAGATGGAAATTAGTGCACAACTGGGAGCTAATGCATCGCATGGAGTCGGATGCTGGTAGGACAGGCCCTTAAATTAAACTAACCTAAACTAGAGCACTATAGCATTCACTTTTCTAGGGATAATAACCAAGTTCTATACAAATTCAATATTGTGCTCTCCATGCTTAAAATAGACCAACAATTCCATCTTTCAGACCAGATAGTAAAAAGCCAATTTGCAAATTGAATGCCTTTTCTATTTTGCATTATTCTTTTATCTACGAAAATAAAATTGGACTAATGAGTTGGATGAGCTGAAACTATTTACAAGCATCTCTCAGGTTTAAACTCCCAATTTGTTGGACTCATTACAAATTGAACATAACAAGTTGGGCTGCCACTTGACACTTCACCAGTACCTGCATATTCACGGCACCATTAATTATGCTGCCAGGTTTCATACACATGTGTCATGTAGACAGATGTGCCAACAAATAACCATTAAAAAAAGAAGCACTGATTGCTTTTGGCGTTGCCTGTTACTTAACTATTCAGCTATTGGTGATAATTTCAATCATAACAGTACAAAAGCTGCACCTTTGGAGGGAAGAATGTCATTCAATTACTCCTGGAGAAGTACAGAAAGCTCTGACCTTTTCCAGAACAATGTATGTTTCTATGGAAACCACTGTGCAGTGAGATGATTCTTACACTAATACAGAAACAGTCAGGACTGTTTTTCCTAATTGCCAAATAGAGTAGAACATCTGAGTTTCAGCACCCAATGGAAGATTATTTTCAGTAGTTTTCAATTTGTCAGCACCAGCACCCCATCACAGTGGCGCAGCGGTAGAGTTGCTGCCTTGCAGCCCCAGAGACAGGGGTTCCATCCTGACTACGGGTGCTGTCTGCATACAGTTTGTACTTTCTCCAACGTGACCTGCGTGGGTTTTCTCACGGAGCTCCGGTTTCATCCCACACTCCAAAGACGTACAGGTTTGTTGGTTAATTGGTTTGGGTAAAATTGTAAATTGTCCCTAGTGTGTAGGATAGTGTTAGTGTGCAGTGATCGCGGGTCGGCATGGACTTGGTGGGCCAAAGGACCTGACATGAGAATTAAGGGACAGAAGTTTAGAGATAACATGAGGGGGAACTTCTTTACTCAGAACTTCCAGCAGAAGTGGTGGAGGCAGGATCGATTTTAACATTTAAAAGTAAAGTGGATAGGTATATGGACGGGAAGGGAATGGAGGGGTATGGTCTGCGTGCAGGTAGATGGGACTAGGGGAAAATAAATGGTCGGCACGGACTGGAAGGGCCGAGAAGGCCTGTTTTCGTGCTGTAATTGTTATATGGTTATATTGTTATTTCCCGCTATATACCTCTAAACTACCTTACCTAAATGATCTTTCTCAAATGATATTTTGTGTCTATCGGAGAGATGCTGCCTGACCCGCTGAGTTACTCCAGCTCTTTGTGTCTATCCATGTTCAGCAGAGATGCTGCCTGAACTGCCGAGTTAAGGGCCTGTCCTACCAGCATCCAACTCCATGCGATGAGCGCGATCAAACTAGAAGCGGGGCCGCGCGGAGGTCGGGTGATTCCTGTACAGGGCCGTTCCCACCAGCATGCGCCTGCATGTGACACGCGCAACCAAACCGGCAGTGAGGGTCGCGCGGAGGTCGGCTGAGTGGCGCAACGCGGCGCAAAGTGAGGCGAACTTGGAGCAAAGTCTGAAAGGTAAGTTCGCCAGGACAGAGAGGGGCACACAGAGAGGGGCACACAGAGGGCCACGGAGCCACACACATAGAGGCTCACAGAGGCACCTACAGATAGGTTCATGGAGGCACGATGTCGAGATGGTGTGTAATGCGTCGAGGCGACTGCGAGCCGACAAGCCGTTGCCGTTCGGAATTTTTGAACATAGTCAATTTTTCGGAGCCCCGCGCGATGTCAGGACGAACTCCGCACAATTCCGCACGGCTCCGGCGATCGAAGTGGGACCAGCCCCGTGACGCCGGACGGCTCAAGCGACCACGTTAGGTCGCGCTCATCGCATAGAGTTGATTGCTGGTGGGACAGGCCCTTAAAGGATTATTACTATGCAAAATGGGCACATAATCCATTAGTTAAAAGGTCCAGGAAGGCATCACGGTTGAATGGATTTTGTCCAGCATTGCAAGAGGCCAAGATGCCATCATGTACATTTCAATCAAAAATTAATTTTCAGTTTATCTCAGGTGCCAGCTCAGTATCTTTGGATTGCATCTCTTCATGTGGTCAGTCAGGCACATTCAAATGTGTAGGAAGGAACTGCAGATGCTGGAGTAACTCAGCGGGACAGGCAGCATCTTTGGAGAGAAGGAATGGGTGATGTTTCAGGCCAAGACCCTTCTTCAGACTGAGAGTCAGGGGAGAGGGAGACACTGAGATATGGAAGGGTCAGGTGTGAAGATGAAGGAACAATGGGGGTGAAGTGCAAGGAAAATGTGGAATAGATCTTTGTTAGCTGGGAAAAGGTGGGAACGTGGCATATAAAGATAAAATGTAATCAAGACAGTCACACTCGTCAGAGAACTAAGATGGGGGAGGGATGGAGAGAGAGGGAAAGCAAATGTTACTTGAAGTTAGAGAAGTCGATATTGATACCTTTGGGGTGTAAGCTGCCCAGCCGAAAGATGAGGTGCTGCTTCTCCAACTGTAACAGTGGAGGAGGCTCAGGACAGAAAGGTCAGTGTGGGAATGGGAGGGGGAGCTTAAAGTGTTTAGCAACTGGAATTGTAAAGGTGCTGAATTTTTCTGCCTCTGACAATCCTGACATCACCCATTCCTTCTTCCCAGAGATGCTGCCTGTCCCGCTGACTTATCCAGCATTTAGTGTCTATCTTCAATTAACGACCCTCCCCCCCCCCTCCCCCCCCCCCCGCGCCCCATCCCCACCTCACAGCTCTCCTGTCAACCTATCAATACATTGATATCCATATTCCTAGGTTAGCCACTTCTCTGCCAAGGGAAATAAGTCATATCTGTTCCTCTAGTTGAGGCTTTTCACTGTTTTGTACATTTCAATCACAATCTTCAGTCTGAAGAAGAGTCAGTTGTCAGTCCATTCTCTCCACAGCTGTTGCTCAGTTCCTCCACTACATTATGTTTTGTTCCAGATTCCAACATCTGCAGTTCCTTGTGGCTCCTTCAGTACTCAATCTTCCAAAGAAAGCAACATCTGCAGGGGATCCCAATTATATCTCAACTTCCACAGCTGTCATGACATCCCCATTCTGCAGTGTGCTGAGCAGAATTATACTCTGTACTCCAGTTGTAGCAAAAGTAATGTGTTATGCAGGTGCAGAATGACATCCCCACCTTCACAAGTTCACAAGTGATAGGAGCAGAATTAGGCCCCTGATGTCTACTTCACCATTCAATCATAACTGATCTATCTTCTCCTCTTAACCCCATTCTTCTGCCTTCTCCCCATAACCTCTGACACCCGTACTAATCAAGAATCTATCTATCTCTGCCTTAAAAATATCGAAATATCCATAGCCTTCTGTGGCAATGAGTTCCGCAGATTCACCACCCTTTGACTAAAGAAATTCCTCATCGTCTTCTTTAGTTTTATTTAGTTTAAAGATACAGCATGGAAATAGGTCCTTCAGCCCACCAAGTCCGCACCGACCAGCGATCCCCGCACATTAACCCCACCCTACACACTCACTAGGGCCAATTTTACATTTTATACCAAGCCAATTAACCTACGTCCTTAGGGTGTGGGAGGAAACCGAAGATATCGCAGGTCACGGGGAGAACGTACAAACTCTGTAGAGACAAGCACCCGTAGTCAGGATCAAACCCGTGTCGCTAGCGCTGTAAGGCAGTAGCTCTACTGCTGCACAACCGTGCTGCCCATGCCAAGCATTCTTAAAGGGACGTCCTTTAATTCTGAGACTATGACGTCTAGACCAAGACCCTCCCACTAGTAGAAACATCCAGGCCTTTCATTATTCGGTAAGCTTCAATTAGGTCCCCCCTCATCCTTCTAAACTCCAGTGAGTACAGGCATTCAAGCCCTGCCCTCACAGTTGCCGAACAGCCGCTTCACCTTCAGAACGAAAATCCCTTTTAACCTTTCTGTTGGTCTTGTCAAGATCATATCAGGACTTCTTGTGGGCAATAAGGAAGGAGGACGATTTATTGGGAAGGTGAGGCAATGATTTGCAAATAGAATGTTACGCTGACAAGTGTGAGATGTTGCAATTTGATGTGTCAAACCAGGCAGGACTAACATGGCAACTAGTAGATCCCTGGAGATTGCTGCAGAACTGAGAGATCTGGGAATACAGGGCACAGTTCTCAAAAAATGGCAAGTCAGGGGGACTGTATGGTCAAGAAGGCATTTGGCAATCATTGGGAAGGTATAGAGAACAAAAGGTATCACATCATGATAATGAAGGCATATCCTATGCTTGCTTTCATAAGTCAGGGCATTGAATATAAGTGTTGATGCAGCTTTATAGGACTTTGGTTTGAATATTGTGTGCAGTTCTGAGTGCCCCATGGCAGGAATGATATGGAGGCTTGGGAACGTGTGTAGAGCGGATTTACTGGAAAAATCACTGGATATGAGATAGAAATGTATAACATTAAGAGAAGCATGGATAGGGTGGACAGAATCTGTTTCCCAGGATGGAAAAATCAAAGACAGGGCAGCATATGTTTAAGGTGAGATGGGCAAAGATTAAAGGAGATGTGTGGACCAAATGTTTACACAGTGGGTAGTGAGTTAGGCCAGTGGGCAGGTGCTATAGACCTGCATGGGAAGGTACACACTCCCGCTCCCACGAGTCTCGGGCAGATGGGGCTCGTCAGCCTGGGAAGGCAGTCCATCAGGGCCGGATTTACCTATAAGCTAGACAAGCTTCTTAGGGCCTCAAGATCTAAGGGGGCCTCTGCTCGCTGCACCAAGGTGTGTTAAACTTTTGAGATAGTGGCGTAGTTACAAACCCTACCATTGGTGGCGCTGTGCTTGCGATTCCGGAGGCTTTGGTGGTGGGGGGGGGGGGGGGAGGATTAAAATGCAGGTGAGGTTTATATTCGTATTCGCCGCCGCAGTGGGGGCCTATCCACCTCGCAGCCGCACCTGGCCGACCCACCTCGCACTGGGCCCACCCAACAATGCAGCCGCACCCGGCCCATCTATCATCGCCGCCGGACCGGGGCTCTCCGAACATGGCTGCCGCACCGCGCCCTACTCACCTCGTTGCCTCACCGGGCTGGCCGAACCGCGCCTCCCCACCGGCCATCCGCCCACCGGGACCTCCCACGTATCACACACCGACCTGGACTCTACTGCCCACGGACTCCTACCATCGGGTCCGCCGACCCTCGCCACTCCCCTGCCCTCCAGCAGCCGGCGCCTTACCTGGATCCTGGACTCCACACCGGGCCTCAAGCCTCCACGCTGCCAACTCCCGCTCCCCTGGGTTTGACTGCACTGGGTCCTAGTGCCTGTCTCCCAACCCTGGTAACCTCAATGGCTGTTCCACTGGGTCTTCCCCACCACCCACACTACAGTCCTCATACCCCCCCATCCCTGACCACCCTCCACCCCCCCACCACACAACGCTCCGTCCTCAGTCCACTCACCTGCCTTCCTCCGGCCACAACTCCCATCCTTGCAGCGTGTTCACCATCCCCCCGGACCTCCCCCTCTCCGACACCGAAAGGTCGGTCCTCAGCAGAGGTCTTACCTTTGTCCCCCTCCGTCCTCACCTCAATGTGTTCCGCGCCCACCATGACATGGAGCTCTTCTACCGTCGCCTCCGCCTCACAGCGTTCTTCCACGGGAACAAGTCCTCGCCCCCCACTGATGATCCCTTTTCCTGTCTCCCACGAACCCCCTCCTCGTGGACCCCCCCTCATGGCCTCCGGCTTTAGACCTTTTTATCCAAAACTGCCGGCGGGGCATCAACCGCCTCAACTTCTCCACTCCCCTGCCTCACTCCAATCTCTCCCCCACTGAACGTACAGCTGTCCACTCACTCGTAACAACCCAGACTGGGTTATCAAACCCGCCGACAAGGGAGGTGCCGTGGTAGTCTGGCGCGTAGATCTCTACAAAGCAGAGGCCACGCGCCAACTCTCGGACACCTCCTCCTACTTACCCCTGGACCATGACCCCACAGGCGAGCACCAGGCCACCATCTCGAGCACCATCACTGACTTCATCAATTCCGGCTCCCTACCCCCCCGAGCCTCCAACCTCATCATTTCCCAGCCCCGCACGGCCCGATTTTACCTTCTCCCCAAAATCCATAAACCTGACTGCCCCGGCAGACCCATTGTCCCTGCCTGTTCGTGCCCCACCGAACACATTTCCACATACCTTGACTCCATCCTATCCCCCTTTGTTAAATCCCTCCCCACCTATGTTCAAGACACCTCAGACACTCTCCGTCGGCTCCACGCATTCCATTCCCCAGGCCCCCATCCTCTCATCTTCACCGTGGACGTCCAGTCACTCTATACCTCCATCCCCCACCAGGATGGTCTCAAAGCCCTCCGGTACTTCCTCGACCAGAGGAGCAACCCATACCCATCCACTGACACCCTCCTCCGCCTAGCGGAGTTGGTCCTTACCCTCAATAACTTCTCTTTTGACTCCTCCCATTTCCTCCAAACACAAGGCGTAGCTATGGGCACACGCATGGGCCCCAGCTACGCCTGCCTCTTTGTCGGGTACGTCGAACAATCCTTGTTCGCGGCGTACCAGGGACCCACCCCGTCCTCTACCTCCGTTATATCGACGACTGCTATAGTGCCACCTCCTGCACCCACACACAACTGACTGACTTCATCTGCTTCACCATTAACTTCCATCCGGCACTCAAATACACCTGGACCATTTCCGACACTTCCCTATCTTTTCTTCACCTCACTATCTCTATCGCCGGTGATAGACTTCTGACCGACATCAACTATAAACCCACTGACTCCTACGTCTACCTGGACTACTCTTCCTCCCACCTTGCTTCCTGTAAGGACTCCATCCCCTATTCCCAATTCCTCCGTCTACGCCGCATCTGCTCCCAGGATGAGGTGTTCCACACCAGGGCATCGGAAATGTCCTCATTCTTCAGGGAACGGTGGTTCCCCTCTTCTACTATAGATGAGGCTCGCACCAGGGTCTCCTCCATACCCCGCAACACTGCCCTCTCTCCCCATTCCCCCACTCACAACAAGGGCAGAGTCCCCCTAGTCCTCACCTTTCACCCACTAGCCATCACATACAACAAATAGTCCTGCGTCATTGTCGCCACCTCCGACGTGACCCCACCACTCGCCACATCTTCCCATCTCCACCCCTCCCCCCCCCCCCCCCCCCCCCCCGTCTGCTTTCCGCAAAGACTGCTCCCTCCGCAACTCCCTGGTCAATTCTTCCCTTCCCTCCCGCACCACCCGAAGTCCACAGGCTGATCAGGGCAGAGATTCACGCTGGCAGCCCTCTGCAAAGGGATCCCAGGGCTCCACGATGTTTAAATCAGCACAGCCCGAGGCTGGGAGCTCCGCTAACAAGAGCTCCATGATGTTGAAGCAGCAGGCCCAACACCCCAGAGCTTCCAACGGCGATCCAGGTAAGGCATCACCCGCTCCGTGGGGAATCCAATAAGTATTTTAAAACCAACTGTTTAATGACAACAGACAGTAGGATCTAAAAGTGTTACATTGTCACTATCGGGTAGTCATGGTCCTCTAGTCGTGGGGGCGGGGATTGGGGGGGGGGGGGGGGGGACTCACAAGTGAAATAGCTTAGGGCCTCTCTTAATCTAAATCCAGCCCTGCAGTCCATCTAGGCGAGGGAAAACTCTGATTTAAAACCTGTATCAGTCATGGAAAAGGCTCCAGGAGTAAACCTCAAGAAAATCCAGAGTCGGAGCCCCTAAGGCAGTTCGTCGTTGTCTCCAACCTCGCTCTGGCAGCTCCTGCGATGGTGCTGGTGCCAAACTGTAACGGCCCTGCTGTTCCTTTGGATCGATCAGCGACGTGGAGAGGGTGGACGTGCTGCATGGGCAACAGCCTGTCCTCCATATGACATCGCCCAGGCTTGCATCCGGCCACACATCACCTGCAAACTAGGGAGCATCACCCATGATCAGTCATGACTGAGGGGGCCTGCTAGTGAGTGCAGGGGTTGGTGTTTGAGACCGATATGATAGAGAGTTTTAGAGACTTTTTCATAGGCATGTAGTTATGCAGGGAATGGAGAACTATAGATTATGTGCAGGAGAATAGAGTGGGTTTTGACATCATGTTCGGCACAGACATTGTGACTGAAGTGCTTGTTGCTGTGCTGTTCCATGTTCTATGTTCTTTGTTCTCTGTTCTAATCAGATAGAACTTCCCTGAATAAATCTCTACTGCACGAACTTGAGTAACCTGGTCTGACTAAATACTGATTCATATCATACCGCAGAACATTTTCCAATGGTTTGACCAGCAGCATGTCAGACTGACCAGCGTGTGACTAATCAGTCCTCTCCTACCTGCCTCTTTAAACAATGGCAGCACAAGGGCACATTTCTGGCCTCACATCCTTAGCCAAAACAGCTTGGGGAAATGATAGATGGAATCTGCACTGCTACACCTGCACTATTACACATTGTGTTTCTCAGAGCACATTTTATACATGTGTGATGATTTATTTACTTTTACTGGACCCATTAATATGTACCTCTCTCTCTCTCTCTTTCCCCATTTATAATTTCTAATAATCCACCTTGATTAATGGTAATGGCAACAGCTTTGCCATATTCAGTGTGGGCAGGTGCAAAGTATTAATTTAGAATTATACGCATATCTTTCACCTCCAAACAAGAGTTACAATTGTCTTCACTATTGACCACCAGGGGGCGCCGGGGAGATGGCTGCCCTGCCGGCAGACTGTTCATCTTTTCATTCTATTTGCTATTTTTTAGTTTGTTAAAATTTTGTTTTAATGTTCTTCAGTTTGTTTTATGTGGGGAGAGGGAGGGGGGGAGGGATCGGGGGAAACTTTTTTTCAGGTTCTTACCTTCCCGGAGATGTGATCAATTTTCAGCTCACATTCTCCGGGCATCGCTGGAGCTGGAAGCCTCCTCGGACTGTCATGAGCCCCACCACGGGGCGTGGACTTAACATCAGAGCTGATCCCTTGCCTGGGATCGCTCCCACCCCGACCACAGTTGAATCAACATCAAGGGCTCGCAGTCTTGGGAGAGGCCGAGTCGGGAGCTCCAGCGCCGCAGAAGATTCGACCAGCCCCGACGCGAGGTTCGATCACCCGGCGCGGGGGAGCTGACATCCCCCCGATGCGGGAGCTGATCGCATCGACGGGGAGGGCTCGAACGCCGCCGGCTACGGGAGTTAAGATCATCCCGCCAACAGGGCCTCGAGGCCCCCGACCAAGGAAGAACTAAGGGAAGGAATTGAACTTCATTTCGCCTTCCATCACAGTGAGGAATGAGTAGGAGTCACTGTGGGGGATGTTCATGTTAAAAAGTGTTTTTGAAGTGATCTGTTGCTTTTAATTGTATGACTGACCTGGCCATGAAATTCCTCGTATGTTGCAAAACATACTTGGTGAATAAAGTGTGATTCTGATTCTGATTCTGATTCAGACACACTCAATCCTTTGATATAACACTCAATCCTTTCATATTTCATATTTATTTTAGTTGTTTATCTTTTTTTAATATTTTACCTTGTATGTATCGTTAGCTTTTATGGTTTGAATGTTGCAGTGACTGGTTGACATTTTTAAATTTTGTTGTACATGGTTCATGTTACAATGACAATAAAGAAACTATTCTATATATAATAATGATTCCTTCATATGTTTAAAGAATGTGTTATGGTTTCCCTTGGCTTTGCCAATCAATACATGTTTCTGCCCTAACAATTATATTTTATATAGATGATAGAACAGTACAATATGAGTGTGTAGGAAGGAACTGCAGATGCTGGTTTAAACCAAAGATAGACACAAAAAGCTGGAGTAACTCAGTGGGTCAGACAGCATCTCTGGAGAAAAGCAATAGGTGACATTCCAGGTCAAGACTCTTCTTCAGACTGAGAGTCAGGGGAAAGGGAAACGACAGATATAACCATATAACAATTACAGCACGGAAACAGGCCTTCTCGGCCCTTCCAGTCCGTGCCGACCATTTATTTTCCCCTAGTCCCATCTACCTGCACTCAGACCATACCCCTCCATTCCCTTCCTGTCCATATACCTATCCACTTTACTTTTAAATGTTAAAATCGATCCGCCTCCACCACTTCTGCTGGAAGCTCATTCCGCACAGCCACCACTCTCTGAGTAAAGAAGTTCCCCCTCATGTTACCCCTAAACATCTGTCCCTTAATTCTCATGTCATGCCCTCTTGTTTGAATCTTCCCTACCCTCAATGGGAAAAGCTTATCCACGTCAACTCTGTCTATCCCTGTCATCATTTTAAAGACCTCAATCAAATCCCCCCTTAACCTTCTGCGCTCCAAAGAATAAAGACCTAACTTGTTCAACCTTTCTCTGTAACTTAGTTGCTGGAACCCAGGCAACATTCTAGTAAATCTCCTCTGTACTCTCTCTATTTTGTTGGCATCCTACCTATAATTAGGCAACCAAAATTGTACACCATACTCCAGAATTGGTCTCACCAATGCCTTGTACAATTTTGGCTGTACAGCTGTTTTTATGTCTGGCTGTGGCAGCTTTGACAGTCTGGAGTCGCCTTCCAGAGGGAAGTGATTCAAAGAGTTTGTGGCCAGGGTGAGAGGGGTCAGAGATGATCTTGCCCGCTCGCTTCCTGGCCCTTGCAGTGTACAGTTCATCAACTGGAAGATTGTTCCCGATGTTGGGGGAGTCCAGAACAAGGGGTCACAGTCTAAGGATAAGGGGGAATTCCTTTAGGACCGAGATGAGGAAAGCATTCTTTACACAGAGAGTGGTGAGTCTCTGGAATTCTCTGCCACAGAAGGTAGTTGAGGCCAGTTCATTGGCTATATTTAAGAGGGCGTTAGATGTGGCACTTGTGGGTAAAGGGATCAGGGGGTATGGAGAGAAGGCAGGTACGGGATACTGAGTTTGATGATCAGCCATGATCACATTGAATGGTGGTGCAGGCTCGAAGGGCCGAATGGCCTACTCCTGCACCTATTTTTCTATGTTTCTATGTTTCAAGGGAGGGAAGGTTGCAGCTAATAACCTTCTCAGCTGATCAGACGATTAGCTGCAGCCTCCAGGTGTCGTGCTTGGTGGCTGAGCCAAACCAGACCATGATGGAGTAAATGAGATCAGACTCTACGATGGCCGTGTGGAATTGGACCATCATTGCCTGTGGCAGATTGTGCTTCCTCAGCTGCCGCAGGAAGTACATCCTCTGTTGTGCTTTTTTTTTACTGTGGAGACATAGACATAGACATAGACAATAGGTGCAGGAGGAGGCCATTCGGCCCTTCGAGCCAGCACCGCCATTCATTGCGATCATGGCTGAACGTCCCCAATCAATAACCCGTGCCTTCCTTCTCCCCATATCCCTTGATTCCACCAGCACCTAGAGCTCGATCTAACTCTCTCTTAAATCCATCCAGTGATGGTAGCCCCCCATTTAAGGTCCTTGCAGATGATGGTTCCCAGAAACTTGAAAGACTCCACAGATGTGGCTGTGGTGTTGTTGATGGTGAGTGGGGGGAGGGGAGGGGATTGGGATCTCTGATTAAGTCTACAATTGATTCCACTGTCTTAAGAGCATTGAATTCTAGGTTGTTGCGATGGCACCAGGACACCAGCTGTGTCACTTCCTGTCTGCAGGCAGATTCTTCCCCATCCTGGATCAGTCCAATCAGGGTTGTGTCGTCCGCAAACTTGAGAAGCTTGACAGAGGAATCAGTGGAGGTGCAGTCATTGGTGTAGAGAGAGTAGAAACGAAGGGAGAGGACGCAGCCTTGCGGTGCTCCCATGCTGAGGGTTTGCAGGTCCGAGATGTGCTTTCCCTGCCTCACATGCTGCTTCCTGTCTGTCAGGAAGCTGGTGATCCAATGACAGAGGGGTCCAGGCACAGTCAACTTGGAAAGTTTGGAGTGTAGTAGCTCTGGCACAATGGTGTTGAATCCAGAGCTAAAATCAACAAACAAAATCCTAGGTGCTGGAGGATGAAGTGCAGGCCGAGGTTGGCTGCATCATCCACAGATGTATTGACCTGGTATGCAAACTGCAGAGTGTCCAGCAGGGAGTTTGTGATATTTTTCAGCTAGGCCAGCACAAGCCTTTCAAGGGTCTTCATAACTACAGAGGTCAGTGTGACAGGCCTGTAGTCATTAAGACCAGTAACCCTTGCCTTTTTGGGCACAGGGACAATAGTGGAGACTTTGAAGCAGGCAGGGACCTTACAGGTTTACAGGGATTGGTTGAAAATGTCTGCGTAGAAAATGCCAGTTGTTCAGCACAGAGCTTGAGAGTAGGGGGGGATCATTGTCCGGTCCTGGTGTTTTCCAGCTTATGTGTCTTCTGAACACCCTCTCCACCTCTATTTTTATTGTTGATGATGGAGAAGTGATGTTGTGCAGCATGGAGGGGATGGGTAATTGGGTGTGATGTGGTGATTGGAGAGGGGTGGGTGTGAATGGGTCCAGTCTTTTCAGACTGGTCTTGCTTTAAGTGGGTGTGAAGTTGTGACTGGGGAGGAGTGTTGTAGAAAGGGCCAGTCTTTGCACTCATGGAAACATCAATGAGTTATGACCATGATTGCACAGGGTTTCTGGTGGTTTGTTCTGAGAATGTTGGCAGATACTGCCTCTGCTTCCCACTGATTCCATGTCACAGTACAAGCCACGCCTGTAAAGAGAGTTTCTTCAAATTTATTTTATTTCAACTCTTCTCATATGTTCAATGGGAGCATCAGGCAAAACCTTTCTTTCTTACAGGGGTATGTATAGCTTATTGGGATGATTGTGCAGTAGTTTTAGTTCCTTGTCTGTACACCAATCAATTATTGTTCATTCTTTCAATGGGTCTTGGCTGTGTCTATGATTTCAGACTTAAAATACTTCACTGAGCAATTTTGATCCGACTTTCACTTCTAAGATTATTATTCAATTCAATTCAATTCAACTTTAATGTCATTGCACAAATACAAGTATAGGTACAACAAAATGCAGTTTAGCTTCAGTTCATAGTGATAGCAATAGAAAAATAAATACAGAATACAGACAATGTGGACGAAGAGACTGGAGAAATCTATCGGCGGGACTCCGAGTTCAGTAGTGTGATGGTGTTATTGTAGAAGCTGTTCCTCATCCTACTAGTGCGGGACCTGAGGCTCCTGTACTGCCTCCCTGATGGGAGGAGGGCAAACAGTCCATGGTTAGGGTGTGAGGGGTCCTTGATGATCTTCCCGGCCCGTTTCAGACACCGTTTTCGGTGGAGGGCATCCATGGCAGGGAGCGGGGCACCGATGATGTACTGGGCGGTTTTCACCACCCGTTGTAGTGCCTTCCTGTCTGCCACGGTGCAACTGCTGTACCATACCGTAAAGCAAGTGGTCAGGATGCTTTCGATGGTACAGCGGTAAAAGTTGGTCAGGATCTGGGGGGACAGGTGGGCTTTTTTGAGCCTCCTCAGGAAGTAAAGGCACTGCTGCGCCTTTTTGATCAGCTTGGAGGTGTTGAGGGACGAGGACAGATCCTCCGAGATGTGTACCCCGAGGAATTTGTAGTTGGAGACCCGCTCCACCTCAGTCCCGTTTATATGGATGGGGGTGTGTCTGCCCCCTCTGTTCTTCCTAAAGTCAACAATGATTTCCTTCGTCTTCTGGGAGTTGAGGACGAGGTTATTGTTGGCACACCAAGTAGTCAGGTGCTGGACCTCCTCCCTGTAGGCTGATTCGTCGTTGTCGCTGATCAGTCCTACCACCGTGGTGTCGTCGGCAAATTTTATGATGCCGTTGGAGCCATACTTGGGGATGCAGTCATGGGTGAAGAGGGAGTAGAGGAGAGGGCTGAGCACACAGCCCTGTGGCTCGCCGGTGTTCAGTGTTATAGTGGAGGAGGTGAGGTTGTTGACCCTAACAGACTGTGGTCTGTTAGTGAGGAAATCCAGTGTCCAATTGCAGAGGGAGGTGGAGATGCCAAGACCGCTGAGTTTGGTGATCAAGCTAGCGGGTATGACAGTGTTAAAGGCGGAGCTGAAGTCAATGAACAGCAGCCTGATGTAGGTGTTGTTGCTGTCCAGGTGGGTCAGGGCAGAGTGTAGTGCCGCCGATATTTAGAACATAATTCCAATTATGTTACTCCCACAGAGCATCTTCAGTGGTATTTGCTTGGAATCCCGTGCTTGATTATATAGCCCATAGCTCAATAAAATATTTGGGAACTTGATATTCTTGATTCCACCATAGTATGTATCATTCATTTGGGATCTAAAGTCATCTTCATGACTTCTGGTTTATTATTATGGTGAAGGTTCAGCCCTGTGAAAGAAAATCCAAATCTGCTCTTTCCGAACACACAATGTGCTTACCTTCATTGCTAGGCATGATGCAGCTCTACACGGCATTGGTTAGGCCGCATGTGTGCAGTACTGGTTGCCTCATTACAAGAAAGATGTGGAGGCTTTGGAGAGGCTGCGGATGGGGTTTACCAGAATGCTGCCTGGATTAGAGGGTTTCAGCTACAGGCGGAGGTTGGAAAGACTTGGATTGTTTTCTCTGGAACATCGGAGGCTGAGGGGAGATTTGATACAAGTATGTAAAATTATAAGAGACGTATAGAGGGTAGACAGTCAGAATCTCTTCGCAACGTTGAAACGTCCAACACCGCAAGGTGAGAGGGGGGGAAGTACAATGGGGGTGAGTGGGGCAAGATTGTTACACAGAGAATAACGGGGGCATGGTATGCATTGGCAGGGGTGGCAGTGGAGGCAGATACGATGGTGGCATTTAAGAGGATTTTAGATGGAAGTGCAGAGAGTGGAGAGATATGGACCATGTACTGGTAGATGAGATCAGTTTAACTAGGTTTCCATGTGAGCCAAGGGGATTGTTTGTGCTGCTCTATATTCCAAGTTCAAACCATTTTCCAAGCTTTTCCTTCTTGTTTTGTACATAATTGAGTTTGTTTCCTGTTAGAAAAGTGAACCCCATGGGTTTATCTCACTCGTCATTCATCTTGTGACATTACTGTATGTTTATCATTGCTCGATGCCAACTTTGATGCAGATTGTATTGAATAAATAAAAAGAGCCCGTTTGCTGTGCTCATTATATGTGTTTTGTTGTACATTAATCCACATCCATGTTCAAGGTCCACTCCCAGGTGAAGTCCAGGTCTGTAGCATTCAACCCAAATGATCCCAAGCAGTACAAGGAATCTATTTACGACCTTGGCAAATTCATTAAGAGTGCCAAGGCATTCTGGGCCAAGCTGCTGCCTCAAAGCAATGACACAGACACCCGTAGGCTTTGAGATCCACCATCATGAAAGGTTTGGAGAGATTGGTGATGGACCACATTAATGCTAGCCACCTCAGCCAGCCCAGACAAACTGCAATTTGCTTATTGTCGCATAAGGTACACAGCAGATGCCAACACCCTGGCCCCAAACCCATCTCTGGGACATCTAGATCACAAGGACTCATACATTGGACTTATTTATTAAGTATAGTTCTGTCTTCAACACCGCAATCCCATCTCAACTCATCTCCGAACTCCGAGCCCTGGGAATCAGCATCCCCTTAATCCACCGGATCCTTGACCTTCTGACCCACAGACCTTCAGTGAGGAGAGGGGACAACAGTTCCTCCACAATCATTGTCAACACTGGTACCTTAGCAATACCAAGCTACTTTGAGACTTCAGCCACGTCCAGGGTCTCCAATGAGGTAGATAATAATTCAGGACCGCTCTCTAGTTGTTGGTAGGATGGTTCAATTGTCTGATAACAGCTGGGAAGAAACTGTCCCTGAAACTGGAGGTGTGTGTTTTCACACTTCTATACCTTTTACCCGATGGGAGAGGGGAGAAGAGGATGCCAAGAAATTCTGGACATAACTGAAGCCTCAAAGCAGCGTTATTCACGTTATTCCTTTTATAATGTATCGATATACCGTGGAGGGCTTGACTGTAACATTGTATTGTCTTTCTGCTAACTGGATAGCACCCGACAAAAGCGGGTACATGTTACAATAAACTAAACTCAACTGAAACTTAACCCAACCCTACAAGGATGCATTTTCAGTCCCATACTATCCTCCCTCTACACTCACAACTATTCGGCCAAATTCGGCTCTGACTCCATCTACATGTTTGCAGAAGACACCAATGTGGTGGGCGGGATCCCGAACAAAGATGAGAAGGTGTACAGGAAGGAGTCCGGCCAATAATCTCACACTTCTGGAACCATGCCCAATGGTGGCAAAGTGGAAATGGTTGAGAGCTGCAAGTTCCTTGGTGGTATGTTACCAATGATCTGTCGTGAACCAACCATATTGATAGGACAGCCAATAACGTAGATCAATACCTCTGCTTCTTGAGGAGATGAGGAAATTTGGCATGTCTCCAATAAATCTTACAAACTTCTACAGATGCACCATAGAAAGCGTAGTGTCTTTGGAAAGAGTAAGATTTGTCTTAATGGACAAACAAGAACTATTTCAAAAAAAATATGGTCCCCATTTATTGAATATTTGAAGGGGCAAACTGGTTCGGCACGAGAACCCAACTGGAACCAGAATCGAAGAATAGATGAAGTAGTATATTTCATAAAACGCGGATATATCTCCAACGATGTAAAATCTGTAGAACATTCCATTCTTTCCTAACTTATATATATCTATATGTATATATATATATATTTTTGTTTAATCTTTTTCCACTATTTCTATCTTTATAAAAAATGGAAAAAAAATATAGAAGCACAATTATTAGGCAAGGATTAACATAAATAATACTGATTATGTATATCTACAAAGAACAAAAATATTTTTATTATGTCAACAATGAACGCGTATCTTTTTTTTAAATTATGTAATTGCTTCTAATGAATAAAAAAAACTTAACAACAAAAAAAAGAAAGCGTAGTGTCATGTCGCATCACAGCTTGGTTTGGGAACACCAAGATAGACACAAAAGGCTGGTCAGATCTGTTTGGATGTACAATAGCCCCCATTCTAAATATTCAAAGAGTGATGAGTTGATAAAGATGCAAATGCAGAGCCTACTTGTGCGGAATGTGTTGAAGAATATTCCTTTGGAGCTGTGCACGTGAGAAGCCAGTGAAGAGCACTGTTGTTATGTAGCACAAAGGAATTTCCTGCCAAACCTGACCTGCCTTATGAATTGCTATAGTGACCTCCTAATTGGACCATGTTCATCCTCTGGCAGGCCCTTGCAGCCCTGATCATTCAGTGCATGGCCCATGTTGGTTTCTGGTTATCCTTTTTTTTTTTTACAAAACGCTTTAATCAAAACAAACAAATACAAGTAGTAACACAATCAAAGAATGCCTATATTGGCATCTTACAAAGAAAATTATCAAATTAAAATATTAACATTTCTATCAATGATACATTCCACCTCCTGCGGTGACCAGCGTTCACGGAAGGCCTCCACAGTCCCCGTGGACACCGCATGTTCCCTTCTGGTTATCCTGGGATATTGTTTTTGGGCAGTGATTAATGTAAATGTTTCTAAAGGTCAAGGGGTAATGGTAAGCCTTACACAGGAACATATGTATTTTTGACAAACACTGGAATTATGTCAACTTGCCCCGTCACTTTAATCCTGATCTTGACTTGAGAACTGCTTTTGGGCATGGGCTGTCTCTCTGTTTGTGCCCCGTGGTGATGGAGTGGCATCCTCACTTGGACCGTAACAAAGGCCTCCTTTCTTCGTCAAGCCTGCCACTTTTGTTATGCTTCTCTAGTTTAGGTTATTGTGGAAGCAGGCCCTTCAGCCCAACGATTCCGCACCAACCAGCGATCCCCACACACTCACACTATCCTATCCACACACACTCGGGGCAATTTACACTTTCACCAAGCTAATTAACCTACAAACCTGTACCTCTTCGGAATGTGGGAGGAAACCGAAGATCTCGGAGAAAATCCATGCAGTCACAGGGAGAACGTACAAACTCTGTACAGACAGCACCCGTAGTCAGGATCGAACCCGGGTCTCTGGCGCTGTAAGACAGCAACTCTACTCACCCCAGTCACTGGGCAATGATCATTCCCTCATGGTAAACTGAACATGGCAGTTGATGGTGAAGCAGGGGGGCATCTCACAAGACGCAGGGTGGTCCCTAATGGGCCTGTCCCACCTAGTCAAATTTTCAGTGAACTGCCGGCGACTGTCAAGCTGAAAAACTGGTAATTGGAACGGTGACTGTCAGAGTGGAACGCACACACGCGCACACACACACAAACACATCGCTTCCTTCACCAGCCCGTGTGATTTTTTTTTAGACAGCGCTCCCCCCGCTTGCTCTTTCTAAAAAATTCACATGGTGCAAAGCCAAGGTGATACAGACACACACCGCGATGAACAGGATGGTTGGCGTATAATTGAGACAGCTAAAGCACATTGTACGGTAAGTCCTTTAAAAAAGGAGGGGGGAGAAGGGAATAGGAGGCTTGGAGACAACTTTTAAGAAGCCAGAGAAACACGGCTATGAAGCTCGGCGGACATTTAACGTATCCTTCGTTCTGAAAACTACTGCTTATGTTTTTTTTTCCCCAATGAGCCAATGAAATTCACCGGTCGGCATCGGCCACAACCTAGGAGAACCTCCGACAACCTTCGACCTCCTGGCAACCCACCAGGACCTCCTGGCGACCCACCAACGGCACGTGAATTCTCGCTACTCTCCTTGGCGGCTTCATTCTCGTCGCCGCTAATTTTTCAACATGTTAAAAGATTCACGGCGACCATAATGAGGCCGTGACTAGTTCGCAGAATGCGGGAACTCCTCACGACCATGAAGGCGACTCCCCGGCAAACACCCGCGAACATGTGGCCTCCATGTGGCGACTACATAGTTTCTTGCAGGCGCCTAAGTGGACAGGCCCATAACCACCCCATGCATGTTGAGGACTCTAGTTGTGTGGAAACAGGCCCTTTGGCCCACTGAGTCCGCACTGACCCACAATGCACGAACATTAACACTATCCTACACACACTAGGGACAATTTATACTTATACCAAGCAAATTGATCCACAAACCTGTACTTAAACCTGTCGTTGGAGTGTGGGAGGAAACCGAAGATCTCGGAGAAAACCCACATGGTCACGGGGAGAACGTACAAACTCTGTAAAGACAGCACCCGTATTCAGGATGGAACCCGTGTCTCTGGCGCTGTAAGGCAGCGTCACCCTGGTGATGGGAGTATTGGTGGCTGGGAGAGACTCGGGGAGGGGCGGTGTTTCCCTTCGATCCATCTTCCTTCCTCCGTGAAGTGGAGGCAGCGGGGAAATCAAGAGGCGGTGGAATGTGCTTCTATACCAACCAGGACTGGTACAGCGACATCACGGTCCTGTCAAATTTCTGCTCTCCCAACCTGGAATCCTTCTTTATGAACTGCAAACCCTTCTACTCCCTGAGGGAATTTAACACCTTTATTCTCGCTGGCGTTTACATCCCCCCCAAGCCTGCGTACGTGAGGTGCAAACGCAACTCGCTGACCAGGTAATGAGGGTAGAGTGTGACTTCCCGGACTCCATGGTCATTGTTTTGGGGGACTTTAACAAAGCTAACCTCAGCCATGACCTTCCAAAGTACAGACTTCATGTTACCTGCCCCACCAGAGGGGAGAGAACACTCGATCACTGTTATACAGCAATCAAGAACGCATATCGCTCTGTTCCCCGGGCGGATCTGGGTCTCTCTGATCATTGCATAACTCACCTTATTCCAACCTACAGGGAGAAACTAAAAGCTGCTAAGCCTGTGGTCAGGACAACGAAAAGGTGGACAAGCGAGGGCATTGAGAACCTACAATCCTGCTTTGACTGCACGGATTGGAATGTGTTCAGGGAAGCAACCACAAGCCTCGATGAGTATACGGACACTGTATCATCATATGTCAGCTTTTGCGAGAACAGTTGCATTCCAACTAAGACCCGGACATGGTTCAACAACAACAAGCCCTGGTTCACTGCAGAACTCAGACAGCTCCGCCAGTCTAAAGAGGAAGCCTACAGGAGCGGGGATGCCGCCCTTTACAGCTGAGAAGAGGAATCAGAGCTGCCAAGGTAAAGGGCCTGTCCCACCAGCATGCGACTCTATGCGATGAGCGCGACCTAACGTGGTCGCTTGAGCCGTCCCGCGTCGCGGGGCTGGTACCACTTCGATCGCCGGAGCCGTGCGGAATTGTGCGGAGTTCGTCCCGACATCGCGCGGGGCTCCGAAAAACTGACTATGTTCAAAAATTCCGCGCGGCAACGGCTTGTCGGCTCGCATTCGCCTCGACGCATTACGCACTGCCTTGACATCGTGCCTCGGTGAACCTCTCTGTAGGTGCCTCCGTGACCCTCTATGTGTGTGGCTTCGTGGCCCTCTGTGTGTGTGCCTCTGTGCCCCTCTCTGTGTGCCTCTCTCTGTCCTGGCGAACTTACCTTTCAGACTTCGCTCCAAGTTCGCCTCACTTTGCGCCGCGTTGCGCCACTCACCCGACCTCCGCGTGGCCCCTGCTGCCGGTTTGGTTGCGCTTGCCGCATGCAGGCGCATGCTGGTGGGAACGGCCCTGTACAGGGGATCACCTGACCTCCGCGCGGCCCCCGCTTCTAGTTTGATCGCGCTCATCGCATGAAGTCGGATGCTGGTAGGACAGGCCCTTAAGGTACTCAGAGAAGTTAAGGAGCAAGTTCTCAGCTAGTGACTCTTCTGTTTGGAAGGGCTTGCAAGAAATTACCAGAGACAAGAGGAAAGCCCCCCGCTCTTCGGGCAATTGTCAGCTGACCAATGACCTGAATGAGTTTTACTGCAGGTTTGAACATCAGAAACGTAACCCTGGTACCCCCTCCCCCCCCTCCCAAACCAACATAGCCAGACCCCAGTCTATAAAGAATGGACCCTGCACCCTCTCCTTCCCATTCACCACTTCACACCTACTTAAGACAAGACTCCAGTATGAAAAGGCTGTCACTTCACACCCACTCACAGCCTGACCTCAGTCAGCAAAGACTGGGCCCTTCTACACCCACCCCCTACCAATCACCACTTCACACCCAATCACCCACACCATCTGTGCTGCAAAACATCACTTATCAAATATCAACAATAAAAATAGAGGAGGTGGAGAGGCTTTTCAGAGGACAAAAAATCCGGAAATCTCCAGGACCTGACAATGTTTCCCCCTCTACTCTTAAGATCTGTGCCAAACAGCTGACACCGGTCTATACAGACATTTTTAACCAGTCCCTGCAAACATGTACTGTCCCTGCCTGCTTCAAAGTCCCCAATGTACCCAAAAAGGCAAGGATTACTTGTCTTAATGACTACAGGCCTGTCACACTGACCTCTGTAGTCATGAAGACACTCGAAAGGCTTGTGCTGACCAAGCTGAAAAATATCACAAACCCCCTGCTGGACCCTCTGCAGTTTCCATATCGGGCCAATAGATCTGTGGATGATGCAGTCAACCTGGGCCTGCACTTCATCCTACAGCACCTAGACCGCCAGGGGACATATGCGAGGATTTTGTTTGTTGATTTTAGCTCTGCATTCAACACCATTGTGCCAGAGCTACTACACTCCAAACTTTCCGAGTTGACTGTGCCTGAACCCCTCTGTCGGTGGATAACCAGCTTCCTGACAGACAGGAAACAGCATGTGAGGCTGGGAAAGCACATCTCAGACCCGTAAACGCTCAGCATAGGAGCACCGCAAGGCTGCCTACTCTCTCCTCTCCTCTATTCTCTCTACACCAACGACTGCATCTCCACAGACTCCTCTGTCAAGCTTCTCAAGTTTGCGGCAACACAACCCTGATTGGACTGATCCAGGATGGGGAGGAATCTACCTACAGACAGGAAGTGCCCCAGCTAGCGTCCTGGTGCCATCGCAACAACCTGGAGCTCAATGCTCTTAAGACAGTGGAATTGATTGTAGACTTAATCAGAGATCCACCTCCCCTCCCCCCACTCACCATCAACAACACCACAGTCACATCTGTGGAGTCTTTCAAGTTTCTGGGAACCACCATCTGCAAGGACCTTAAATGGGGGGCGACCATCACTGGATGGATTTAAGAGAGAGTTAGATAGAGCTCTAGGTGCTGGTGGAATCAAGGGATATGGGGAGAAGGAAGGCACGGGTTATTGATTGGGGACGTTCAGCCATGATCTCCATCATCTCCAAAAACCTTAAATGGGAGGCCACCATCGAGTCCACATTCAAAAAGGCACAACAGAGGATGTACTTCCTGCGGCAGCTGAGGAAGCACAATCTGCCACAGCCAATGATGGTCCAATTCCACACGGCCATCATAGAGTCTGTCCTCACCTTCTCCATCATGGTCTGGTTTGGCTCAGCCACCAAGCACGACACCCGGAGGCTGCAGCGAATCGTCCGATCAGCAGAGAAGGTTATTGGCTGAAACTTTCCCTCTATTGACGAACTGTACACTGCAAGGGCCAGGAAGCGAGCGGGCAAGATCATCTCTGACCCCTCTCACCCTGGCCACAAACTCTTTGAATCACTTTCTTCTGGAAGGCGACTCCGGACTGTCAAACTGCCACAGCCAAACATAAAAACAGCTTTTTTCCACGAGTAGTTGCTCTACTCAACAACCAAAAATCTGTAGCCTCCTTTTGCTCTGGTATTTTATTTAATTTGCATGTTTAATCAATAATGTTTTATTATTAATGTTTATTGGTTTATGTGTCATTCCTAACTGTCACTGTATGTCATGTTGTCACTTGCGGGCGGAGCACCAAGGCAAATTCCTTGTATGTGAATACTTGGCCAATAAACTTGTTCAGTCATATTTCAAGGTTCATATGCTAGTGATAAGTCATGAACAACAGAAAAGGAAGTTGGGTGCCGCAAGGCTCTGTTTGGGATCGCAGCTATTTACAATATACATCAATGATTTAGATGAAGGAATTAAAAGTAACATTAGCAAATTTGCAGATGACACAAAGCTGGGTGGCAGTGTGAACTGTGAGGAGGATGCTATGAGGATGCAGGGTGACTTGGACAGCTTGAGCAATTGGGCAGATGCATGGCAGATGCAGAATGTGGATAAATGTGAGGTTATCTACATTGATTGCAAAAACTGGAAGGCAGATTATTATTTGAATGGTGTCGAGTTAGGAAAAGGGGCAGCACAACAAGATTTGTGTGTCCTTGTACATCAGTCACTGAAAGCATGCAGGTAAACATAGAAACATAGAAATTAGGTGTATGAGTAGGCCATTCGGCCCTTCGAGCCTGCACCGCCATTCAATATGATCATGGCTGATCATCCAACTCAGTATCCCGTACCTGCCTTCTCTCCATACCCTCTGATCCCCTTAGCCACAAGGGCCACATCTAACTCCCTCTTAACAGGCAGGCAGTACAACAGGCAGTGAAGAAAGCTAATGGCTTGTTGGCCTTCATAACGAGAGGAGTTATAGGAGAAAGAGGTCCTTCTGCAGTTGTACAGGGTCCTGGTGAAGCCACACCTGGACTATTGCGTGCTGTTTTGGTCTCCTAATTTGAGGAAGGACATTCTTGCTATTGAGGGATTGCAGCGTGGTTAATTCCCGGGATTGCGGGACTGTCATATGATGAAAGAATGGAGCGACTGGGCTTGTATTCACTGAAATTTAGAAGGATGAGAGGGGATTTTATAGAAACATATTAAATTATTATTATGGATTGGACACGCTAGAGGCAGGAAACGTGTTCCCGATGTTGGGGGAGTCCAGAACCAGTGGCCACAGTTTAAAAATAAGGGGTAGGCCATCTCGAACTGAGATGAGGACAAACCTATTCACGCAGAGAGATGTGAATTTGTGGAATTCCCTGCCTCAGAAGGCATTGGAGGCCGATTCATTGGATACATTCAAAAGGGAGTTAGATAGAGCTCTCAGGACTAATGGAATAAAGGGTTATGGGGAGAAGGAACGGAGTACTGATTGTGGATGATCAGCCATGATCACATTGAATGGCGATGCTGGCTCAAAGGGCCGAATGGCCTACTCCTGCACCTATAGCCTATGTATCTATGAAGAGTCTGAACACTGGCGGTCATTTGAGAGCACTCCAGTGTTTAAATACAACATTTGTTAAAAAGCACCCTTCCTCATTGTTTCTATTGGAAAGAAAAGCACAGCAGGTGTTGAGATGGCCTGTTTAATTTACTGCCCTCGGCTCATAGAGACACTGCACGGAAAGAGGCCCATTGGTGCAACTTGCTCATGCCAACCAACATGCTCTATCTACACTAGTCCTATCTGCCCTCAGTTGGCCCATATCCCTCTAAACCTTTCCTATCCATGTATATCCAATTATCTTTTAAATGTTCTCATAGTACCTGCCTCAACTACTTTCTCTGGCAGCTCGCTCCATATCCCCACCACCCTCTCTGTGAAAACTTGCCCCTCAGATTTCCAGTAAATCTTTCTCCCCTGTCACCCTTAAACCTAGGGTTCTTCAATCCCCTACTCTAGGTAAAAGACTCTGTGCTTTCACTATATCTATTCCCCACATCTATGCATCTTGATAAGTTCACCCCTCAACCTCCTGCACACCATAGCTCAAGCCTTCAAGTCCTCGCAACATCTATGTAAATATTCTCTTACTCTTTCCAGCTTAACTCTTTCCAGTTTAACAACATCCTTCCTATAGCAGGGTGACCAAAACTGAACAGAGCATTCCAAATGTAACCTCATCAGCATCTTGTAACATAACATCCCAGCTTCTATACTCAATACCCTGACTCACGAAGGCCAATCTTCGACCTTCTTAACCATATAACCATATAACAATTACAGCACGGAAACAGGCCTTCTCGGCCCTTCCAGTCCGTGCCGACCATTTATTTCCCCTAGTCCCATCTACCTGCACTCAGACCATACCCCTCCATTCCCTTCCCGTCCATATACCTATCCACTTTACTTTTAAATGTTAAAATCGATCCTGCCTCCACCACTTCTGCAGGGAGATCATTCCACACGGCCACGACTCTCTGAGTAAAGAAGTTCCCCCTCATGTTACCCCTAAACTTCTGTCCCTTAATTCTCATGTCATGCCCTCTTGTTTGAATCTTCCCTACCCTCAATGGGAAAAGCTTATCCACGTCAACTCTGTCTATCCCTTTCATCAATTTAAAGACCTCAATCAAGTCCCCCCTTAACCTTCTGCGTTCCAAAGAATAAAGACCTTTTTGACCACCCTAATTACTTTTAATGCCACTTTCAAGGAACTACGTTCCTGCACTCTAGATCATTTGATCTCCAGGGACCTGCCATTCACTATGAAAACCATGCCCTGGTTTGACTTCTTAAAATGCAATGCCTCACACTTACCTGCATTAAGCTCCATTCCTCATCCTCAGCCCAATCATTCCTGCAAAGAGGTCCTTCTGCAGTTGTACAGAGCACTAGCAAGACCACACCTGGAGTATTGTGTGCAGTTTTGGTCCCCTAATTTGAGGAAGGACATTCTTGCTATTGAGGGAGTGCAGCGTAGGTTTACAAGGTTAATTCCCGGGATGGCGAGACTGTCATATGCTGAGAGAATGCAGCAGCTGGGCTTGTACACTCTGGAGTTCAGAAGGATGGGAGGGGATCTCATTGTAACATATAAGATTGTTAAGGCTTGGACACGCTAGAAGCAGGAAACATGTTCCCGATGTTGGGGGAGTCCAGAACCAGGGGCCACAGTTTAAGAATAAGGAGTAAGCCATTTAGAACGGAGACAAAGAAACATTTTTTCTCACAAAGAGTGGTGAGTCTGGAATTATCTGCCTCAAAGGGCGGTAGAGGCAGGTTCTCTGGATGCTTTCAAGAGAGCCAGATAAGGCTCTTAAAAATAGTGGAGTCAGGGGACATTTAAGAGAGAGTTAAATGTGGCCCTTGTGGCTAAGGGGATCAGGGGGTATGGAGAGAAGGCAGGTACTGGACACTGAATTGGATGATCAGCCATAATCTTGTTGAATGTCAGTGCAGGCTCGAATGGCCGAATGGCCTGCTCCTGCACCTATTTTCTATGTTTCTATGTTTCTATATGGGGAGAAGGCAGGAACGGGGTATTGAGGGATTTTTGCTATTGAGGGAGTGCAGCGTAGGTTCACAAGATTAATTCCCTGGACGGCGGGACTGTCATATGTTGAAAGAATGGAGCGGCTGGGCTTGTATACACTGGAATTTAGAAGGATGCGAGGGGATCTTATTGAAACGTATAAGATTATTAAGGGTTTGGACACACTAGAGGCAGGAAACATGTTGCCGATGTTGGGGGAGTCCAGAACCAGGGGCCATAGTTTAAGAATAAGGGGTAAGACATTTAGAACAGAGATGAGGAAAAACGTTTTCATCCAGAGAGTTTGTGAATCTGTGGTATTCTCTGCCTCAGAAGGCCGTTTCTCCGGATGCTCTCAAGAGAGTTAGATAGAGCTCTTAAAGATAGCGGAGTCAAGATGTGGATTGTGGATGAACAGCCATGATCACATTGAATGGAGGTGCTGGCTCGAAGGGCCGAATGGCCTACTCCTGCACCTATTGTCTATTGTCTATTGCAACTGATAGCATTGGGAACAGCCAAATAATCCTTTATCCTCTTTAATATCTTTCCTGACAAGTGTCGCCCGGTTTGCCCACAACACGCCAGCTGAGGTTTCACCAATCATTTATAAAATTGCAGCAAAACCTTTTTGTTTTATATACGGTTTCTCCACTTATACAACTCGCATCCACTTTGCATTTGACAGGTCCTGCCATCTCTCAGGGTTTCAAAGTGGACACCAAGGTCCTCCTGCTCAATTGCTGCTTTCAGAATGATGCCACTTTTTGGCAGACATCTCCACATTAATCCCCGTAAAATGCCTCGTGTCACACTTCATTGAATTCCATCTGTTATGCATCTGTCCATTTCCATTCTATCTATGTTCTCCTGAAGTCTACCGTGCCCCTAGAGGCATCACAGGAGAATTACATGACTATGTTATTATAAACACATTACATAGAAATATAGAAAATAGCTGCAGGAGTAGGCTATTCGGTCATTCAGCCCAGCACCGTCATTCAATGTGATCATGGCTGATCATCCTAAATCAGTACCCTGTTCTGGCTTTTCCCCCCATTATCCCATGATTCCTTTAGCCCAAAGAGCTAAATCTAACTCTCTCTTGAAAACATCCAGTGAATTGGCCTCCACTGCCTTCTGTGGTAGAGAATTCCACAGATTCACAATTCTCTGGGTAAAAAAGGTTTTCCTCATCTCAGTCCTAAATGGCCTACTCCTTATTTTGAAACTGTGACCCCTGGTTCTGGACTCCCCCAACATGAGAATTTTTTTTCCAGCATCTAGCCAGTCCAATCCCTCCTGGGCCTGTCCCACCTAGGCGATTGTTTTCAGCGACAGCCGAAATATAGGCTATGGTCGCGGGTGATGCAGGGTGAAGTCTGTATTGTCATGAGATGTCTCCACAAGTATCGTAACTTTTATCAGGTTGCAGCTGGGTTTTCAAATGTTCAAAACTTTTCGGCGACAGTGGGCTTGACGTTGCCTGTCTTCTCCTGTCCCAGTTGCTGTCGAAGGTTGTCACCAGGATGACGCTAGGTGACGTTGGTTGTCGCCGGGTGAATTCCATTGGCAACTCACCAACTATCTGCCCCTCCCTCCCTCTCTGCCCCCCTCCCTCTCTAGGGAATCCCCCACACCCCCTTCTTCCCTCTCTCCCCCTACTCGCCCCCAGTCCCCCCTCCCTCCACCCCACCCCTATCCCCTCCTCCCTCCACCTCCCTCCAGGTCCCCCTCTCCCCTCCTTCCTCCACATCCCTCCCCCTCCCTCCACTCCTGCCTCTCTCCCCCCTCCTCTCTCTCCCCCCTTCCCCCCTCCTCTCTCTCCCCTTCTTCCCCCTTCCTCTCTCACCCCTCTCCCCCCCCACTTCCCTGGTGTGTTTAGGGGGTGGTTAGTGTGTGTGTGATGCCACCCCCTAAACCCCCCCCCCCCACCCCCCCCCCCCCCCCCACGCAACTGCGAGTTGAGGGGACAGGACCCAACGGGTCCCCCTTGGTCTAGTACATTATAAAATTCTTAAGGGATTGGACATGGCACTCGCAGGAAAAAAGTTCCCGATGTTCTCCCGATATCAGAACCAGGGGTTACAGTTTGAGAATAGGGGGTAGGCCATTTAAGACTGAGATGAGGAAAACATTTTCACTAAGAGAATTGTGAATCTGTGGAATTCTCTGCCACAGAAGGCAGCGGAGGCCAATTCACTGGATATTTTCAAGAGAGAGTTGGATATAGCTTTCAGGGCTAACATAATCAAGGGATATGGGGAGAAAGCAGGAACGGGGTACTGATTTCTGATGATCAGCCATGATCATATTGAATGGCGGTGCTGGCTTGAAGGGCCGAATGGCCTACTCCTGCACCTATTTTCTATGTTTCTATGTCTAACTCCCTACGCCAACCGGCGACAGGTACCGGCCACTGAATTGTCTTCAGTTGGCTTCAGTTGTCGTCGACAGGGTCGTTGCTTGTCGTAGCTTGTCCCTGGTGGACGTAAGTTGACTTCGGTTGTCGTAAGTTGTCGTCTGTGTGGTCGAAGGTTGTCGTACGTGTGGTCGTAGGTCGATGTCCCATGTCGTGAGGAATCGTGTTGCCAGTTGGCTTGTCGTAGCTTGATGTTGACTAGGTGTGACCTTGTCATAGACACTGTCATAGGGGGGGTCCAGAGAAGCCGGTTTTTCAGCAAATCCCGCTACGACTGTGACTGTCGGCGGCAGTCACCTAAAAATCACCTAAGTGGGACAGCCCATTTAAGAATTTTATATGTTTCTATAAGATCCTCTCTCATCCTTATCAACTCCAGTGAATACGAGCCCAGTCGACCCATTCTTTCATAATTTATCAGTCCCACCATCCCGGGAATTAACCTGGTGAACCTACGCTGCACTCCCTCAATAGCAAGAATGTTCTTCCTCAAATTATAGAGCAAAACTGCACAAAATACTGCAGGTGTTGTCTCACCAGGGCCCTGTACAACTGCAGTAGGATCTCTTTGCTCCTAAACTCAAATCCTCTTGCTACAAAGGCCAAAATACCATTAGCTTTCTTTGCTTCCTGCTGCACCTGCATGCTTACTTTCAGTGACTGATGTACAAGGACACCCAGGTCTCGTTGCACTTCCCCTTTTCCTAATCGAACACCACTCAGATAATAATCTGCCTTCCTGTCCTTGCCACCAAAGTGGATAACCTCACATTTATCCACATTATACTGCATCTGCCCACTCACCCAACATATCCAAGTCACCCAGCAGCCTCATAGCATCCTCCCTGCAGCTCACACTGGCACACTGTTTTGAGTCATCCGCAAACTTAGACATGTTACATTTAATTCTCTCTTCTGAATTGTTAATATATATAATAAATACTTGGGGTCCCAGCACCGAGCCTTGCGGCACCCCACTGGTCAGTGCTTGCCATTCTGAAATGGACCGGTTAATTCCTACTCTTTGCTTCCTGTCTGCCAACCATTTCTCCATCTGATTCTTTATGTCAATATCCTGGATACCATGTGCACGGTATCCATGTGCTCTAAATGTGCACACTAATCTCTTGTGTAAAATAACTACTCTCTTGTGTCAAATAACATCTCATCAACAGTTAAGAGAGCGCAGCAGCGGTTGCACTTTCTGCGCAGGATGAGAAGAGCTCACCTCCCCCATCCCATCCTCACCACTTTCTACAGGGGCACCATAGAGAGTATTTTGACCAGCTGTATCTCTGTCTGGTTTGGGGACTGTAAAACCTCTGACTGGAAGTCCGTGCAGAGAGTGGTGAGGACAGCGGAAAAAATCATCGGGACCTCACTCCCCTCAATCGGGGATATTGCGACCAAACGTTGCGTGTCTAAGGCCAGCAGTATCATAAAAGACCCCACACATCTCCATCACGGACTGTTCACTCTGCTGCCCTCGGGCAAAAGATATCGTAGCATAAGGAGCAGAACATCAAGGTTCTGCAACAGCTTCTTCCCACGAGCCATCAGACTCCTGAATGCCATGTAATGGGCTGCCACCACTGTCTATTTATCCTTTTATCCTTTTTATCAATTTTATCCATGTTTATCCTTCTATTAATTATCGTGTTGCACAGGGAGCCAAATGCAACGGAATTTCGTTTGGAACTGCATGTATCAATGTATTTCTAAATGACAATAAAGTTTGTTTGGTTATTTTTGGGAGCTTGTCGAAGGCTTTTTGAAAGTCCAGATATTACAGACTAGAAATGTTAAGTGTGGATCATATGGGAGTATCACATGACCAATGCAGTCAGACCCTGATGAAAGTGTTTTAACATTAATATTCAGCTCCTTGCAATGGGCTGAGCAGCGATTATTATATCAATCACAGGAAAGGGTTAATATTGACACAGGGCGGCATTGTACAACATGTACTGTTAGCTTGGCTGTCCATTAACTCCCCTAATTGTCTGCTACTTCGTTCAGGTCAATATTGCAACAGTTCCACATCCCACAAGGTTAATATCTTCATCAGGGAGATCAGCTGGCCCCACAGCAGTGTAGCTACTGCTAAAATGTGGCTGCATTGATAGATGTGGATATCCAGCTGGGTCCAATGAAGAGGAAGATTTATTTGGCAAAGGGATTGCGTCCATGTGGCGAGGGTTGTCATAAACTGGCGTCAAATGTCTATTACAGAGGGTTTGGGCAATTGGATCATGCCTGATAACTGCAGCAGTCGAGCAGCTTGTTCAGCAGACAATTTGTCATCTCAGGTGTTTGGCTTCATCTTGTTCTTTAGGGGCACGCTGTCATCCTACACACAGCTGCATCATCCTCACTGCTCTCTCTGCCGGGGAAAGACAGGATGAAATACAATATTCCTCTTGGCCATTTCTCGCGGTGCTCTTGGGAGTAGCAGTCCTAAGAACATCAAACATCTCTGTGGATGTCTACTATTTCCTTCAGCCATGATCTCATGGGACAAGGCTCATCCACCAAAGCTTTCAACTTCTAGGGCATTGGTTAAATAGGTCAAGCGTTTGCAAATATTTGTTGAGGCAAGAGTCAGGCCCAACGCAAACTGGAAGAACAGCACCTCATATTTCACTTGGGCAGCTTACACCCCAGCAGTATGAATATTGACTTCTCTAACTTCCAGTAACCCTTGCTTTCCCTCTCTCCATCCCTCTCCATCCCAGTTCACCGCCCAGTCTGACTGTCCCCCTAATTAAATGTTATCTTTATATACTCGTTGTCATCTTCCCTTAGCTCATGCCCTCATTTTCACACCTTACCCTTCCTTATCTCTGTGTCTCCCTCCCCCATAACTCTCAGTCTGAAGAAGGGTTTCAACCCAAAACGTCACCCACCCCTTCTCTCCAGAGATGCTGCCTGTCCCGCTGAGTTACTCCAGCATTTTGTGTCCATCTTTGGTGTAAACCAGCATCTGCAGTTCCTTCCGACACATTTGTTGAGGCAAGATACTCTAATAACTCTTGACCACTACTGAGCAAATGAGGAGGAGCTGACAGTGACAGAGGAAAGGAAGAAGTTTGGAAAATCAAGTTAAGTTGAATTTACTGCCATGTGCTTCAGTTCAGAGAGGTACAAGTACAATGAAACTCTTGCTTGCAGCATCACCACAGGGACGTAGACTCTGACAACATAAATACATAACCTATACTACATATAACGGTAAAAAGAGAAAAAAAGGCTTTGCAAAAAGCAAGGTACTCATGCAAGGCATAATTTGAAAAAACACAAATCTGTGGTAGTGTGAGACATGGAACTCCCAAGGCATGGAAGTCCAGGATTTAGTCATCAGTTAATTACGGACCTCCTGGTTTTATTATTATTATTATTATTATTATTATTATTATTATTATTATTATTATTATTATTATTATTATTATTATTATTAATCTTTATTTATCCAGGAGAAGTCTCATTGAGATTAAAAATCTCTTTTACAAGAGAGTCCTGGCCAAGACAGGCAGCAGCACAGTTCCCCAGTTACAGACAATAAATTAGAAACAACAGAGAACATATAAATAGAGTCACAGTCATAACATCATCAAACAAAGCATGTACAGACAGAAGAGCCCGCTTCAACATCATTAAGAAGAGATTTAAATCTGTTTATAGAAACCAGCTCCTTAAGTTTCAGTTCATTCTGCAGCTGGTTCCATGCGAAGGGAGCAGTGTAACTAAATGCCCTTTTCCCCAGTTCAGAGCGGACATTAGGTACAGTTAGTAAGACCAAGTCCTCAGAGGGGAGCTGAAAAGTTCCTGTGCTTTTTCGAATTACATACTTCTGCAGGTATGAAGGAAGAACACCGAGGATAGTCTTATAAATGAGGATATGCCATTTAAGTTTATTGAAGGTTAGGTGGTCCGCAGTGTTCAGTTGTCAAGGTAGGGTCAGAGTTGTGCAAGTCAATTCAAGAAACTGACAGCTACTGTATAACTACCCATGTCTCGAGGAACCCAAGTTCCGTATCGGTCAGCTGGAGGTCAAACTGTATAGTGAGTGTAGTGGTGGTGGGGGGATGAGAGAGGCAATAGATCAAACCACGTATGTATTGTGCAGGAAGGAACTGCAGATGCTGGTTTAAACCGAAGATAGACACAAAAAGCTGAAGTAACTCAGCGGGACAGGCAGCATCTCTGGAGAGAGGGAATGGGTGACGTTTCGGGTCAAGACCCTTCTTCAGACTGGTTAGGGATGGGAAACGAGAGATAACGACATAGATAAACAAGAATGAACGATATGCAAAAAGTTAGGATGATAAAGGAACAGGCTGTAGGGTGAAAACGAGAAGCTAGTGCGACTTGGGTGCGGGAGGGATGGAGACAGAGAGAGGGAATGCCGGGGCGACCTGAAGTAAGAGAAATCAATATTCATACCATTGGTGCCCAAGCGAAATATGAGATGCTGTTCCTCCAATTTGTGTTTAGCCCCACTCTGACAATGGTGGAGACCGAGGACAGAAAAGTCTATGTAGGAACTGGAAGGAGAATTAAAGTATCCAGCAACCGGGAGATCAGGTCGGTCCAGGCGGGCTGAGCGAAGGTGTTCCGCAAAACGATCGTCCAGTCTATGTTTGGTCTCGCCGGTGTATAAGAGTCCACATCCTGTACAACGGATACAGAAGATGAGGTTGGAGGAGGTGCAAGTGAACCTCTGCCTCACCTGAAAGGACTGTCAGGGTCCCTGGACAGAGTCGAGGGAGGAGGCATAGGGACAGGTGTTGCATCCTCTGCGGTTGCAGGGGAAGGTACCTAGGGAGGGGGTGGTTTGGGTGGGAAGTGATGAGTTAACCAGAGAATTGCGGAGGGAACGGTCTCTGAGGATGGCGGAAAAGTGTGGTGATGGGAAAATGTGATTAGTGGTGGGATCCCGGTGGAGGTGGCGGAAATTTTTGGAAGATTTAATGTTGTATGCAATGGCTGATGGGGTGGAAGGTAAGGACTAGGGGTACTCTGTTCTGAATAGGGGGAGGGGGGGTCAAAGGCGGAGCTGTGGGGTATCGAGGAGACACAGTGAGGGCTTCATCTATGATGGGAGAGGGGAAGCCCTGTTCCCTAAAGACTGAGGACATCTCGAATGTTCTAGTAACACCTCATCCTGGGCATAGATGTGGCATTGGCAGAGGAATTAGGAGAAGGGGATATAGTCTTTGAAGGAAGCAGGATGGGTAGAGTGTAGTCGAGATAGTTGTGAGAATCAGTGGATTCCAGCAACTAAGTTACAGAGAAAGGTTGAACAAGTTGGGTCTTTATTCTATAGAGCGCAGAAGGTTAAGGGGGGGACTTGATTGAGGTCTTTAAAATGATGAAAGGGATAGACAGAGTTGACGTGGATAAGCTTTTCCCATTGAGGGTAGGGAAGATTCAAACAAGAGGGCATGACATGAGAATTAAGGGACATGAGTTTAGGGGTAACATGAGGGGGAACGTCTTTACTCAGAGAGTGGTGGCTGTGTGGAATGATCTTCCTGCAGAAGTGGTGGAGGCAGCATCGATTGTAACATTTAAAAGTAAATGGATAGGTATATGGACGGGAAGGGAATTGAGGGGTATGGTCTGAGTGCAGGTAGATGGGACTAGGGGAAAATAAATGGTCGGCACGGACTGGAAGGGCCAAGAAGGCCTGTTTCCGTGCTGTAATTGTTATATGGTTATATGGTAATAGATGTCAGGTCCATTACAGAAAGTAGTTGTTCTTGAACCTGGCTTCTGAATCTTCTTGGTTCAGTTTAGTTTAGTTTGGAGACACATCATGGCAACAGGCCCTTCAGTCCACTGAGTCCATGTCTGTGCTGGCTCGAATGGCCAAATGGCCTACTCCTGAACATATTTTCACCATGGTAGGAACAATTTACACAAGCTAATTAACCTACAAACCTGCACGTTGTTGAAATGTACGAGGAACCCGGAGAAAACCATCGCCTTCACGGGTATAACGTACAAATTCCATACAGACAGCACCCATAGTCAGGATCGAACCCGGGTCTCTGGTGCTGTAAGGCAACGACTCTACCGCTGGGCCACCGTGCTGCCATTCAAATGAACCAAGTAGCAGTGAGAAGGCATTGCCCAGATGGTGGGATCCTTAAGGCCCTGTCCCACTTGCCGATTTTATTTCAGCCACTGCCGGCATCATTGACTGACGTATCAGATCACTGACAAATTTGTGGCGTGATCAACAAACAAAAGTGTCGCAACTTTTTTTATTTGTCGCAGCTGGCTTGTGAAATGTTCAAAACCTTTTGGCGACCCTGATATGGCTCCGGCAGTCACCGATAAAATCGGCAAGTGGGACAGGGCCTTAACTGATAAACACGGCTTGGGTTGCAGTGCCTAATATAGATGTTTTCAATGGAGAGGTGTGCATTGTGATGCCTGTGATGGACCAGGCTGCGTTCACTATTCTCCACTGCTTCTTGCATTCCTGTGCATCAGGATTGCTGCACCTGGCAATGAAGTAACCAGTTACTGATTAATGATGATTAGAGGTATTGGGACTCCTTATTTGTGGTTACATCCATGTGCTGGGTCCAGTACAAGCCATTTCAGATGTTAATGCCCAAAAATAAGAAGCGACTGAGTCTGTCCACCACCCACCCACCAATCTGGCACATTGTCTCCTGATCCTCTCTCTGAGGGCAACCATTATTTATTTGGCTTTGTGGATGAATCGGGAAGTAGCTGCTTGGGTTTAGAACGTCATATGATGAAAGAAATGGGTTGACTGGGCTTATATTCACTGGAATTTAGAGGACGAGAGTGGGTCTTATAGAAACATATAACATTCTTAAGGGATTGGACAGGCTAGAGGCAGGAAAAATATTCCCGATGTTGGGAGTGTCCAGAACCAGGGTCACAGTGGAATTCTCTGCCACTGATCAAGGCAGTGGAGGCCAATTCACTGGATGTTTTCAAGAGAGCGTTAGATATACCTCTTAGGGCTAACGGAATCAAGGGATATGGGGAGAGGGCAGGAACGGGGTACTGATTCTGGATGATCAGCCATGATCATATTGAATAGTGGTGCTGGCTCGAAGAGCCGAATGGCCTATTTCAGCACCTATTTTCTATGTTACTGGGTCCTTCTGCAGCCTACACCATGGTAGCAATCGTGACCAGCAAGGGCACTGGTGAAAGGCAGTAGTGCGGTGCGCCATGAGGGAGGCCCCATGGAACCATTGTTACACACCTGGGGCAGCCCAACCATGCATGAGGGCAGTGGTGTGCATTTACAAGACAGCCAGCTCATCTTCCACAACAGACAAGCCGAGTTCCACTGCAGGAGGGAAACCATTCATGGCCACTGCTTTTCCTGCAGTGTTGACTATGAAAGCAGCAATGAACCATTCCATATTTCCTTATCATCATCTGCTTTGATCTGTAATTTTCGCACCTTACCCTTCTATATCTCTCGACTCCCTCCCTTTCCCAAGGGTCTCAACCCGAAACGTTACCCATCAATTCTATCCAGAGATGCTGCCTGTCCCGCTGAGTTACTCCAGCATTTTGTGTCTATCTTCCGTGTAAACCAGCATCTGCAGTTCCTTCCATCACTACCCAAAATGAGACATGGTTGGATCTTCTAGTGAGCCGATGGGATTGACAATATCTTCCAAGCTGGCGAGGGTGTCTTCTGAGCTCCAATCAAACGCCCCTGACGTTGAACGCTTGCCTTCTGTCAGATTTATGCGAATGATCCCTGGAATGAGTGGGTTAACATATGATGGGCGTTTGACGGCACTAGGCCTGTACTCGCTGGAGTTAGAAGGATGAGGGGGGTCCTCATTGAAAATTACCGAATAGTGAAAGGCCTGGATAGAGTGGTTGTGGAGAGGATGCTTTCATTAGTGGGAGAGTCTAGGACCAGTGGTCATAGCCCCAGATTTAAAGGACGTTCCTTTATGAAGGAGATGAGGAGGGATTTCTTTAGTCAGAGGAATCTGTGGAACTCTTTGCCACAGAAGGCTGTGGAGGCCAAGTTTATGGATATTTTTAAGGCAGTGATGGATAGATTCTTAATTAGTAGGTGTGTAACTTGCAAATCACCTGATATTTAAATATACAAAGTAGATCAAACTCAATGTAATTAAAAATTAATCTGAACTCATGCCAAATTCATTTATTAAACATAAACTCGATGTCAAAGATTTTAATTACAGTCAATTTAATTAAATTCCATCGAATAAGTAAATAAATAGTAATTAGCAGTGTCAGGAGTTGGCTGGGTGGCAGCGATAGTGTGTCAGACAATAGGAAATTACTCTGCTCGGAGCCTACCTTGCAAAGGACAGTCCTATTCGACCCTGTCCAACCATGAGTGAATGAAGAGGGGTCTCGACCCGAAATGTCCCCCATTCCTTCTCTCCAGAAATGCTGCCAATCCCGCTGAGTTACTCCAGCATTTTGTGTCTACCTTCGTAGTTTGGAACTGTTTTTCCCACGATTAGCTTGTGTTGAAGCATTGTGCACATAAGGGAGGTGAGGTACAAGATACACCAGTTGGCACAGTGAAATGTGGTCACCATACAGCCACACAGTAAAAATAAAGAACACAACACATGATAGAATTCAACATAAACCATCCCCACACAGCAGAATCAAAAGTTTCCACTGTGAGGGAAGGCACCAAAGTCAGTCTCTTCCTCTAATGTTCCCCAATGTTCACCTGTGGTTGGGGCCTCCCCGAGCCCTCCGCAGTCGACGCTACGGGCGGCCCGATGTTCAGGCCCGATCGCCGGGGTGATGTAAGCCCGACGTCGGGGCTGGGGGACGTCCTCAGCGGCCTGGACCCTAAGTCGGCCCCCCTCCTACCGGAGTCCGCGGCTCCCAACGTCCTCAGGCCGCGCTGGGCAGAGATTCAAAGCTGGCGGCCTGAAGGACTCCGCGATGACGGGCAGCGCCACCTGCGTTGGAAGCTCTCCCAAACCGCAGCTCCACGATGTTGGAACAACGGCCCAACGCTACGATCCAGGTCGGTACCGCGGTGAATCCAGCGCTGCCGCTGTTCTCGCTCTGGTCCGGTTCCCGGTCCCCGGCAGGAAAGGCCGCTCCGATCCAGGAGGTAGGCCGCAAGGTGGGGGGGCGAGGCTCGGAGTAATAGTCGCATCCCCGCCAGGAAGCGACTGGGAAACAGTTTCTCCCTTACCCTTCCCCCCTCCCCCAACCCCACATAGAAAAGTTAAAGTTTCCCCCAAAAACAGACTTTAAACTGACTAAAAATCTGAAAAAAGATTGAAAAGACAAACAGGCTGTAGGCAGAGGCTGCCATCAATGCGGCGCCCCTGGGGGCAAGGTGAGGAGGTATCTCATAAACCATAGGGAAACGTGGCATGTCTCCAAGGACTCTGACCAATTTGTTTGAAAGTCATGGTCAAGGTCTCCATGGGTTAGGTGTGGGAAGGTACTGCAGATGCTGGTTTACACTCAAAGTAGACACACAATGCTGGAATAACTCAGCAGGTCAGACAGCATCTCTGGAGAGAAGGAATAGGGTCCTATCCCTTATATCCAGAGATGCTGCCTGACCCACTGAGTTACTCCAGCATCGTGTGCCTATATACAAGGGGTACGTTGCCCAACCAATGCCAGGACACTGAAGAAGAAGGGGAGAATCCATCCATCATGGTCCATGTACAAATGGAGGTAGGCTGTGAAAATGAACTGTATCTAAAGGAATGTATGGGAACGAGGAATAATGAGGCCACGTACCAGGAGCAGGCAGGAAATATGTTTCCCTTCATTTATACCTCACGCAGCCTCGGCAAGACCAGCAGCATAATCAAGGACGAGTCGCACCCTGGCCACTCCCTCTTCTTCCCTCTCCCATCAGGCAAAATGTATAGAAGTGTAAAAATGCACAATTGCAGATTCAGCGACAGTTTCTTCCCAGCTTTTATCGGGCAACTGAATCATCCCACCACAATTAGAGAGCAGGGCCAAACCACTATCTTCACTGGAGACCCTCGGACTATCTTTGATTGGACTTTGCTGGCTTTAACTTGCACTAAACGTTATTCCCTTATCACGTATCTGTACACTGTGAAAGGCTCGATTATAATCAGCTATTCTCTTTCCACTGACTGGTTAGCACACAACAAAACACTAAAAACATTTCACTGTGCCTCGGTATGGGTGACAATACGCTGAAGCAGCAACTTTAAGATGGGCTTTTCTTTCAGATTCTCAGCTGAATGGTTGAACACTGATGCGCAAAGTAAGTTTAGCCGATGTGAGATGATGTAGTGTAGGCCACAGCAGCGCTCCCCCACTCCCCCCTCCCCCCACACCCCCCCCCCCCCCCCCCCCCCGACTCTAGACAGGCCAGTCTGAAGCTGACCCCGCCCCCGGCTACGGAACACTCCCACCGGCCCCTGTCTGCAGCCGCCGCCATCCGCAGCTGCGTTCCGTTCGGCCCACAACATCTGTACTAGCATGATAAAAGTCCATTCGGCCCACGAAGACCATACTAGCCGTCTGGGAACCAGTCCCTTCGGTGCCCAGCACTGTACCAGCCTAATAAAAGTACATTCGGCTCACAATGCCCATACTAGCCCTCAAGAAACCAGTCCCATCAGCCCACAACACCTGTACTAGCCCAAGAAAAGTCCCATCCGCCCACTATGTCCGTACTTGCCCTCTGGAAACCAGTCACTTTGGCCCACACCACCCGTACTAGCCCTCCAGAAACCCCCTCCCCCCACCAGCCCCTGCCTGAAGTTGTCTCCCTCCCTGGCTAAAGGACGCTCCCGCTGGCCCCCGCCTGAAGCCATCCCCTTCCCCAGCTTCAGGACGCTTCCCACCCCCACCGGCCACGACAACACTTGCTTGGTTGAACAATTACATCTGAGGTAAATTCTCAGATGTTCTCCAAGTTAGTTTGATCACTCAATGTCTCTATATTAAATTGTGTGTTTTTTTATTAATCAACAGCAAAGAGACATCGTGACGCAGTGAGCAGCAGAACGCAACAAGAAAGAACTGAACTGAATAAATCTCATCTTTAACGTTTAAATTGTTGTTGTATTTTAAGAGTTGTTCACATTTTCAGCTTTAATAAATCCCTTTTCCACTTGCCGCGCCCGTCATCTGCGCCTGCACAGTAATACCTGCGTGTTCTACATCACAATGACCATATGTTGCCAGCACAACAACCTGGCTCTCTATATCAGCAAAACCAAAGAACTGGTTGTGGACTTTGGAAGAGGAAAGTTGAGAACCCAGAATCCTGTTTGCACCAATGGGACGATGGTGGAGAGAGTCAAAGACTTCAAATTCCTGGGCGTGCATATTTCTGACGATCTTTCCCAGACCCAGCACACTGACAATCATAAAGAAAGCACATCAACACCTCTATTTTGTGAGAAGATTGTGGAGAGTTGGTACGTCAACGAGGACTCTCTTGAACTTCTACAGGTGCACAGTAGAGAGCACGCTGACCGGTTGCATCGTGGCTTGGTTTGGCAACTTGAACATCCAGAAGCGGAAAAGACTGCAAAAAGTTGTAAACACTGCCCAGTCCATCACCGGCTCTGACCTCCCCACCATCCAAGGGATTTATCGTAGTCACCGCCTCAAAAAGGCAGCCAACATCATCAGAGACCCACACCATCCTGGCCACACACTCGTCTCACCACTGCCATCAGGAAGAAGGTACAGGAGCCTGAGAACTGTAACGTCCAGGTTCAGGACCAGCTTCTTCCTTACAGCCAACAGATTATTAAACACTACAACCTCATGAGCTTTGAACTACAGTAGACTATTATTATTATTATTATTATTATCATTATTATTATTCCACTGTTATTGTTTGGATTTTTTTTCTGAATTTTTGTTATTATTATTGTGATTATATATTCTGTATAATCATTCTGTTGTGCTGCGGTAAGACAAAAATGACAATATGTCCTGGGACATATGACAATAACACTCTTGACTCTTGACAATGGGAACCCAATGGGCGGGAATGGCTGCGCCACCGGGGAGGCACTAAGAATGGATGTGGGGGTTGAGGGGGGATGGAATGAGTGCGTGGATGGGGGAAAGGGCAAGCAGCGGAGTGGGGGGTGGGGGGCAGAGGAGAGGGGATCAGGGGCGAACGTGTCAGCTGGGCCTGCGCAGTTGGGGGCTATGCGTGAGTGGTGGAATATTATGTTGGGGAACCACGCCTCCCATGTGACAATGGGACCCAACGGGTCCCACTTAGTCTAGAACAACTAAAACTCTCATCTTGTCCTCTTCCGGTGTACGTTATTTTTTAATTTGCACAAAAACTGGTCCCACTTACTCTAATATATCTCTAAGTCTTCACTATCCATGTACGGTCTAAATATCTTTTGAACATACTAATTGTACGGCTCTGACCACTTCCGTTTACCCAGCACCTTCTGTCTGAAAAGGTTAACACTCTTAATAGTCTTCTTTTAATACTTTCTCCTCAAACCCATGCCTTCTAGTTTTAGCCTCCCCTATCGGTGCTGGGAAAAAGATTGTGTATTCACCCCATCCACGGCCCACATTAATTTAGATACTTCTACAAGGTCAACCCTCAGCATCCTATGCTTCAGTGTCATCAAAGGTGCTGCTTTGTCATGGAAGCTTCTTTAATCTTTTTGGAGTAGCATTCATCAAATGGAGAGAATTTCATCACATTGCTGTTTTGTACCTGGTAGATGATGGGAAAAAATGTAACTTGTCAGGATTTGAATGAATTACCACAGAAAAACCAACCCCTGATCTTCGTAGTCAAAGCATTTATATGTTTGATTCATCTGAATTTCCAAGTAACGAGAAGCCAGCTATGATGCTGATGGTGAGAAAGTCAATGATTGTAATGTCATTGAATGCCAAGGATAGATTGGTAACATTTCTCCTGTTGGTAATCCATCTATCCATCTATCCATCCATCCATCCATCCATCCATCCATCCATCCATAACTAAAGCTCTGATCTCGTTATCTTCTGGTTTGCGCAGTTGTTTTATTTGCGCAAAAGCGGTACCCGTTAGCGCTACGATTTATTGCCAGCTTACTCACCGTTCTCCTGCACTGTGAGTGCACCAAGTTTCATTCGGATTGGTGGTCTATTGTAAAAGGTAGCGAGGTTTAAAATTTGTTGAAAACGCATGTGTGCAGATCGATCTCCTCTCCTGCCAGTCAGTGCCGCAAGGATTGGTCTTTTCTCCTGTCACTCCATGGGACGGCCTGCACCTTCCTGCACCATCGCGTCTTTACTGGAGCTGAGGGATGCTGCGGGTGGCTGGAACCTGACCATGAAGGCCCGTTGTCATGGTGATGTTGCAGGGTGGGCCTGGTCAAGCATAGCCGTGGTGTCCTCCAACGCTACTCCACCACTGTAGGCCATGTCCAGTCCACGTGCTCAGCCTCTTAGAGCAGCGCGTGGTCCAACTGAGCCCCAGGCTGCTGCAGGGCCTCCAGCGGCCCACTCCCCCGTCGAGCCCGTGCACTCCCTGCTGCAGCTGGTCTGCCCACCGGCCCTCAGTCCCACACGTGGGCAAGAGACTCTGCACCTACCCCATCTATTCCTCTCCTTTAAGATTTAAGGGGCAGCCTATTGAAAGGCTTTTTAACTTGAATATCAGAATCTCAAGACATATGGTGACATTATCACTTGATTTGCAGAGATGTTGGCTCAGTGCTGGGGTGAAAGGATTATGCTTATCACTGTACTGAAGTGATTTTCACTGCTGCCATAGTCACTGACAGTGAGCCAGGTTTGTGGGTAAACAGAATGTTCATGGAACGGGCAAGATTGGCTTTGAAAACACGTCAACTTTAGACGTGTTGAAGCTACAGTTAATATTTGCAGCACGCACTGAACAGTGACAAAATATTCTTAAATGAGTGTACGTGGAGGCAATATTACTTCACTCAGATCAACAGGATGGGTGTCAACAGGATGGGTGTCAACTGAGCTACAGTATCTTCAGCTGAGGAAGCAGAGGAGCTTCCTGCAGCAATGCTACTGTGCCTCTTGTACAGAAGCTCATGGGCTCAGGTCTGTTGTTTTGAATTAACATTCTAATCCTTGTGTTCACATTCCTTCATGGCCCTTCCTCTTTCTTCAATATTCTGTTGCAAAAACGATCTCCAAATTCCTTCTATTCTTTAGCATGCCATTGGAGGTCCTGCCCGCAGCTACACTGGCCCCAAGTTCAGTTTAGTTTCGAGATACAGTGTGGAAACAGGCCCTTCGGCACACTGAGTCTGCACCCACCAGCGATCCCCGCACACTTACATTCAAAGATCCTATAGCGGAGCAAGATAGACCACTCCTTCTAAATGCAATGGGCTAAACGTTAAAGAAGGAACTGCAGATGCTGGAGAATCGAGGGTTACACAAAAAGCGGGAGAAACTCAGCGGGTGCAGCAGCATCTAAGGAGCGAAGGAGATAGGTGACGTTTCGGGTCGAGACCCTTCTTCAGACGCAATGGGCTGATGTGTAGTACGCAACGGAGCGGAACGTGGGCCATTTTTTCATCCATTTCAGTAACCCGGCCAGAGTCGCAGTGTAATCTACGTTGCGGGGGAACAGTTTGTGTTAATAAATTATAATTCTGAAAATGAAAAGATTTTTACCAACTAACTTATATTTTTACAAGGATGTTTCTGTAGCTGGTTGAACAAAGGTTGAACAAGTTAGGTCTTTATTCTTTGGAGCACAGAAGGTCAAGGGGGGACTTGATTGAGGTCTTTAAAATGATGAAAGGGGTAGACAGAGTTGACGTGAATAAGCTTTTCCCATTGAGGGTAGGAAAGATTCAAACAAGAGGGCATGACAAGAGAATTAAGGGACAGAAGTTTAGGGGTAACATGAGGGGGAACTTCTTTACTCAGAGAGTGGTGGCTGTGTGGAATGATCTTCCTGCAGAAGTGGTGGAGGCAGGATCAATTTTAACATTTAAAAGTAAAGTGGATGGGTATATGGACGGGAAGGGAATGGAGGGGTATGGTCTGAGCGCAGGTAGATGGGACATGGGGAAAATAAATGGTCGGCATGGACTGGAAGGGCCGAGAAGGCCTGTTTCCGTGCTGTAATTGTTATATGGTTATATGTTAACTGGCTGAAAATTACCCATGAATCTGCCCATGACCGTACTACGTATTTTTCGTAGAGTGATCTACCTTGTTTGCTACAGGATCTTTGCTACATTACCCTTCACACACACTGGGGACAATTTACAATTATACCAAGCCAATTAACCTGTACGTCTTTGGAGTGCGGGAGAAAATGAAGATTGCGGAGAAAACCCTCGCGGTCATGGGGAGAACGTACAAACTCCGTACACACAGTACCCACAGTCAGGATTGAACCTGGGTCTCTGGCGCTGCAAGTGCTGTAAGCCAGCAACTCTATCGCTGCGCCACCACGCCGCCCGTAAATTCTGGATTTCCATCTCCAAATGTCCCCTTTACTAAGTTGTTGCTTAAAACTACCTCAATGCACGGATACAAGCCCTGCAGCCCACCGAGTCCACACAAACCAGTGATCCCCGTAAACTAACACTATTCTACGCACACTAGGGACAATTTACAATCTTTACCGAAGTCAATTTACCTACAAACCTTTAGTTTAGTTAAGAGATACAGCGCAGAAACAGGCCCTTCGGCCCACCGGTTCCGCACCAACCAGCGTTCCCCGCACATTAACACAATCTACACCCACTAGGGACAATTTTTACATTTTACCAAGCCAATTAACCTACAAACCTTACGTCTTTGGAGTGTGGGAGGAAACCGAAGATCTTGGAGAAAACCCACGTGGTCACGGGGAGAACGTATCGAGCTCGGGTCTCTGGCGCTGTCGGGCAGCACCTCTACCGCTGTGCCACCGTTCTGCCCATGGTGCCCATTGCATGTGGTGGCAATAAAAATGACACAAATATTGTGTCTTCAAACAAAGCAAGCAAGAAATAGGAGACTCGGGCTACAACTGGCAGAAGGTAAATTTACTTAATGGATTATACGATATGATACGATACGACAGAACTTTATTTATCCCAGGAGAGAAATTGATCTGCCAACGGTCATAAAACACAACAAAATACATGAAACATCAATTTAAAGTGATGAGTGGAAAGTCCAGGATTGGGGATGTGCAAAGAGTTGTACAGTTTGATAGCCACAGGGAACAAGAGATTATCCCGTGGCGTTCTGTGCCGCATCTTGGTGGAACCAGTCTGTTGCTGAAGCCTGTATGATCCACATTTGCAAGTGGTCATCCAAGTCAGGTGGAAATGGCATTTAGAATTACACAATGTATGAATCCTGTACTCAACAAGTTAATGAAACATTGGGCCTATCATATCTGATCCAATCAATGTAACGATGTAACCTTTCTGACCTATGTCCACAGCCTTGCTCTGGGCACATTGCGTTAAACACACACCCATATAATGAGGGTACACAAAAGGCTGGAGAAACTCAGCGGGTGCAGCAGCATCTAAGGAGTGAAGGAGATAGGCGACGTTTCGGGTCGAGACCCTTCTTCAGACTGGTCAGGGATCAGGGAAACGAGAGATATAGACTGTGTTGTGGAGAGATAAAGAACAATGAATGAAAGATATGCAAAAAAGTATCGATGATAAAGGAAACAGGCCATTGTAAGCTGTTTGTAGTGTGAAAATGAGAAGCTAGTGAGACTTGGGTGGGGGAGAGATAGAGAGAGGGAATGCCAGGACCCGAGGGCTGAGGGAGAGGTGGGAAGGGGAACAGACAGCCAGGGTTAACAGAATTGAGAAAATTCAATGTTTAAGCCCAGAGGATGCAGACTCCCCAAGCGGAATATGAGGTGCTGTTCCTCCAACTTGCGGTGTTGCTCACTCTGGCCGTGGAGGAGGCCCAGGACCGAGAGGTCGGATACGGAATGGGAGGGGGAGTTGAAGTGCTGAGCCACCGGGAGGTCAGGTTGGTTATTGCGGACCGAGCGGAGGTGTTCGGCGAAACGATCGCCAAGCCTCCGCTTGGTCTCACCGATATAGATCAGCTGGCATCTGGAGCAACGGATGCAGTAGATGAGGTTGGAGGAGGTGCAGGTGAACCTCTGTCGGACCTGGAAGGACTGCTTGGGTCCCTGAAAGGAGTGGATGGGGGAGGTGAAGGGACAAGTGTAGCATATCTTGCGGTTGCAAGGGAAAGTGCTCGGGGAAGGGGTGGAGCGGGAGGGAAGGGAAGAACTGACAAGGGAGTTGCGGAGGGGGCGGTGGGTTCTTGTCTCCTCCACACTTTCAGGGTGTGAATTCCAGAACTGTGCCACTCTTGGGATGTGAAAATAATTCCTTCAACTCCTCTCTAAACCTTGTTCCATTTATTTTAAATCTATGCCCATTGATTTTTGACCCCTTTGCCAAAGGTAACAGATTCTTCTTATTTACTTTGTCTCTCGGCCACTCGACAAAGTTCTCAACAAAGGCTCCTCTGATCCAAATGCCTGCCAATCCCAACTTTACTCATTTCTACAATTTTCCAATCCTGGTCACACCCTCAGAAATGTCCTTAACGCACTCTGTATTGGGATCATACAACACAGAAACAGGCCCTGAAGCCCAACTAATCCCTGTCGACCAAGATGGCCATCTAAACTAGATCCATTTACCCATGTTTGTCCCAGATCCCTCTAAACCTTTCCTATCCATATAGCTGTCCAAATGTATTTTAAATATTATTGTACCTGCCTCGTCTGGCAGCTCATTCAATACACCCACCACCAAATCAAAAGTTCCCTGTTAAATCTTTACAATCTCACTTTTAACTTCTGTCTTCGGTGTTGATTTGCCTATCCTAGTTAAAAGACTGTACATTCATCCTATCAATTCCCCTCATGATTTATAACTACATAAGGGGGGAAAGGTAACTAGAGAGAGTGTGGGACCCCTCAGGAATCAAAGCGGTTACCTCTGTGTGGAGTCACAGGAGCCATGAGTATCTCCCCTCTGTATTTACCGAGGAGAAAGACAGGAAGGAGGAACTTGGGGCAGTCAATGGAAGTGTCTTGAGAGCAGTCAGTGTAACAATCAAAGAGGTATTGAAGGTACTAGTGTGTGTTAAGGTAGACAAATCTCCTGGGTCTGATCAGATATTCCAGGACGTTGTGGGACTCTAGAGAGGAAATTGCGGGAGCCCTGGTTGAAATTTGCGAGTTGACTTAAAATACAGGAAGACTGAAGGGTGGCAAATGTTGTGCCTCTATTCAACAAGGGCTGCAGGGAATATGCTGGAAGCTGTAGGCCAGTGAGCTTAACATCTGTGGTTGGAAAGTTACCAGAGAGTATTCTGAGGGATAGGATATACGAAAACGGTGCCTGAAGCGGGCCGGGAAGATCATCAAGGACTCCTCACACCCTAACCATGGACTGTTTGCCCTCCTACCATGAGGGAGGCGGTACAGGAGCCTCAGGTCCCGCACCAGTAGGATGAGGAACAGCTTCTTCAACTACACCATCAGACTGCTGAACTCGGAGCCCAGCTGATAGACTTGTCTGTACCCTGTATTTATTTATTTTCCGTATTGCTACCACTGCACTCTGTATTTATTTTTCTATATCGCTATCACTACGAACGACGCTAAACTGCATTTCGTTGTACCTATACTTGTATTTGTGCAATGACATTAAACTTGAATTGAATTGAATTGAATTGAATTGAACAAGCATTTGGATGGGCAAGGGCTGATTAGGGATAGTCAGCATGGTTTTTTTTTTAAAGTGGGAGGTCATGTCTCACAAATCTGAGTATTTTTATAACGTGACAAAAAAGGTTGATGAGGAAAGAGCTGTAGATGTTGAGTACATGGGCTTCAGCAAAGCTTTCGACAAGGTTCCACATGGTAGGCTGCTCTGGAAGACTAGATCGCATTGGATCCAAGAGGAGATAGCTGAATGGATAGCAAATTGGCTCCATGGAAGGAAGCAGAGGGTGATGGTGGAAGGTTGCTTCTTGGACTGGAGGCCGGTTCGGTGCTGGGCCCGTTGCTGTTTGTCATCAACATCAATGTTTTGGATGAGAAGATACACGGCAAGATCGGCAAGTTTGCTGATAATACAAAAATAGGTGGTTTTGCAGATAGTGAAGATGGTTGTGAAAAATTGCAGCAGGATCTTGATCGATTGGCCAAGTGGGCTGAGGAATGGTTGATGGAATACAGAGAAATGTGAGGTGTGGCATTATGGGAAGTCTAACATAGGCAGGACCTACACAGTGAATGGTGGGGCTCTGGGGAATGTTGTAGAGCAGAGGGATCTAGGAGTACAGGTGCATGGTTCCTTGAAGGTCGAGTCACAGGTAGATATCGTGGTCAAAAAGGCTTTTGGCACTTTGGCCATCATCAGTCAGAGTATTGAGTAAAGAAGTTGGGAGGTCATGTTGCAGTTGTATAAGACGTTGATGAGGCCGGCATTTAGAGTATTGTGTTCAGTAATGGGTACCATGTTACAGGATAGACGTGCTGAAGCTGGAAAGGGTACATATTTGTGGAATTCCCTGCCACAGAGAGCAGTGGAGGCCAAATCACTGGATGGATTTAAGAGAGAGTTAGATAGAGCTCTAGGGGCTAGTGGAGTCAAGGGATATGGGGAGAAGGCAGGCACGGGTTATTGATTGGGGACGATCAGCCATGATCACAATGATTAGATTATACTTTATTGTCATTTAGACCTTTCGGTCTGAACGAAATTTCGTTGCCTTGCAGTCATGACATATAAAAAAAACAAGACACACAATAAACACAAATTTAACATCCACCACAGTGAGTTCACCAGGCACCTCCTCACTGTGGTGGAAGGCAAAAGTATGTCTTCTTCCCTCCTTGTTCTCCCTCTGCGCTGAGGCGATCCAGGCCTCCGATGTTGCCGTCCACCAGGCCCGCGGCCGAGCCTCCGAAGCCGGGCCGCCGCCTCCGCCGTCGCCCGAACGCCGGAACACCGCCACAGGGCCCGCCGCCGGAACGCCGGAGCACTGCAGCCCCGAAAGCCAGGTCACCGCTGGAACGCTGCTGGAGCACCGCAGCCCCGAAAGCCAGGTCGCCGCCGGAGCACCGCAGCCCTGAAAGCCAGGTCGCCGCCGGAGCACCGCAGCCCTGAAAGCCAGGTCGCTGCCGGAGCACAGCTGCTCCGAAAGCCAGGTCGCCGCCGGAGCACAGCTGCCCCGAAAGCCAGGTCGTCGCTGAAGCTCCGAAGCCGTGCCGCCGCTGCTGGAAGCTGGAAGGCCGCCATAGCACCAAGGCTGCCAGCTCCGCCATTAGGGCCTCAGCACAGACGGAGACGGTGACGGGGGACACGACAAGAAAAGTTGCATCCCACCGAAGGGAGAGACTAAAACCCTGTTTCTCCCACCCTCCCCCCCCCCCCCCCCCCAGACGGTGCTGGCTCGAAGGGCTGAATGGCCTCCTCCTGCATCTATTTTCTATGTTTCTATGTTTCAAGATAAGAATTACGAGGAAGCTGCCAGGACTAGAGGGTGTGAGCTATAGGGAGAGGTTAGTAAGCTGGGTCTCTGTTCCTTGGAGTTCAGGAGGATGAGGGGTGACCTTACCGAGGTGTGTAAAATTATGATAGGAATAGATTGGGTAGATGTACAAAGTTTCTTGCTGAGAGTAGCTGAATTGAGGACCAGAGGACATGGATTTAAGGTGAAGGAGAAAATATTTAATAGGAACCTGAGAGGTAACTGAAAGGGTTTTGGGTGTATGGAACAAGATGCCAGAGGAGGTTGTTGAGGCTCGGACTATCCCAATGTTTAAGAAACAGTTAGACAGGTACATGGATAGACATGTTTGGAGGGGCTATGGGCCAAATGCAGGCAGGTGGGACTGGTGTGGCTGGGACATGTTGGCCGGTGTGGACATGTTGAGCTGAAGGGCCTGTTTCCACTCTGTCGCTCAATCCTGAAGTTTCCTTCCCAACAATACGTTGGTAATCTCTTCAATTGAGCTCTATATTCAAATCAATGTGAAATTAGGAGAGTTTCTTAAAATCCTTTTAACATGTTATCGTTTTTTGTGGAATTGGACCACTTTATTTAGACTTATCAGCCAGCTTGGACTTGCAGAACTTTATTACTTCAAATAAAACAAACAAACCCACGGACACAAGTACACAGTTCCTTGAACGTGGTAGATTGACAAGGAGGCAAAGTGGTGCAGCAGTGGAGTTGCTGCCTAACAGCACCAGTGACCCGGGTTCGATCCTGACCTCAGGTGCTGTCTGTATAGGGTTTGTACGTCCACTTTATGACCTGCGTGGGTTTTCTTCAGGTGCCAGTGTGTGGGATGATCGGTGGTTGCCGTGGACGCAAGGGCCTGTTTCCCCGCTGTGTGTCTGAAGTACTAAAGGCGTTTTGCGTGCTTGCCGTCATCTGTCAGGACATTGCGTACAGGAGCAGGAACGCTCCCTTACAACTGTATTAATAGATAAGACCACACTTGGGTGCAGTTACAGTCGCCCAACTACAGGAAAGGGGTTATGAAGCTGAAAAAGGGAGCAAAAAATAATCAAGATTACTGGGACTGGAGGTCTTAAATTGTAATGAAAGACAGGAGAGGCTTTTTGTTCTCTGAACCATAGGAGGCCGAGGGATGACCTTATAGAGGTATCTAAGATTGTGAGGGGCGCGGATAAGGTGATAGGGGAGCCAGCATCGGATATCATACGCCATCGTACGCCAAAACACCGCGTGTCACATGCCATCACGCCGCGTCATATGTAGTCATGCCGCATATCTTTTGGTGACATGATGCCGCAGTCGCCGAAAAAATCATCGAGTGGGACAGGCCCTTTATACTGGAAGGCATGGGTTTGTGGAGAAAGAATTAAAAAGAGATTTGAGTGTTAACCTTTTCTGACAGAGGGTGCTGGGTGAATGGAATGAGCTGCAAGAGGAAGAGGTAGCAGCCGTACAATTAGTATGTTCAAAAGAGATTTAGTACATGGATAGGGAAGATTCAGAGAGATCTAGCTCAAATTCAGGCCCTTGAGCCTAACACAAGCAGGCAACGTTGCCTAACTCAGCATGCACGAGTTGGTTTGGATGTCTGTTTCAGTGCTCTATGACTATGACCCGAAGTAATTTTTAAAGAGAGCTAAAAGGTAAGCAATAATATAGATGTCATCAGGCACTCCAGTCGAATCATTCTGCTTTTGGCTCCCACCATTAGTCACTAATCTCGGACACTATTAATCAGCCATTTCCCAAACCTAGTTAATGGGTTGATTCCAATTACGTGCAGTCACAACTTGGTGAACATGCTGTATATGTAGGTATGTTACAATACCTACCTTTAGCAGCGCTGCAGTTCTGCCGCTCCCCGTGTGCGCCACTTTGGCGCCTTTCAGAGGGGGGCGGGTTTAAAATGCCGATTTTTTCTAGACAGTCCAAATCGATCTATGTCGGGCTAGATTATTTATTAACTAGAGTAGTTTAAAAAGCATCTTCTAAAGCTCTGAACGGTGACAGCGGAACGGACCTAAGGTAGGCGATAAAAGAAGCTACACAGTTTATTTTTACATAAAAACTTGGTTTTTAGGAAGGCTTTAATAAAATTTTTATGTTGCGAAAAGGGGACAAAAAAAAATGTATGAACCGGCTGTAGTTCTCATACCGACTTCACCGCAAACCGCAACGTTCTGATCAAGGTGCTAATTTCCAAGCATGAAAATTGTCATAACTTTCTTAATACTGAAGATATGAAAGTGAATTAGGTGTCAAATTAAACTTCTTTTTATGCTTTATCTGATGAGATAAATTGCAGACTTGATTTTTAAAATCTCAAAATTTTGTAACATTGCTAGTATATGGCACATCATCCAATGTTAATACTCAGCAGATCAGGTAGCATCTGTGGAGAGAGAAAGAAAGTTCCTGTTTCAGGTTGATGATCTCAGCATCTGCAATCTCTTGTCTCTAGTTTCTAATTTAGACTTCATTGGGGCCCACTTGAAATTTCACCTGAAGACTGAGGTCTGAGGTATGGACAAGTCTTTCCCTCGTGTGTTGGGCCGGTGCAGAAGTGAGATGTCACGGATCTTTCCTGGTCCGAGAACACAGATGCAATTATTAAGAAAGCTCATCAGCGCCTCTACTTCCTGAGAAGATTACGGAGAGTTGGTCTGTCAAGGAGGATTCTCTCTAACTTCTACAGGTGCACAGTAGAGAGCTTGCTGACTGGTTGCATCGTGGCTTGGTTCGGCAACTTGAGTGCCCTGGAGAGGAAAAGACTACAAAAAGTAGTAAACACTGCCCAGTCCATCATCGGCTCTGACCTTCCTTCCATCGAGGGGATCTACCGCAGTCGCTGCCTCAAAAAGCTGGCAGCATCATCAAGGACCCACACCACCCTGGCCACACACTCATCTCCCTGCTACCTTCGGGTAGAAGGTACAGGAGCCTGAAGACTGCAACAACCCGGTTTAGGAATAGCTACTTCCCCACAGCCATCTGGCTATTAAACCTGGCTCAGAACTCTGAACATTAATATCCCTCCATCTGTTATTTGCACTTTATTAATTTATTAATTCATGTGTGTATTTACGTATATAATTGTAGTCAATGCCTACTATGTTCTGTTGTGCTATGCAAAGAAAGATTTTCATTGTCCTGTCAGGGACACATGACAATAAACTCTTTTGACTCTTTTGACTCTTTGACTCTTTGATATAAGGAAGGGGCTGGGGCTGGGGCAGGGGCTATCATGAAAGGTTCTTTAATGGAGTGGGGAGCGTCAAGGATTGAAATGGAGGAGGGGGGAGCTGTCTCCAATTAGTTGTAGTGGGCCTTATGGGGGGGAAGTGGACATCCAGGACAAGGAGTTGTTACTGGTCACTGGAAAGAGGAAAGTGGTGGGGAACACCAAGTTGAGGGGAGGCGTATCACTGAGTCAATAGTTGGCTGAGGACACCACGCCATTGAACTGTGTTTGGTATTTGGGGTGATATTGTGAGATTGTCTTCAAGATATTATGTGATTGGGACTTGGGAGCCAAGAGATTAGAAACGTATTGGGCAAGATGGCACAGCGGTAGAGCTACTGCCTCACAGTGTCAGAGAGCTGGGTTTGATCCTGACTACGGTGCTGCCTGTATAGAAACATAGAAAATAGGCGCAGGAGGTGGCCATTCGGCCCTTCGAGCCAGCACCGCCATTCATTGTGATTATGGCAGATCGTCCGCTATCAATAACCCGTGCCTGCCTTCTCCCCATGTCCCTTGACTCCACTAACCCCAAGAGCTCTATCCAACTCTCTCTTAAATCCATCCAGTGATTTGGCCTCCACTGCCCTCTGTGGCAGGGAATTCCACAAATTCACAACTCTCTGGGTGAAAAAGGTTTTTCTCACCTCAGTCTTAAATGGCCTCCCCTTTATTCTAAGACTGTGGCCCCTGGTTCTGGACCCGCCCAACATTGGGAACATTTTTCCTGCATCTAGCTTGTCCAGTCCTTTTACAATTGTATATGTTTCTATAAGAACCCCCCTCATCCTTCTAAACTCCAGTGAATACAAGCCTAATCTTTTCAATCTTTCCTCATATGACAGTCCCGCCATCCCAGGGATCAATCTCGTGAACCTACGCTGCACTGCCTCAATCACAAGGATGTCCTGCCTCAAATTAGGAGACCAAAACTGCACACAATACTCCAGATGTGGTCTCACCAGAGCCCCATACAACTGCAGAAGAACCTCTTTACTCCTGTACTGAAACCCTCTATGGACATTCTCCCCGTGACTACATGGGTTTTCTCCAGGTGGTACGATTTCCTCTCGCAAATAAAAAGATGTGCAGGATTGTAGGTTAATTGGCTTCTGCAAATTGGCCCTAGTGTGCAGGATGCACAAGTGGGACAACGTAGAACTAGTGTACGAGTGATCGATGGTCGGTGCGGACTCGGTGGGCCGAAGGGCCTGTTTCTACGTTGTATCTCCAAACTAAACTAAACTAATTTCCAGATATTCATATGATATACTCCTGTAGATGAGGAGTTGAGGCTGGGGAGCTGTGTGGTCAGGACATGAGATATGAGATCAGGGGCTGAGAGTTAAGACATCAAGGCGTGGGATTGAAATTATTTGAGTCCGGTGCTTGGGCATCAGAAGCTGCAGTTTGTGAGCAAGTAGCCTTGAAATCTTGTGATTCTGGCCTGAGGTTAAAACATCTGGTTTTAGGGAGTTTACATTTAGTTTTTAGTTTTAGTTTAGAGGTACAGCGCGGAAACAGGCCCTTCGACCCACCGGGTCCGCGCTGACCAGTGATCTCCGCACATTAACATTATCCTAGACCCACTAGGGACAATTTTTACATTTACCGAGTAAATTAACCTTGAAACCTGTACGTCTTTGGAGTGTGGAAGGAAACTAACCTCGGAGAAAACCCAACGCTGGTCACGGGGAGAACGTACAAACTCCGTACAGACAGCACCCGTAGTCGGGATCGAACCCGGGTCTCCGGCGCTGCATTTGCTGAGTGCCTGAGGATTGTATTTGGAAGATGGCCCATTGAGATTGGAGCCTTAGAATCAGGAATGGAGGCTGAAGATTGGCAGATGTGGGCTTGAAGGCTTAGAACATTTCAGCACAGTTATGGAGCTGTTCAGCACAGGAACGGACCTTCAGCTGACCAAAGGAAACTTGTGGAATAATTCTTCTCACCAAATGTTTAAATGATCAATAAGTGCACATCTATATTTATCAGAAGTGCGATTTTCATACAATTTCTGGGATGGCATAATTCAACTTTAAGATCTCTGTAATCATATTCCACTTTGAACAGTTTAGTTTAGTTTAGTTTAGTTTATTGTCAAGGGTCAATATCAACAACAACTTCTCCTGGGCCACCCATATTGAATCAACGACTGAGAAAGCACACCAATGCTTCTACTTCCTTGGAAGGTTTAGGAAGTTCTGCATGTCCTCACCAACTTCTACAGATGCGCCATTAAAAGCATGTTATGAGGATGCATCACAGCTTGGTTTGGGAACAGCTCCATCCAAGACCACAAGAAATTGCAGCGAATTGTGGATGCAGCCCAGACCAGCACACAAACCAACCTGTGTAAGAAGGAACTGCAGATGCTGGTTTAAACTGAAGATAGCTGGAGTAACTCAGCGGGACAGGCGGCATATCTGGAGAGAAGGAATGGCAGACATTTCAGGTTGCGACCCTCACAAACCAACCTTCCATCTATTTACTTCATTTATACCTCACGCTGCCTCGGCAAGGCCAGCAGCATAATCAAGGACGAGTCACACCCTGGCCATTCCCTCTTCTCCTCTATCCCATCAGGCAAAATGTATAGAAGTGTGACAACGCACACCTCCAGATTCAGGGTCAGTTTCTTCCCAGCTGTTATCAGGCAACTGAATCATCCTACCCACAACCAGAGAGCAGTGCTGAACTACTATCGTCTTTGGTGACCCTCGGACTATCCTTGGTCGGAATTTGCTGGCTTTACCTTGCACTAAACGCTATTTCCTTATCATGTATCTGTACACCGTAAATGGCTCAATTGTAATCAAGTACGGTCTTTCTGCTGATTGGATTGCACGCAACAAAAGCTTTTCACTGTACCTCGGTACAAGTGACAAGAAACTAAACTGAACTAATGTGTACCGGGGTACAGTGAAAAGCTTTTGTTGCATGGTATCTAGTCAGGAGAAAGAGCACTGAAATATCTAGCCTATTGTAATCAGATTCCAAATGTCTGTGTTTGTAAACAGCATCTAGGTTCCCTACAGTCATATCTCCTTCAACTTCAAGATTTACATTTTCACTGACACATGGAACTACACATCATCTTAGAACTATGAAGACATAATTACCTGGCACCACACTAAGATGTGACCTTTAAAAAAAAAGTTGGAAAAATATATTTAACCAATAATTAATATTTTCTCTACCCTCTGTAATATGAGGAGGCTCACTGTATGCCAATGCTTTGTTATGGCTTTGACAATGAAGTGGATATGTGCTTATTGTATTCTGCCATCAATTTGCATCATTCTAAAGAGTCATACACACATAAACAGACACAAGAACATCTTTATTGGCACTGTGGCAGTATTTCACTTGTGTGCCAGTCGGTCATGAGATTAGGGATTATACATACAAGACCATCAAATGCAGAGCTGATTCCTATCTGTGCAATAGGAGGTGCTGTCTTTTAAATAATATCATGCAACTGAAATATTGTCTTCCCTTTTATGTGGCAATTATAAGTTCAGACTCTTATATTTGTGGTTAATAATACAAACTCAGGCCGAATACAGAATGTTTAGAAACATAGAAACATAGAAATTAGGTGCAGGAGTAGGCCATTCGGCCCTTCGAGCCTGCACCGCCATTCAATATGATCATGGCTGATCATCCAACTCAGTATCCCGTACCTGCCTTCTCTCCATACCCTCTGATCCCCTTAGCCACAAGGGCCTCATCTAACTCCCTCTTAAATATAGCCAATGAACTGGCCTCAACTACCCTCTGCGGCAGAGAGTTCCAGAGACCCACCACTCTCTGTGTGAAAAAAGTCCTTCTCATCTCGGTCCTAAAGGATTTCCCCCGTATCCTTAAGCTGTGACCCCTTGTCCTGGACCTCCCCAACACCGGGAACAATCTTCCTGCATCTAGCCTGTCAAACCCCTTAAGAATTTTGTAGGTTTATTCTCTGACACCATGACTGGAGTTTAGAAGGATCTTATGGAAACATATAAAATTATAAAAGGACTGGACAAGCTAGATGCAGGAAAAATGTTCCCAATGTTGGGAGAGTCCATAACCAGGGGCCACAGTCTTAGAATAAAGGGGAGGCCATTTAAGCCTGAGATGAGAAAAAACGTTTTCACCCACGGAGTTGTGAATTTGTGGAATTTCCTGCCACAGAGGGCAGTGGAGGCCAAGTCACTGATGGATTTAAGAGAGAGTTAGATAGAGCTCTAGGGGCTAGTGGAGTCAAGGGATATGGGGAGAAGGCAGGCACGAGTTATCGATTGGGGACGATCAGCCATGATCGCAATGAATGGCGGTGCTGGCTCGAAGGGCCGAATGGCCTCCACCTGCACCTATTTTCTATGTTTCTATGACTCTATGACAATAGCTCAGGCCTGAAACTCCAAATATTCTGCAGAAGGATCCTGACCTATATTGTTGTCTGTCCATTCCCTCCACAGATGCTGCCTGACCTGCTGAATTCCTCCAGCACTTGTGTTTGTATAAAATATAGAATGGCCATTTTATTTATTGCAGCTATATTTTAACTTTTTCTGCCCTATACATATGCATCAAAATTGTACTTGTTAATAGCATAGATATTGAGTTAACCCAAAGTGGGTACTTTCATAGATAGACACACAATGCTGGAGTAACTCAGCGGGACAGGCAGCATCTCTGGAGAGAAGGAATGGGTGAGATTTCGGGTGGAGACCCTTCTACGGGGTAACTCATAATGTGTTCAATTGCTCCAGGGACTTCCATATGCTTTTCATGTTAGTATGTCAATGTGCATCCAATGGCTTCACTATTTGCTCAATATTCACTCCTTTAGTTTTGTTTAGTTCCGTTTATTGTCCCGTGTACCGAGGTACAGTGAAAAGCTTTTGTTGCCTGCTAACCAGTCAACAGAGAGGCAATACATGATTACAATCGAGCCATTCACAGTGTACAGATATATGATAATGGGAATGATGTTTAGTGCAAGATAAATCCAGTAAAGTCCGATCAAAGGTAGTCTGAGGGTCTTCAAAGAGCTAGATAGTAGTCCAGGACTGCCCTCTGCTTGCGGTAGGATGATTCAGTTGCCCGATAACAGCTGGGAAGAAACTGCCCCTGAATCTGGAGGTGTGCGTTTTCACACTTCTGTACCTTTTGCCTGATGGGAGAGAGGAGAAGAGGGAGTGGCCAGGGTGCGACTCGTCCTTGATTAATCTGCTGGCCTTGACGAGGCAGCGTGAGGTATAAATGGAGCCAATGGAAGGGAGGTTGGTTTTTGAGATGGTCTGGGCTGCGTCCACAATTCTCTGCAATTTCTTGCGGTCTTGGGTGGAGCAGTTCCCAAACCAAGCTGTGATGCATCCCGATAAAATGCTTACTACACCGCATCCTGTCTCGCCAGTGGAAATGAGTGCTTTTGGCCATAATCACAGCACGAGTGAAAGTACTCTGTTGTTTCCTTCATAATTTAAGGAGAGTCTGCTGACTCCTGTAGCCTTTTTTTCTGGCAGTTTCAGGTTACTGTGCACCCTCCAAGCAACATGCAGTGTGTTTCAAGTAAAGTGAGCATTTTGGTGACCCTCAGACGATCTTCGATGCTTCATGCTTTATTTTGCACTAAATGTTATTCCCTTATCATGGATCTACAGTATACACTGTGAATGGTCCAATTATAATCGTTTATAGTCTTTCCGCTGACTGGTTAGCACCTTCACCTTCACCTCCAACCCGCCCCTCTGTACCCTTGCAGCAGGACTCTGCTCGTGTGGAGTTGGTTGGGGTGAAGGGAGTAAGTCACTGCTGCAGCAGATTGAACAACTGTAGTTCCCACATGCCGTGCGGATGCTCCTGTTGGGGTGAAGTTGTTCAAACAAGGCAGCTCTCTGCCAGTGATGAGGTGCAACCTGCTGTGTGCCATCTCCCTGGTGAAGGAGAACATATGCAGCATCCCACTGCTCCTGGGGAACTGCAAGCTGCTCACTGGGAGCACCTTGGAGGCCTTGGGGAAAGCAGCAAACAGCTCGGCAATCGACTCCCCAGCCCAGTGCGGTCCATGGCTGTCGACGCCACAATAACCATATAACCATATAACAATTACAGCACAGAAACAGGCCTTCTCGGCCCTTCCAGTCCGTGCCGACCATTTATTTTCCCCTAGTCCCATCTACCTGCACTCAGATCATACCCCTCCATTCCCTTCCCGTCCATGTACCTATCCACTTTACTTTTAAATGTTAAAATCGATCCTGCCTCCACCACTTCTGCAGGAAGATCATTCCACACAGCCACCACTCTCTGAGTAAATAAGTTCCCCCTCATGGTACCCCTAAACTTCTGTCCCTTAATTCTCATGTCATGCCCTCTTGTTTGAATCTCCCCTACCCTCAATGGGAAAAGCTTATCCACGTCAACTCTGTCTATCCCTTTCATCATTTTAAAGACCTCAATCAAGTCCCCCCTTAACCTTCTGTGCTCCAAAGAATAAAGACCTGACTTGTTCAACCTTTCTCTGTAACTTAGTTGCTGGAACATAGAAACATAGAAACATAGAAAATAGGTGCAGGAGTAGGCCATTCGGCCCTTCGAGCCTGCACCGCCATTCAATGTGATCATGGCTGATCATCCAACTCAGTATCCCGTACCTGCCTTCTCTCCATACCCCCTGATCCCTTTAGCCACAAGTGCCACATCTAACGCCCTCTTAAATATAGCCAATGAACTGGCCTCAACTACCTTCTGTGGCAGAGAATTCCAGAGACTCACCACTCTCTGTGTAAAGAATGTTTTCCTCATTTCGGTCCTAAAGGAATTCCCCCTTATCCTTAGACTGTGACCCCTTGTTCTGGACTCCCCCAACATCGGGAACAATCTTCCAGCATCTAGCTTGTCCAACCCCTTAAGAATTTTGTAGGTTTCTATAAGATCCCCCCTCAATCTTCTAAATTCCATCGAGTACAAACCGAGTCTATCCAATCTTTCCTCATATGAAAGTCCTGACATCCCAGGAATCAGTCTGGTGAATCTTCTCTGTACCCCCTCTATGGCAAGGATGTCTTTCCTCAGATTTGGAGACCAAAACTGTACGCAGTACTCCAGGTGTGGCCTCACCAAAACCCTGTACAACTGCAGTAGAACCTCCCTGCTCCTATACTCAAATCCTTTCGCTATGAATGCTAACATACCATTTGCTTTCTTCACTGCCTGCTGCACCTGCATGCCTACTTTCAATGACTGGTGTACCATGACACCCAGGTCTCGTTGCATCTCCCCCTTACCTAATCTGCCACCATTCAGATAATAGTCTACCCTCATGTTTTTGCCACCAAAGTGGATAACCTCACATTTATCCACATTGTACTGCATCTGCCATGCATCTGCCCATTCACTCAGCCTATCCAAATCACCCTGCAGCCTCCAAGCATCCTCCTCACACCTAACTATACCCCCCAGCTTGGTATCATCTGCAAATTTGGAGATGTTGCATTGAATTCCCTCGTCCAAATCATTAATATATATTGTAAATAGCTGGGGTCCCAGCACTGAGCCTTGCGGCACCCCACTAGTCACTGCCTGCCATTCTGAAAAGGACCCGTTTACTCCTACCCTTTGCCTCCTGTCTGCTAGCCAGTTCTCTATCCACATCAATACTGAACCCCCAATACCGTGTGCTTTAAGTTTGTATGCTAATCTCTTATGCGGGACCTTGTCGGAAGCCTTCTGAAAGTCTAGATATAACACATCCACTGGTTCTCCCTTATCCACTCTACTAGTTACATCCTCGAAAAATTCTATCAGATTTGTCAGACATGATTTACCTTTCGTAAATCCATGCTGACTTTGTCCAATGATTTCACCACTTTCCAAATGCGCTGCTATCCCATCTTTAATAACTGACTCTAGCAGTTTCCCCACTACCGATGTTAGACTAACTGGTCTGTAATTCCCCGCTTTCTCTCTCCCTCCTTTTTTAAAAAGTGGGGTTACATTAGCTACCCTCCAATCCTCAGGAACTACTCCAGAATCTAAGGAATTTTGAAAAATTATCACTAATGCATCCACTATTTCTGTGGCTACCTCCTTGAGTACTCTGGGATGCAGACTATCTGGCCCTGGGGATTTATCGGCCTTCAATCCGTTCAATTTACCCAACACCACCTCCCGGCTAACCTGGATTTCACTCAGTTCCTCCATCTTATTTGACCCCCGTTCCACTGCTATTTCCGGCAGATTATTTATGTCTTCCTTAGTGAAGACAGAACCAAAGTAGTTATTCAATTGGTCTGCCATGTCCTTGTTCCCCATGATCAATTCACCTGTTTCTGACTGCAAGGGACCAACATTTGTTTTAACTAGTCTCTTTCTCTTTACATATCTATAAAAACTTTTGCAGTCAGTTTTTATGTTCCCTGCCAGTTTCCTTTCATAATCTATTTTCCCTTTCCTAATTAAGCCCTTTGTCCTCCTCTGCTGGATTCTGAATTTCTCCCAGTCCTCCGGTAGGCTGCTTTTTCTGGCAAATTTGTATGCCTCATCTTTTGTTTTTATACTATCCCTGATTTCCCTTGTTATCCATGGATGCACCACCTTCCCCGATTTATTCTTTTGCCAAACTGGTATGAACAACTTTTGTACTTCATCCATGCAGTCTTTAAATACCTTCCATTGCACATCCACTGTCAACCCTTTAAGAATCACCTGCCAGTCTATCTTGGCCAATTCACATCTCATACCTTCAAAGTTACCTTTGTTCAAGTTCAGAACCCTTGTTTCTGACTTAATTTTGTCACTCTCCATCCTAATGAAGAACTCAACCATATTATGGTCACTCTTGCCCAAGGGGCCACGCACAACAAGACTGCTAACTAACCCTTCCTCATTACTCAATACCCAGAACCCAGGCAACATTCTAGTAAATCTCCTCTGTACTCTCTCTATTTTGTTAACATCCTTCCTATAATTAGGTGACCAAAACTGTACACCGTACTCCAGAATTGGTCTCACCAATGCCTTGTACAATTTTAACATTACTTCCCTACTCCTATATTCAATGCTCTGATTTATAAAGGCCAGCACACCAAAAGCTTTCTTTACCACCCTATCTACATGCAATTCCACCTTCAGGGAACTATGCACAGTTATTCCTAGATCCCTCTGTTCCACAGCATTCCTCAATTTCATTTCGGAGTCACGTGAGTGACTTCGTGAAGAGCCCGCCGGCGCGCATGCTCGACATATCGTCGTACCGCGTTGCTGCGACGGCTGGCGGTGGAGCGCGCTCCTCGCCAGCCCTTCATTAGGGGCCACGGAGGTGAGTATTCTACCTTTAGTTGGTGGTCCTTGTTGTTGGTTTTGTCTTGCAGCAAGGACATGGATGGGAGTTCCAAGGGCCGGAGGACGTCAGGACGAGTTCGCCGGTCAACAGTTCCGGGGCCTTTACCATCGGCAGTACCTGCAGCGCAGGCCGGGACTCAGGCGGAGATGTGGGTAAGCCCTGTGTTCACAGGTCCAGATCCGCCAGCACACCACAGCTCGGAGGAGTTCGACGAGGAGGAGTGTGGTGTGCCGCCAGAGCAGGGGGACCCTGCCATGGCAGTCAGGTCGTCAGCGGGCTCGCTGGCGACCTCGAGCTGGGTGCGTGCGGCTGCACGGCCTGTTCCACTCAGCCCTCCGTGAAGGGGGAGGGCAGGAGCCCAGAAGCCTAACCCTGCCAGGGCTAAGGCATTGCCTGACACGGAGGAGCGGTCAGGTTCCAGGGAGAGACCCGGGGCGGCTGTGAGGTCCAGCCGGCACACCCCGACTCTCGACGCCGGGACGGGTCGGTCGAGTCGGGTCTTGTCACGGTCGCCGAGCCCCCCATGGATGGGTGGGCGAGACCATGCGTCGGCAACGTCCACGATGTGGGCAGCCGGCAAGACTGCGCGGGCCCCAGGCAGCCATGCTTCGGCTGGTGCCAACACCTCGCCGCAAGTGCCCTTAGTGGCAGCGGCTTCAGCTCCCGCTAAACAGAGGCGGTTGAACACGCCCGCGCAGGAATCGCGCAGTTTCGCCTCGGCGGCTGTTAGCGACAACTATCGGCACCGGCAGGGCCTCGACGAGGTGCGGGCCGATGACAGGAGCCCGGTTTTCTTTTCAGAGCCGGAGGACTCCGACCACCTGAGTGTTCAGGGTGAAGGGCGTATTGACCGTATGGAGCGGCTGCTGGAGCTCCTGCTTCAACGTCAACAACAGCAGGGCAGCAACAGGCACAGGGCGTCTTCACAAACATCTACTATCAGCCTGGAGCAGCAGGAAGAAGTCCTCATCCAGGCAATGAGCCGTCACAAGGCTCCATCCAATTGCAACTCCCTCAACGTGCCTGTGATCAATACGCCGATATGGGGCAACATCAGTGCGGCTATCCGTCAACAGGAGGTAAAACTGCAGCGGATCCTGAAGCTCCTCACGGCCGGTATTACCGCCTTTGTGCGGTCGGTGGACGGGGACGAATTGAATTTGGACCAGGAAGATGCCCTGGCCCTCCTGTGCGCGACCCAGCACGAAATTAACGGGTTTCGCAAAACCAGCATCCGCCCAGCGCTCAATCCAAAGTTTGCAGGATTGTGCAAACCACCGCCGCCGCCCCCGCCCCGTCAGCTCTTTGGGAAGGACCTCTCGAAGAGAGTCAAAGAGCTTGACGAGCAAGCCAAAACGGTGGGGATCATGCGCCCTCAGAGTGCCCCCACACCGTCAGGCTCAAAGTCTCCATACATTCGATCACGAGGGTCTGCCAGTACCTCGACGAGGACCCACCCTCAAGCTCCACAACGACAGCAACATCAGACCCAGCACCAGGGGTCTTTTTTAGGACAGGGTCGGCAGAGACCCTGGTGGAAAACGAAGACGCCGCGCCCTCAAGCCAACCCAGCACCTCCACGTCCACACACGCGTGTCAAGGACCGCCGGTAACCATGGAGGTGAGGGGGTCTGGTTCTCTCTTTTCTCTCTGTTTAACTTCACATGTTGGTGGTCGCCTTCGGTGGTTTTTGGGTGCATGGGGTAATTTTACTGGTGACGAGTATGTGTTGCAGAATATTCAGGGGCATAAAATTGAGTTTATTAATGGCGACATTCCTCCATCCCAGCACATGCTCGCTCGAACGTTTAAATTATCTGCTGCAGAACAGGCAGCCGGCTATAAGGAATTGTTAAGTCTTGAGCAAAGGAGTGATTAAGAGAGTGGTGCATGAGCCAGTTGAATTTGTTTCGAACATATTCACCAGACCTAAGAAGGATGGAAGTTGTCGTGTCATTATTGATCTAACCCGTTTGAATACTTTTGTAACATATTCTCATTTTAAAATGGATATGTTGAAACAACCAAATCATTGATTTCTCATGGTTGCTTTATGGCATGCATCGATTTAAAAGACGCATATTATTCCGTATCCGTCCAGAAATGTGACAGAAGGTTTTAAAATTCATCTGGATGGGGCAACTCTGGCAGTACAAGGCTTTGCCTAATGGGCTCACCACAGCCCTAGATTGTTCACTAAATTAGTGAAGCCAATTATGGCTTATTTGAGACAACGACACCATATAGTTATGGCCTATTTAGATGATGTCTTAATTGTGGGCCACACCCTGGAATTGGCTGAACAGGGTGTTGCAGCTGCTGTCAATATATTTCGACAATTGGGGTTTATTGTCCATCCAGAGAAATCAAAGTTCTACCCTGCCCAGGTGATTAATTACCTAGGGTTCACGGTGAACTCTATAAGCATGAGGGTTACCATTCCAATTAACAAGATTGAGGAGGTTACCCAGGTGTGTCAAGATTTAATCCGCACCAATATACCATCGATTCGGCACTTAGCTACAATAATTGGGAAGCTGGTAGCTTTGTTTCTGGCAGCACGATATGGACCTTTGCATTATCGGAATTTGCAAAGAGCTAAAATTGCTGCGTTAAAACAGAACGCTGGTCATTATGATCGGTCCATGCCGCCCGAAGCGATAAATGAGTTGCAATGGTGGGTGTGTCACATTAGCAACTCATTCAAGCCTATTAGGGAGGCTAATCCGGTGGTATATTTGCAAACTGATGCAAGCTCCAATGGTTGGGGAGTCACGAATAATTGCTCTAGTTGTGGTGGCAGATGGGACACCCTTGAATCAACGATGTTGTTAACTCAAGGGATTAACTATTTGGAGTTGCTGGCAGCATTCCACGGACTTCGTGCGTATTGTTCCAAGCTTGTTGGAGCACATGTCCGTCTCCCCAATAGACAACACCACAGCAGTAGCATATTTAAACCATATGGGTGGTACCAGGCCAGTTTCGTGTGACAAATTGGCAAACTCAATTTGGCTCTGGTGTGTTCAAAGAGACATTTGGATTTCAGCTACCTATTTGCCAGGTGAGCTTAATATTGTGGCGGACACCAGGTCACGCAAATTTAATGACAATATTGAATGGATGTTGCATTCTGAGATCTTTTCTAAAGTCACAGCCAAATTTGGTAAACCGGACATTGACCTCTTTGCGTCACGGTGGAACCATCAGGTACCAACCTACGTTTCATGGGAACCAGATCCTGGGGCAATAGCGCTAGATGCATTCTCGCTGGACTGGGGGAAGTGGTTTTTCTATGCCTTCCCCCCATTTTGCCTCATCAGTCGGGTATTGGGAAAGATTCAGGCAGATGCTGCCAAGGGCATCCTTATTATACCCGACTGGCCCACACAGCCTTGGTATCCGGTGGTCTTTGACATGCTCAACGAACCTTGGGTCCTTTTGAAGGGTTGCCCACAATTGGTTACTCACCCTGTCTCAGGGGAGCCGCATCCCTGCCATGGCTATTTAAATTTGTTGGCTTGCAGGTTCTGAACAGGCCGTTAGTCCAATACGGCCTCTCGGCTCGGACCATGGATACCACCGGGGCGTCGTGTCGAGAGTCTACAAGGCGAAGATACCGCTCGCATATTAAGAAGTGGGAAGCCTACTGCAGCCGCTCTCGCATCACGTACGATGACGTGACAACAACCGACGTCCTGGAATTCCTCGCGGGGTTGCACCATGATGAACACTTAAGTTACAGTGCCATCAACAGCACCAGAAGTGCGCTATCATTCTACCTCAGTTTGGAGGTAGGATCCAACAGGCTAGTGTCCAGACTCATGCGGGGTATATTCAATATGAATCCGCCTACACCACGCTATAATATCACCTGGGATGTCAGGGACGTATTAACCCTGCTCAGGACGTGGTCACCCATGGAAGGGCTCCAACTGGACCAACGCGCCATGAAGCTGGTGATGTTACTAGCGCTGACTTCAGCTCAGAGGGTACAGACACTACACAAACTTCGTGTCGACAGAATGACGTCTACCCCCACAGAAGTAGTCTTTTTCATTGACGAGCTACTAAAGCAGCATAGACCTGGGTGCACAGGGCTGCAGCTGAAGTTCCCGGCATACCCCGCAGATGCTAGGCTATGTTTAGCCTCACATATCCGCCACTATGTCAAGGTGACGGCACGCATCAGAGGAATGGAGAGATACCTGCTTGTCACTCATAAGAGACCTCATCATCGAGTGACAGTCCAGACGATATCCATGTGGCTTCCAGTCATCTTGGGTAAGTCAGGTATCGACACTAATGTGTTCAAGTCTCTTTCCAACAGGGCTGCATCGACGTCAACGGCGAGGGTCATGGAGGTGCCCATGGATCAAATTCTCGCCACAGCAGGATGGGCTAATGAAGCTGTGTTCCAGCGTTTTTATAACAAGCCTGTTGCTGCTCCTCTACAGTTTGCAGAAGCCGTGCTGAATGCAGGTCACGAACGTGGAGATGTCCCCGCATGAGGGGTTTTGATTTGTTATTAATAACTCTGCTCTTGTTTTGCAGTATGAACTATTGAGCAAGTTTGTTCCTCCCATCCATCCCTGGTAGTGGTGTGTCAGCATGGACGTGGTCCAGGGCGTGTAATCACAGAAGCTTTGAAGTCTTCACGAAGTCACTCACGTGACTCCGAAATGAAATAGTAAGATTGAACGAGAACTTACCAGTTCGAAGGTTGATCTTTATTTTATGAGGAGTCGAAGTGAGGGATTTCGTGCCCTCCTCGCCCAACCCTCAATCACCTTCAGCTGGTAATCTTAGTCACTTCAATCTTACTATGCGAAGTCATTTCTTTGTTGGTTTCTGTGATTCCACGCCGCTACTTTGAAGTATGTCGAGCATGCGCGCCGGCGGGCTCGTCACGAAATCCCTCACTTCGACTCCTCATAAAATAAAGATCAACCTTCGAACTGGTAAGTTCTCGTTCAATCTTACTATTCCCTACCATTTACCATGTACGTCCTATTTTGATTTGTCCTGCCAAGATGTAGCACCTTTCCCAATATTGATGGCCAATCACTCAGTGACGGGACTTCGATGGGGCAGAACTTGTGAGTTTTATCCAAGATGGCTTCTTTAAAAAGTAGATAGACACAAAATGCTGGAGTAACTCAGCGGGACAGGCAGCATCTCCAGAGAGAAGGAATGGGTGACGTTTCGGGTCGAGACCCTTCAGACTGATGTCAGGGGAGTTGGCGGGACAGAGATAATATGTAGTCAGAGACAGTAAGACTGGTTAGAGATTTGGGAAGGGGGAGGGGAGGGGATGGAGAGGAAAAGCAAAGGCTACTTGACGCTAGAGAAATCAATGTTCATACTGCTCGGGTGTAAGGTGCCCCAGCACAATATGAGGCGCTGTTCCTCCAATTTGTGCAGAAAGATCAGTGTGCAATTTGAGGGGGTTAAAGTGCTGAGCAACCGGGAGATCAGGTAGATTTAGGGGGACTGAGCGGAGGTGTTCAGCAAAACGATCGTCGAGCCTGCGCTTGGTCTTGCCGATATACAGGAGTTGACACCTGGAACACCGGATACAGTAGAAGAGGTTGGAGGAGGAGCAAGTGAACCTCTGGCTCACCTGGAAAGACTGTCAGGTTCCTTGGATGGAGTCGGGGGGGGAGGTATATTTTCTTCAGTCTGAAGAAGGATCTCGACTCGAAACGTCACGCATTCCTTCTCTCCAGAGACGCTGCCTGTCCCGCTGAGTTACTCCAGCATTTTGTGTCTATCTTTGGCTTTGTACATGTCAGCTTGCGTCTTGCTAATTTGATTTCGTTTTTCAAAGAAGGAATGAGGGTAGGGTGGTGGATGCTGTCTACATGGATTTTAGTAAGCTACTTGACAAAGCCCCCCATGGCAGGCTGATCCAGACGGTTAAGATGCATGGGATTAACTGTGACTTGATCGTACGGACTCGGAACTGAACTGAACGGAGATAGTGGGTTGTATTCAAACGATACTCAAGCTGGAGTTCTGTGACCAGTGGAGATCCACAGGAATCTGTGCTGGAACCACTGCTGTTTGTGATCTATATAGATGACTTGGACGTAAATGTAGACAGGTGGGTCAGTATGTTTGCTGATGACACCAACATTGGAAGAGTTGCTGGGAGTGAGGGAGGCTATCAAAGAAGATCAACAAGAAATAAATCAGCAAGAGAAATGGGCAGCAAAATAACGGATGGAGTTTAGACAATAGACAATAGAACTGGACGTCCTTGTACACCGTCACTGAAAGTTGGCGTGCAGGTACAGCAGGCAGTGAAGAAAGCTAATGGAATGTTGGCCTTCACAACAAGAGGATTTCAGTATAGGAGTAGAGAGGTTCTTCTGCAGTTGTATAGGGCTCTGGTGAGACCACATCTGGAGTATTGTGTACAGTTTTGGTCTCCAAATTTGAGGAGGGACATCCTTGTGATTGAGGCAGTGCAGCATAGGTTCACGAGATTGATCCCTGGGATGGCGGGACTGTCATAAGAGGAAAGATTGAAAAGACTAGGCTTGTATTCACTGGAGTTTAGAAGGATGAGGGGGAATCTTATAGAAACATATAAAATTATAAAAGGACTGGACAAGCTAGATGCAGGAAAAATGTTCCCAATGTTGGGCGAGTTCCAGAACCAGGGGCCAGTCTTAGAATAAAGGGGAGGCCATTTAAGACTGAGGTGAGAAAAACGGTTTCACCCAGAGAGTTGTGAATTTGTGGAATTCCCTGCCACAGAGGGCAGTGGAGGCCAAATCACTGGATGGATTTAAGAGAGAGTTAGATAGAGCTCTTGGGATATGGGGAGAAGGGTCAAGGGATATGGGGAGAAGGCAGGCATGGGTTATTGATAGGGGAAGATCAGCCATGATTACAATGAATGGCAGTGCTGGCTCGAAGGGCCGAATGGCCTCCTCCTGCACCTGTTTTCTATGTTTCTATGTTTTTATGTAATAGGTGCAGGAGTAGGCCATTCAGCCCTTCGAGCCAGCGCCGCAATTCATGGCTGATCATCCCCAATCAGTACCCCGTTACTGCCTTCTTCCCATAACCCCTGACTCCGCTATCTTTAAGAGCCCTATCTAGCTCTCTCTTGAAAGCATCCAGAGAACCGGCCTCCACTGCCCTCTGAGGCAAAGAATTCCACAGACTCACCACTCTCTGTGAGAAAAAGTGTTTCCTCGTCTCGTTCTAAATGGCTTACTCCTTATTCTTAAACTGTGGCCCCTGGTTGTGGACTCCCCCAACATCGGGAACATGTTTCTTGCCTCTAGCGTGCCCAAACCCTTAACAATCTTATATGTTTCAATGAGATCTCATCTCATCCTTTTAAACTCCAGAGTGTACAAGTCCAGCTGCTCCATTCTCTCAGCATATGACAGTCCCGCCATCCCGGTAATTAACCTTGTGAACCTACACTGTACTCCCTCAATAGCAAGAATGTCCTTCCTCAAATTAGGGACAAAAGCTGCATACAATACTCCAGGTGTGGTCTCACTGGGGCTCTGTACAACTGCAGAAGGACCTTTTTGCTCCTATATTCGATTCCTCTTGTTATAAAGGCCATCATACCATTCTCTTTCTTCATTGCCTGCTGAACCTGCATGCTTATTTTCATAGACTGATGAACAAGGACCCTCAGATCCTGTTGTACTTCCCCTTTTCCCAACTTGGTGCCATTTAGATAGTAATATGCCTTCCTGTTTTTGCTACCAAAGTGGATAACCCCACATTTATCCGCGTTCAACTTCATCTGCCGAGCAAGTGTGCTGTGTTGCACTTTGGGAGGTTAAATATAAGGGAAAAGAAACAATTAATGGCATGATCCTTAACAGCATTGATGTACAGAGGGACCTTAGCATCCCAGAAAGTGGCAACACAAGTAGATAGAGTGGTAAAGAATACATGTGCTATACTTGCTTTCATAGGTCAGGGTATTGAGCAGAGAATTAGGAAATCATGACGCAGTTTTAGTTGGGCCAATGTTGGACGATTGTGTGCAGTTCGGAATGTTCCATTACAGGAAGGGTGTGAAGGCTGTGTAAAGTGTGCAGAGGAGCTTTACCAGAATGATGCCTGGATTAGAGGTTACTAATTACATGGCTGACTTGGATTGTTTTTTCTGGAGCACCAGAGATTGTGGGGAAACCTGATAGATGCATATAATATAATGAGAGGCATAGAGTCAGACAGAGACGTCACACCTCCTTTAAATTTTGCTTTTCTCATCTTAATGTTATGCCCGCTGAGAGTTCATTTTTCCACCCTGGGAAAAAAGATTCGGAACCTTTTTTTCCCAGGGTGGAAAAATTAACTCTTAGCGGGCATAGCATTAAGATGAGAAAAGCAAAATTTAAAGGAGGTGTGACAATAGACAATAGACAATAGGTACAGGAGTAGGCCATTCGGCCCTTCGAGCCAGCACTGCCATTCACTGAGATCATGGCTGATCATTCACAATCCACAACTTGACTCCGCTATCTTTAAGAGATCTATCTAACTCTCTTTTGAGAGCATCCGGAGAACCGGCCTCCTGAGGCAGAGAATACCACAGATTCACAACTCTATGGATGAAAACGGTTTTCCTCATCTCCGTTCTAAATGTCTTACCCCTTATTCTTAAACTGTGTCCCTGGTTCTGGACTCCCCCCCTGGTTCTGGACTCCCCCAACATCAGCAACATGTTTCCAGCCTCTAGCGTGTCCAAACCCTTAATAATCTTATATGTTTCAATAAGATCACCTCGCATCCTTCTAAATTCCAGTGTATACAAGCCCAGTCGCTCCATTCTTTCAGCATATGACAGTCCCGCCATCCAGGAAATTAATCTTGTGAACCTACGCTGCACTCCCTCAATAGCAAAAATGTTCCTCCTCAAATTTGGAGACCAAAACTACACACAACACTCCAGGTGTGGTCTCACCAGGGCCCTGTACAACAGCAGAAGAATTTATTTGCTCCTATACTCAACTCCTCTTGTTATGAAGGCCAACATGCCATTAGCTTTCTTCACTGCCTGCTGTACCTGCACGCTTACTTTCACTGACTGAAAGTGCAGAATGTTTTTTTTACACAGAGGGTAGTGAGTGCCTGGAACGCGCTGTTGGGGATGGTGGTTGAAGCAGTTATATTAATGGCATTTAAAATACTCTTGAATCTGTATATGGATAAGCAGGAACCAGAGATGTATGAGTTATGTGCAGGTAGATAAGTGATGGTCTTGGCATCATGTTCGGCCCAGATATCATGGGCTGAAGAGCCTGTTCACATGGTCTACTGTTTTTTATACTACGTTATAATGCATGGTTGAGCAGTGGGATTTGACAGGTACTGGGGAGAGGTTGTTTGGGACACTAAAGTCTGAAGAAGGGTCTCGACCCGAAACGTCACCTATTCCTTCGCTCCATAGATGCTGTCTGACCCGCTGAGTTTCTCCAGCATTTTTGTCTACCATGGGAACACTAAAGGGGGGGGTATTGGAGGTCGCTAACATGGTTATTAAAAAATTGCAGCGCCATCTTAATCTGTTGGGTAGGAGTTTAATAGAGATAGTCTAATCGGGGCACGGTCTACACAATGAATGGTAGGGCTCTGGGGAGTGTTGTGGAACAGAGGGATCTAGGAGTGCAAGTGCATAGTTCCTTGAAAGTGGGGTCACAGGTACATAGGGTGGTCTAGAAGGCTTTCAGCACTTTGGCCTTCATCAGTCAGAGTGTTGAGTATAGAAGTTGGGAGGTCATGTTACAATTGTATAAGACATTGGTGAGGCCACATTTGGAGTATTGTGTTCAGTTTCAGTCACCATGTTATAGGAAAGATGTTGTTAAGCTGGAAATGGTGCAGGAAAGATTTACCAGTGTTGCCAGGAATCGAAGGCCTGAGCTAAGGGGACAGGTTGAGCAGGCTATGACTATATTCCTTGGATCTCAGGAAGATGAGGGGTTATCTTATGGAGGTGTATACGATCAGAGAATAATAGATAGGGGAAATGCCTAAATGAGGGGGGAATGAGGGGGGAAGTATAGGAACCTGAGGGGCAACTTTATTTACAAAAAGGGTGGCGGGATTAGGAAAAGGGGAGATGCAGCGCGACCTGGGTGTCATGGTGCACCAGTCATTGAAAGTAGGCATGCAGGTGCAGCAGGCAGTGAAGAAAGCGAATGGTATGTTAGCTTTCATAGCAAAAGGATTTGAGTATAGGAGCAGGGAGGTTCTACTTCAGTTGTATAGGGTCTTGGTGAGACCACACCTGGAGTACCTGGAGGGAGTTAGATGTGGCCCTTGTGGCTAAGGGGATCAGAGGGTATGGAGAGAAGGCAGGTACGGAATACTGAGTTGGATGATCAGCCATGATCATATTGAATGGCGGTTCAGGCTCGAAGGGCCGAATGGCCTACTCCTGCACCTAATTTCTATGTTTCTATGTTTCTAAGTACATGGTAGGATAAGTTTAGAAGGATATCGGCCAAATGCAGTCAGGTGGAACTAGTATAGATGGGGCATGTTGGTTGGCTTTGGCAAGTTGGGCTTTAGGGCCTGTTGTATGAATCTATTACTCTACAAATGTGGGGGGAATAAAATGGATTAGTGTGGGATTGGTGTAAATGGTCGGTTGATGGTTAGTGCAAACATGGTGGGCCAAAGGTCCTGTTTCCGTGCTATTCAACTTTGACATCTCTGACTCAATGTCTCCAGGACATTGCCAATGCTGTCATTACTAACGTGCCCCTCTAATGTGGGTCTGGAGAAAGCAACCTTCCTTAGTTGTCATTATCATCCAATGTGAGACATTTGGAACGTGCTAGTGCGACACTGTAGTCTCTACTGAACGTGTCCAAAGAGTTCTCCTGATGTCAGCTGTCACCTTTTATTTATTGTAAGATGCATCAACCTAGTCCAGTGTGGTCCAATCCTGCTGAGACACTTCTACAAAACACATGCAGCTTTCTGCTCTCATTCATATTAGTACGAGATGAAATAAGTAGTGCATGAAAATGACAAGATTATCTATAATCACATGATTTAGCGGCTACTCCACACTGAATAAATGTCACTCATATGATAAGCAACTAAAGGACCTGTCCCAATTAGGCGATTATTTAGGCGACTACAGGCGACTAGGTTGTCGCCACACGGTTGCTGGGGTGTTGCCTGTATGGTCGTGAGTCGTCTCCTCAGTCACCCAAAGAGTCGTAGCGTCTTTCTGGTCGCTGCTGGATTTTGAAATGTTCAAAACGTTTCGGCGACAGTCGGCAACCGTGGGCTTGTCGTAGCTTGTCTTCTCCTGACGTGGGTGCTGTCATAGGTTGTTGCCATGATGGCGAAGGTTGTCGCCGGTGCTGACCGGTGAATTCCATTGTGGAAGTCGCCGGCAGTCGCCTAAAAAATCGTCTAAGTGGGACAGGCCCATTAGACCAGTCGCCGGATTTTCGTCGACCTGCTCCGACTATGACAGTCGCTGCCAGTCGCCTAAAAACTCGCCTCGTGGAACCGGCCCTTAAGTGATTAACTTTAGGTGTACGAAGGAACTGCAGACACTGGCTTAACCCGAAGATAGACACAAAATGCTGGAGTATCTCGGCGGGACAGGCAGCATCTCTGGAGAGAAGGAATGGGTGACGTTTCTGAAGAAGGGTCTCGACCAGAAATGTCGCCCACTCCTTCTCTCCAGAGATGCTGCTTGCATAGATTTAGGTTTCGGTTTAGGATTATTATTGTCACATTTGCCGAGACACAGTGTAAAGCTGAAGGTGGGCAGTCAGAGCTTTCCTCCCCCCGCCGCCCACCGCCATTTAGACTGGCTGCAGAGTGCCTGAATATGGACCAGTCCACTGACTCAAAGCATTCGCAAAATCTCTTGTCTGTTTGCCCAGACCAACACCAGAACTGCCAGACTTCCTGTACTGGATCGTCCCACTACAGGTCCTGCTTGTAAACAAGGAGCAGAAGCGCAGCGCGTAATCGGATGTACAAAGGGCGGCCTGGGAAAGCAGCGGTGCGTGTTTCTGATGGTTATGTAGCAGTGGTCCAGGGTGTTGGGGCCGCTTGTTGGGCAGGAGACAAGCTGATAGTAATTTGGCAGCACACTCGTGAGGTTGTCCAGATTGCAAGCTTTTCATTGTACACTGTACACGTGTCAATAAACTAAACTGATGTCCCTGGCTATTATGAACAAGGCCTCATGATGTGTCGTTCAACGCTATTAGTGATGATTTGTAGTCCCTCGTGCGGGCTTAGGTTTGGCCGGGAGTTGGATGTAAACTGGATAGCTGAAGCAAATTCCTGCTGCAGCTATTAGGGACGGCAATTAAGATTGAGTCTGGCCAGTGAGTCTGGCCAGTCCTTCCAGGTCCGACAGAGGTTCACCTGCACCTCCTCCAACCTCATCTACTGCATCCGTTGCTCCAGATGTCAGCTGATCTATATCGGTGAGACCAAGTGGAGGCTGGGCGATCGTTTCGCCGAACACCTCTGCTCGGTCCGCAATAACCAACCCGACCTCCCGGTGGCTCAGCACTTCAACTCCCCCTCCCATTCCATATGCGACCTCTCGGTCCTGGGCCTCCTCCATGGCCAGAGTGAGCAACACCGCAAGTTGGAGGAACAGCACCTCATATTCCGCTTGGGGAGTCTGCATCCTTTGGGCTTAAACATTGAATTTTCTCAATTCTGTTAACCCAGGCTGCCTCCTCCCTTCCCACCTTTCCCTCAGCCCTTGGGCCCTGGCATTCCTTATCTCTCTATCTCTCCCCCACCCAAGTCACACTAGCTTCTCATTTTCATACTACAAACAGCTTACAATGGCCTGTTTCCTTTATCATCGATACTTTTTTGCATATCTTTCATTCATTGTTCTTTATCTCTCCACATCACTGTTTATATCTCTCGTTTCCCTGATCCCTGACCAGTCTGAGGAAGGGTCTCGACCCGAAAACGTCGCCTATCTCCTTCGCTCCTTAGATGCTGCTGCACCCGCTGAGTTTCTCCAGCTTTTTGTGTAACCCGCAATTAAGATTGACTTGCTTTCATAGGTCAGGACATTGTGTAATGCCCCTGTCCCACTTAGGAAACCTGAACGGAAACCTCTGGAGATTTTGTGCCCCGTCCAAGGTTTCCGTGCGGTTCCCGGAGGTTCCCGGAGGTTTTTGTCAGTTTCGACCATTAGGGAGACTGAAAAAACATCAGGGAACCGCACGGAAACCTTGGGTGGGTCACAAAATCTCCAGAGGTTCCCATTCAGGTTTCCTAAGTGGGACAGGGGCATGAGTCAGGAAGTCATGATGCAGTGACACCTTAAGATATTCCAGTTCTGTGGAGGAGGAGCTCGCTGGACCACCATGTCCAAGCAGCGTGCAGAGTGAATTAGATAGCTAACTCCTCCACCCTTTACCTGTGTAGTCCATCAAGTGCGTACAGTTTTGGTCTCCAAATCTGAGGAAAGACATCCTTGCCATAGAGGGGGTACAGAGAAGATTCACCAGACTGATTCCTGGGATGTCAGGACTTTCATATGAGGAAAGATTGGACAGACTCGGCTTGTACTCGCTGGAATTTAGAAGATTGAGGGGGGATCTTATAGAAACTTACAAAATTCTTAAGGGGTTGGACAAGCTAGATGCTGGAAGATTGTTCCCGATGTTGGGGGAGTCCAGAACAAGGGGTCACAGTCTAAGGATAAGGGGGAATTCCTTTAGGACCGAGATGAGGAAAACATTCTTTACACAGAGAGTGGTGAGTCTCTGGAATTCTCTGCCACAGAAGGTAGTTGAGGCCAGTTCATTGGCTATATTTAAGAGGGCGTTAGATGTGGCACTTGTGGCTAAAGGGATCAGGGGATATGGAGAGAAGGCAGGTACGGGATACTGAGTTGGATGATCAGCCATGATCACATTGAATGGCGGTGCAGGCTCGAAGGGCCGAATGGCCTACTCCTGCACCTATTTTTTTTCTAAGTGTAGCAAGAAACTCTCAGGTTGAATAGCCCGGGCAGGTGAGACACAGGTGAGCAATGGCTCACGCGGGAGTCTCTTTGTTCACTAAGGTAGGTAAATCTAGCTTTATGCTCATCCAGTTTGTTCTCATTAGCCATGAGTTAACAGTATACTGGTGGGGGGGGGGGGGTGACAAATTTACTAAACCACACTGTTTCAGTCCAGTTTCCATATTTCCTGCAGATGCTGGTGAACAACAAAGATAGATAGAAAATGTTCCTGAGAGCATGGCTGCCCCAGTCAGGCCCAGGTAGACACTCAAGTAGGCCATGTCTTAGTGCAGTCAGGCCTCCATGTTGCGATACGGTGTCAGGCGCTCTAGGCCGACACTTGGTCGGGTCTCGAGGTCGGGATAAGGCGTCAGGCACTCTAGGACGGTGAGGTCTGCACTAGTTCATGCTGCTATGTTGGGATACGGCGTCAGGAACTCTAGGAAGGTGAGGTCTGCACTAGTTCATGCCGCCATGTTGGATCAGGACGGCGTTTCCTCAACGTCTGAGCCAGGCTCGACCAGGCCCGCTGGTCCGGCTGGGACTGCAGCTCCTCTACGTCAGGGATCACGTGTGATGCCAAGAACAATCTTGCATGATTTCACTCAGAACTCAACTCGAGCATGATCTCCTGAGTTGGATTAATATTGGATTCATGCGAATGGGTGATTGACGGACGGTGTGGACTCGGTGGGTTGCAGGTTTCAGTGCTGTACTTCAAATAATATGACTGCAACATACCTGCACACAGCACGATCTAGTCATGCGATGGAACACACCGAGAAACATCATGATCAAAGTTCAAAGTTCAAAGTTCAAAGTAAACTTTATTGTCAATTTAAATAATGCAACAAGTAGTTACACAGAGGATTGAAATTGTGTTTCCCCACACTCCAAATGTGCAAGTAATATTTATTTATAACACAGACAGACAATATACCATTAAAAATACCAGAGTCTAGTAACATGTTGAGGTATGTTATTAAGGTGCAATAATAAAAGGTACAATATAGAAAAGTGCAAATAGCATACTGCAGACATTGAGTTAAAGTTATTTGACAGTCAGTTGATCTTTGTTTGCGTAATGTTCATGGAATTTTCTTGAGTGAGTTGAGTAGTCTGATGGCCTGAGGGGAAAAAGCTGCTTTTGAATCTGGTGGTTTTGCTCCGCATGCTGCGGTAGCGCTTGCCGGATGGAAGGGGGTGAACAGTTTGTGTGCTGGACGGGTGGTGTCTTTGATGATATTGGTTGCTCTCTTGCGACAGCGAGATGGGTATAAGTCCTGGATTGCTGGTTGGGGTGATCTGGTGATCTTCTCCGCTGTCCTCACCACTCTCTGTAGGGCCTTCTGGTCAGCAGCAGAGCAACCGCAATACCAGACTGAGAGACTGCTGGTAAGAATGCTCTCAATGGCACCCCTGTAAAAGGTGGTGAGGGCAGAAGGGGGGAGGTCGGCTCTCCTCAACCGTCGAAGGAAGTGGAGGCGTTGCTGTGCTTTCTTGACTAGACAGATGGTGTTGGTGGACCATGTCTGATCATCTGTGATGTGCACTCCCAGGAACTTGGTGCTTTTCACAGACTCCACTGCACTGCCATTGATGGTGAGTGGGGCGTGTGCTGTCTGTTTCTTCCTGAAGTCCACAGTTATTTCTTTTGTTTTATTGACGTTGAGTTGAAGGTTATTGATGTCACACCAGTTGATGAGTTGTTGAACCTCCTCTCTGTAGGCCGAGTCGTCAACGTGGCTGATGAGGCCCACCACTGTAGTGTCATCTGCGAACTTGTTGATGTGGTTCGAATTGTGTTTGGCACAACAGCCATGTGTCATCAGCATGACCAACAGAGGGCTCAGCACACATCCCTGTGGGACCCCGGTGTTCATGATAGTGGTCTCTCATGAGTTTTTGCCAACTCTTACTGTCTGTGGTTTGTTGGTAAGGAAGATGAGGAAGATGAGTTATAACCAACAGCGGAGACTAACTATCTACCCCAGAAATTCAATGGCATTACATTCATTGATACAATCACACAACCAACCTCCCTTCCATTGACTCCATTTACACCTCACGCTGCCTCGGCAAGGCCAGCAGCATCATCAGGGACCAGTCGCACCCTGGCCACTCCCTCTTCTCCCCTCTCCCATCAAGCAAAAGGTACACATGTGTGAATACACACACCTCCAGATTTAGGGACACTTTCTTCCCAGCTGTTATCAGGCAAGTGAATCATCCTACCACAACTAGAGAGCAGTCCTGAACCACTATCCACCTCATTGGTGGCCCTCAGACTATCTTTGATCAGACTTTACAGGCCTTAAGGGCCTGCCCCACCAGCATGCAACTCCATGCAATGAGCGCGACCTAACGTGGTCGCTTGAGCCGTCCGGCGTCACAGGGCGGGTCCCACTTCGATCGCCGGAGCCGTGCGGAATTGTGCGGAGTTCGTCCCAACATCGCCCGGGGCTCCGAAAAACTGACCGTGTTCAAAAATTCTGTGCGGCAACGGCTTGTCGGCTCGCAGTCGCCTCGACGCATTACACACCGTCTCGACGTCGTGCCTCCGTGACCCTCTCTGTAGGTGCCTCCGTGACCCTCTCTGTGTGTGGCTCCGTGGCCCTCTGTGTGTGTGTGTGCCTCTGTGCCCCTCTCTGTGTGCCCCTCTCTGTCCTGGCGAACTTACCTTTAAGCCTTTGCTCCAAGTTCGCCTCACTTTGTGCCGCGCTGCGCCGCTCACCCGACCTCCACACGGCCCTCGCTGCTGGTTTGGTAACGCTTGCCGCATGGAGTCGCATGCTGGTGGGACAGGCCCTTTACCTTGCACTAAACGTTATTCCATTATCATGAATCTGTACACTGAATGGGTCGATTGTAATCATGTATTGTCTTTCTGCTGACTGGATAGTACGTAACAAAAGCCTTTCACTGTACTTCGGTACACGTGACAATAAACTGAACTGAACTGATCAACATCCCCAAGCTGAATGGCTTCTACAAGCTGGAAACTCAGATGTATCAGCCACACAAGTGCCTTGTTCACCGAGGAAGTAGGTTATCCTGTGTCCAGTCATTCATCTGCTGACCAACTGAAAACATTTCATCAAGAGTATAGAAGTTGGGAGGTCATGTTGCAGTTGTATAAGATGTTGGTGAGGCCGCATTTAGTATTGTGTTCAGTTCTGGGTGCCATGTTATAGGACAGATGTTGACAAACTGGAAAGGGTAACAGAGGAGATTTACGAGGATGTTGCCAGGACTCGAGGTCTGAGCTGCAGGGAGAGGTTGAATAGGCTGGGTCTCTCTCTATTCCTTAGAGTGTCTTACAGAGATGCATGAAATCATATGAGGAATAGATTGGGTAGATGCACAGAGTCTCTTGCCCAGAGTAAAGGAAACAAGGACCGGAGGACATAGGTTTAATGTGAAGGGAAAATGATTTAATGCAAATCTGAGGGTAACTTTTTTCACGCATAGGGTGGTGGGTGTATGGAACAAGCTGCCAGAGGAGGTAGTTGAGGCTGGGACTATCCCAATGTTTCAGAAACTGTTGGGCAGGTACATGGATAGGACAGGTTTAGAGGGATATGGACCAAGCGCAGGCAGGTGGGACCAGTGTCCATCCTGTATCACTCTATGACTATGCCTCTATGACTCTAGTGTAGTTGGGACATGTTGGCCAGTGTGAGCAAGTTGTATCATTCCATGCCTCTATGAAGGGCCTGTTTCCACGCAGTACCACTCTTTGACTCTATGACTCGATCCAGCAGGTAGAAGATAGGATTGTGACTAAAGAAGCTCGACGGCTTTCAGGGCAAAGTAGCGCTTTGATGGCACCTGATCCACCACCCTTCCACTATCATATACACCATGGGTGTGTTGTGCATCATCTATAAGATGCTCTCCAGTTATTCACTTGGACTACTGCAGCAGAACCTCTTAAAACTACAAACCCAACCACCAAAAACTGCAAGGATAGCACACACCTAGGAAACACATTGATAGCAGTGGCATGATCCAGGGAGTCTCTGAGTGGCTGCGCGACACCCTCAAGGGCGAGGGGGGGCAGCCAGATGTCATTGTGCACGTTGGCACAATTGACATAGGTAGGTAAGAAGGTCCTGCAAAATGATTATAAGGAGTTAGGCAAAAAGTTTAAAAGCAGGACTTCCAGAGTAGTAATCCCCAGATTAATCCTGGTGCCAAATGCTAGAGAGGGTAGGAGCAGGGAGATAGGACAGATGAATGCGTGGCTGAGGATTTGGTGCAGGGAGAAGGGATTCCGATTGTTAGACCATTGGCATCTCTTCTGGGTCAGAGATGATCTGTACAAGAGGGACGGGTTGCATTGGAACTGGAAGTGAACCAATATCTTGGCGGGCAGGTTAGCTAGTCATACACGGGTGAGTTGAAAGTTGATTGGCAGGGGGTGGGATCCAATGTAAAACTGAAGCAGGTGAAAGACCGGAAGGCAGTAGGGATGGTGATGAAGGAAAGATCAGTGGGCTGAATAGGCAGGAGCATGGCAGGGAGTGAGGAAGAACTGTTGGATCGAATGCAGGAGGCCTAACAGGTGAGGCAGATGAACTCAGGACATGGCTAGTTACATGTGACTGGGATGTTGCAGCCCTTACGGAAACAGGACTGGCAGCTTAATATTCCATGAGGAAAAATGAGGTCCGTTTAATTTGGCATGGTGGTCGGCACATTGTGGGCTGAAGGGCCTGTTCCTGTGCTGTACTGTTCTATGTTCTATGTTCCATTGTTCTTCCCATGGACAAGGACATGAAGACTGGGGAATTTGGGACAGTTAATGGAAATATCTTGAGAGCAGACCCCATAAGGGCCTAGGAGGTGCTGAATGTCCTCAGGCTTAGGAAGGTAAATAAATTTCTCGGGCCTGCTCAGATATGTCCAAGGACACTGCAGGAAACTAGAGAAGAAATTGCCAGTGTCTTGGCTGAGATACACGAACCATCGTTATACATGAGAGAGGGGCCAGAAGGCTGGAAGGTGCCAAATGTTGCGCCTCTATTAAAGAAGGCCTGCAAGGAAAAGCCTTGGAACTATAGACAAGTAATCACATCTGTGATAGGCAAGTTGCTGGAGAGTATTCTGAGGGATAAGATATATATGCATTTGGACAGACAGTGGGTGATTAGGGATAGTCAGCATGGTTTTATAGGGCCTGGTTCTGTGCCGTTTGACTCTAAAGGGCCTGTCCTACCAGCATGCAACTCTATGCGATGAACGCGATCAAACTAGAAGTGGGGGCCGCGCAGAGGTCGGGTGATCCCCTGTACAGGGCCGTTCCCACCAGCATGCGCCTGCATGCGGCAAGCGCAACCAAACCGGCAGTAGGGGCCACGCGGAGGTCGGGTGAGTGGCGCAACGCAGCGCAAAGTGAGGCGATCTTGGAGCGAAGTCCAAGGTAAGTTCACCAGGACAGAGAGGGGCACACAGAGAGGGGCACAGAGGCACACACACAGAGGGCCACGGAGCCACACACATAGAGGGTCACGGAGGCACCTACAGAGAGGGTCATGGAGGCACGATGTCGGGGCGGTGTGTAAACGTCGAGGCGACTGCGAGCCGACAAGCCGTTGCTGCGCGGAATTTTTGAACATTGTCAGTTTTTCGGAGCCCCGCTCGGTGTCGGGACGAACTCCACACAATTCCGCACGGCTCCGGCGATCGAAGTGGGACCGGCCCCGCGACGCCGGACAGCTCAAGCGACCACGTTAGGTCGCGCTAATCGCATAGAGTTGCATGCTGGTGGGACAGGCCCTTTTGACTCTAAATAGTGTTTTGTTTGTCTCAGTGTTGTTTGTCACCTGACTGTGCACATTCTGATGGCAATATTTTGACATTTTACAAGACTATCTACCTAGCAAAAGCAAAAGTGCTGCTGCATGGTGACACAACGGTAGAGTTGCTGCCTGAGCCTACTCAAATCTCACTACGGGCGCTGTCTGTACAGAGTTTGTACGTTCTCCCTGTGACCGCATCAGTTTTCCCGGGTGCTCCGGTTTCCTCCCACACTTCAAAGACGTACAGGTTTGTAGGTAAATTTGCTTCGTAATATTTGTAAATTGTCCATAGTGTGTGCAGAATAGTGTTGGGATGCGGGGATCGCTGGTTGGTGCGGACTTGGTGGGCCAAAGGGCCTGTTTCCACGCTGTGTCTCTAAACTAACCTAAACTAAAATTGTATGTAAAGTGAGAGTGTTTGCTACTTTCATTATGAAATAGGTTCTCACAGCTCCTTCAGAATTCGTTGCTGTGGGCATGTTTTGAATCACTTTGCTCTCTGTGGTTAGTAACTGTGCTGAGATCGAGTTTAAACATTTGAAGTTATGGGTGAGACTGAACTAAAGAATAGAAGTGTATTTTTTTGCAGGTTGCAATTAAAAATTCAGTTACAAAAGCATGAAAAATGTCACACATATTGAGCATGCCAGAACTCCAGAAATGTCTCATGCCTCATTAGAACAAAATGATCCCTGAGATGTACCCCATTTGGTTTGTGATCAAGTACCCTCAGCAGGCTGACCAAATAGAGAAAGGCTTGGGCAGAGTGGATGTGGAGAGGATGTTTCCACTAATGGGAGAGTCATAGAAACATAGAAACATAGACAATAGGTGCAGGAGTAGGCCATTCGGCCCTTCGAGCCCACACCGCCATTCAATGTGATCATGGTTGATCATCCAACTCAGTATCCTGTACCTTAAGGACTATAGGTCATAGCCTCAGGATTAAAAGACATTCCTTTAGGAAAGAGATGAGGAGGAATTTATTTGACACAGACGGCTGTGGGGGCAAAGTCATTGGATATTTGAAAGGCAGAGATAGCTAGATTTCATTTCGGAGTCACATGAGTGACTTCGTGAAGAGCCCGCCGGCGCGCATGCTCGACATATCGTCGTACCGCGTTGCTGCGACAGCTGGCGGTGGAGCGCGCTCCTCGCCAGCCCTTCATAAGGGGCCACGGAGGTGAGTATTCCACCTTCAGTTGGTGGTCCTTGTTGTTGGTTATGTCTTGCAGCAAGGACATGGATGGGAGTTCGAAGGGCCGGAGGACGTCAGGACGAGTTCGCCGGTCAACAGTTCCGGGGCCTTTACCATCGGCAGTACCTGCAGTGCAGGCCGGGACTCAGGGGGAGATGTGGGTAAGCCCTGTGATTACAGGTCCAGATCCGCCAGCACACCACAGCTCGGAGGAGTTCGACGAGGAGGAGTGTGGTGTGCCGCCAGAGCAGGAGGACCCTGCCATGGCAGTCAGGTCGTCAGCGGGCTCGCTGCCGACCTCGAGCAGGGGGCGTGCGGCTGCACGGCCCGTTCCACTCAGCCCTCCGAGTAGGGGAAGGGCAGCAGCCCAGAAGCCTAACCCTGCCAGGGCTAAGGCATTGCCTGACACGGAGGAGCGGTCAGGTTCCAGGGCGAGACCCGGGGCGGCTGTGAGGTCCAGCCGGCACACCCCGACTCTCGACGCCGGGACGGGTCGGTTGAGTCGGGTCTCGTCATGGTCGCCGAGCCCCCCATGGATGGGTGGGCGAGACCATGCGTCGGCAAGGTCCACGATGAGGGCAGCCGGCAAGCCTGCGCGGGCTTCAGGTAGCCATGCTTCGGCTGGTGCCGACACCACGCCGCAAGTGCCCTTAGTGGCAGCGGCGTCAGCTCCCGCTAAACGGAGGCGGTTGAACACGCCCGCGCGGGAATCGCGCAGTTTCACCTCGGCGGCTGTTAGCGACAACTACCGGCACCGGCAGGGCCTCGATGAGGTGCGGGCCGATGATAGGAGCCCGGTTTTCTTTTCAGAGCCGGAGGACTCCGACCACCTGAGTGTTCAGGGTGAAGGGCGTATTGACCGTATGGAGCGGCTGCTGGAGCTCCTGCTTCAAAGCCAACAACAGCAGGGCAGCCACAGGCACAGGGCGTCGTCACCAGCCTCTACCATCAGCCTGGAGCAGCAGGAGGAGGAGGTTTTGGTGGATTCCATACCACCTCCGGTGGAGGTACCAGTGGAGGATCTTCTGGATGTGGCGACCAAATTTGCGGCCCCATATTCATCTGGACTTCCTTTAAACACGAAGCTGGCAGCCACTGTGGACTTTCTTAACAACCAGCAACTACAGGAAGAAGTCCTCATTCAGGCAATGAGCCGTCACAAGGCTCCATCCAATTGCAACTCCCTCAACGTGCCTGTGGTCAATACGCCGATATGGGGCAACATCAGTGCGGCTATCCGTCAACAGGAGGTAAAATTGCAGCGGATCCTGAAGCTCCTCACGGCCGGTATTACCGCCTTTGTGCGGTCGGTGGACAGGGACGAATTGAATTTGGACCAGGAAGATGCCCTGGCCCTCCTGTGCGCGACCCAGCACGAAATTAACGGGTTTCGCAAAACCAGCATCCGCCCAGCGCTCAATCCAAAGTTTGCAGGATTGTGCAAACCACCGCCGCCGCCCCCGCCCCGTCAGCTCTTTGGGGAGGACCTCTCGAAGAGAGTCAAAGAGCTTGACGAGCAAGCCAAAACGGTGGGGATCATGCGCCCTCAGAGTGCCCCCACACCGTCAGGCTCAAAGTCTCCATACATTCGATCACGAGGGTCTGCTAGTACCTCGACGAGGACCCACCCTCAAGCTCCACAATGACAGCAACATCAGACCCAGCACCAGGGGTCTTTTTTAGGACAGGGTCGCCAGAGACCCTGGTGGAAAACGAAGACGCCGCGCCCTCAAGCCAACCCAGCGCCTCCACGTCCGCACACGCGTGTCAAGGACCGCCGGTAACCACGGAGGTGAGGGGGTCTGGTTCTCTCTTTTCTCTCTGTTTAACTTCACATGTTGGTGGTCGCCTTCGGTGGTTTTTGGGTGCATGGGGTAATTTTACTGGTGACGAGTATGTGTTGCAGAATATTCAGGGGCATAAAATTGAGTTTATTAATGGCGACATTCCTCCATCCCAGCACATGCCCGCTCGAACGTTTACATTATCTGCTGCAGAACAGGCAGCCGGCTATAAGGAACTGTTAAGTCTTGAGCACAAAGGGGTGATTGAGAGAGTGGTGCATGAGCCAGTTGAATTTGTTTCGAACATATTCACCAGACCTAAGTAGGATGGAGGTTGTCGTGTCATTATTGATCTAACCTGTTTGAATACTTTTGTAACATATACTCATTTTAAAATGGATACGTTTGTAACAGCCAAATCATTGATTTCTCATGGTTGCTTTATGGCATGCATCGATTTAAAAGACGCATATTATTCCGTATCCATCCAGAAATGTGACAGAAGGTTTTTGAAATTCATCTGGATGGGGCAACTTTGGTAGTACAAGGCTTTGCCTAATGGGCTCACCACAGCCCCTAGATTGTTCACTAAATTAGTGAAGCCAATTATGGCTTATTTGAGACAACGACACCATATAGTTATGGCCTATTTAGATGATATCTTAATTGTGGGCCACACCCTGGAATTGGCTGAACAGGGTGTTGCAGCTGCTGTCAATATATTTCAACAATTGGGGTTTATTGTCCATCCAGAGAAATCAAAGTTCTACCCTGCCCAGGTGATTAATTACCTAGGGTTCACGGTGAACTCTATAAGCATGAGGGTTACCATTCCAATTAACAAGATTGAGGAGGTTACCCAGGTGTGTCAAGATTTAATCCGCACCAATATACCATCGATTCGGCACTTAGCTACAATAATTGGGAAGCTGGTAGCTTTGTTTCCGGCAGCGCGATATGGACCTTTGCATTATCAGAATTTGCAAAGAGCTAAAATTGCTGCGTTAAAACAGAACGCTGGTCATTATGATCGGTCCATGCAGCTGCCGCCCGAAGCGATAAATGAGTTGCAATGGTGGGTGTGTCACATTAGCAGCTCATTCAAGCCTATTAGGGAGGCTAATCCGGTGGTATATTTGCAAACTGATGCAAGCTCCAATGGTTGGGGAGCCACGAATAATTGCTCTAGTTGTGGTGGCAGATGGGACACCCTTGAATCAACGATGTTGTTAACTCAAGGGATTAACTATTTGGAGTTGCTGGCAGCATTCCACGGACTTCGTGCGTATTGTTCCAAGCTTGTTGGAGCACATGTCCGTCTCCAAATAGACAACACCACAGCAGTGGCATACTTAAACCATATGGGTGGTACCAGGTCAGTTTCGTGTGACAAATTGGCTAACTCAATTTGGCTCTGGTGTGTTCAAAGAGACATTTGGATTTCAGCTACCTATTTGCCAGGTGAGCTTAATACTGTGGCGGACACCAGGTCACGCAAATTTAATGACAATATTGAATGGATGTTGCATCCTGAGATTTTTTCTAAAGTCACAGCCAAATTTGGTAAACCGGACATTGACCTCTTTGCGTCACGGTTGAACCATCAGGTACCAACCTACGTTTCATGGGAACCAGATCCTGGGGCAATAGCGCTAGATGCATTCTCGCTGGATTGGGGGAAGTGGTTTTTCTATGCCTTCCCCCCGTTTTGCCTCATCAGTCGGGTATTGCGAAAGATTCAGGCAGATGCTGCCGAGGGCATCCTTATTATACCCGACTGGCCCACACAGCCTTGGTATCCGGTGGTCTTTGACATGCTCAACGAACCTTGGGTCCTTTTGAAGGGTTGCCCACAATTGGTTACTCACCCTGTCTCAGGGGAGCCACATCCCTGCCATGGCTATTTAAATTTGTTGGCTTGCAGGTTCTGAACAGGCCGTTAGTCCAATACGGCCTCTCGGCTCGGACCATGGATACCATCGGGGCGTCGTGTCGAGAGTCCACAAGGCGAAGATACCGCTCGCATATTAATAAGTGGGAAGCCTACTGCAGCCGCTCTCGCATCACGTACGATGACGTGACAATAACCGACGTCCTGGAATTCCTCGCGGGGTTGCACCATGATGAACACTTAAGTTACAGTGCCATCAACAGCGCCAGAAGTGCGCTATCACTCTACCTCAGTTTGGAGGTAGGATCCAACAGGCTAGTGTCCAGACTCATGCGGGGTATATTCAATATGAATCCGCCTACACCACGCTATAATATCACCTGGGATGTCAGGGACGTATTAACCCTGCTCAGGACGTGGTCACCCATGGAAGGGCTCCAACTGGACCAACTCACCATGAAGCTGGTGATGTTACTAGCGCTGACTTCAGCTCAGAGGGTACAGACACTACACAAACTTTGTGTCGACAGAATGACGTCTACCCCCACAGAAGTAGTCTTTTTCATTGACGAGCTACTAAAGCAGCATAGACCTGGGTGCACAGGGCTGCAGCTGAAGTTCCCGGCATACCCCGCAGATGCTAGGCTATGTTTAGCCTCACATATCCGCCACTATGTCAAGGTGACGGCACGCATCAGAGGAATGGAGAGATACCTGCTTGTCACTCATAAGAGACCTCATCATCGAGTGACAGTCCAGACGATATCCAGGTGGCTTCGAGTCGTCTTGGGTAAGTCAGGTATCGACACTAATGTGTTCAAGTCTCATTCCACCAGGGCTGCATCGACGTCAGTGGCGAGGGTCATGGAGGTGCCCATGGACCAAATTCTCGCCACTGCAGGATGGGCTAATGAAGCTGTGTTCCAGCGTTTTTATAACAAGCCTGTTGCTGCTCCTCTACAGTTCGCAGAAGCCGTGCTGAATGCAGGTCAAGAACGTGGAGATGTCCCCGTATGAGGGGTTTTGATTTGTTATTAATAAATATGCTCTTGTTTTGCAGTATGGACTATTGAGCAAGTTTGTTCCTCCCATCCATCCCTGGTAGTGGTGTGTCAGCATGGACGTGGTCCAGGGCGTGTAATCACAGAAGCTTTGAAGTCTTCACGAAGTCACTCACGTGACTCCGAAATGAAATAGTAAGATTGAACGAGAACTTACCAGTTCGAAGGTTGATCTTTATTTTATGAGGAGTCGAAGTGAGGGATTTCGTGCCCTCCTCGCCCAACCCTCAATCACCTTCATCTGGTAATCTTAGTCACTTCAATCATACTATGCGAAGTCATTTCTATTGTTGGTTCTGTGATTCCACGCCGCTACTTTGAAGTATGTCGAGCATGCGCGCCGGCGGGCTCTTCACGAAATCCCTCACTTCGACTCCTCATAAAATAAAGATCAACCTTCGAACTGGTAAGTTCTCGTTCAATCTTACTATTCCTGATTAGTACAGGTGTCAGGGGTTATGGGGAGAAGGCAGGAGAATGGGGTTAGGAGGGAGAGATAGGTCAGCCTTGACTGAATGGCGGAGTAGGCTTGATGGGCCGAATGGGTTAATTCTACTCCTAATGGCACAGGCAGTCTCTTGAAGAGGGAGCCATGCCCTTCAACCAGGTTCTTCTCTCCATTAACCTTGAACAGCCGCCCACAGCTGCCCAAACAGTAAGGATGACATCTTACTGAGAATACTCAACCCATCAGCCAGCCTGAACTCTCAGAAAGATCATAAACATAATCGCTGGTCAAGGGTCAGTGATCTGTCCAGTTTTCAGTCTTAATATATTTGAGTGTCGGGTTTTTGAGCTAGTCTCCAAATTTACAAATTGTGCTCTCTGATCTGAGATTGCCCTTTCCACATATTCATTGCTTGGAGACATCCATGCCTCTTACATCGCCCGGCGCAGCTTTAATGCCCACGGGACTTGCTAGCGCCCGCCGGGGGCTCCAACGTCAAGACCCGGAGCGGGGCCTTGCATCGACTGGAGCGGCCTGAATGGCCGCGGGACTTATTTACCATCGCCCGTCGGGGGCTGTGACTCTGACATCGGGAGGAGAATGGGGAGTGCAGGGGATAGATACGACTTTACTTTCCATCACAGTGAGGAGGAGATTCACCGTGATGGATGTTTGTGTCAATTGTTTTGTGTCTTGGTCCTTTTCTTGTGTGTATGACTGCAGAAACTAAATTTCCTTTGAACCTCAATGAGGTTCAAATGACAATAAACGGTATTGTACTGTATTGTATCTGTATTTTATCTCTTTACTTTAGACTAGACTTTAGGGATATCGGGCAGAAACAGCACCTTCATCCACCAAATCCATGCTGACTAGCACTAACCCACACACTAGGGACAGTTTACAATTCACAGAAGCCAATGAACCAACAAACCTGCATGCCTTTGGAGTGTGGGAAGAGACCGGAGCACCCGGACAAAACCCACGCAGGTCACAGGGAGAATGTGCAACCTCCGTACAGACAGTACCCGTAATCAGGATTGAAACTTTCTCTGGCGCTGTCGGGCTGCAACTCCACCACTGCGCTACTGCCCTGCAGGCCGTTGTGGAAGACACCTCCCAGGCGGGCCGGTGTGGACTAGCCGAGGCCAGACCCCGCAAGTCGACGGAGCCCATAACTGGGTCGGGCGCCATGGAGGCATCAGGAGAGGACCCGGCAGCGTTAGTGGAGAGATCGGAGATGGCACCGACAGACCACGTGGGAGTGAGGACACCGCTGCTGAGGGAAGGGACAAAGGAGGAACCGCCGTGATGAGGATGGACAGGGGAGGGGGGAGACCGAAGGAGGACCGGGGGGGGAGGGGGGGGGGTTAGAGTTTGTAAGCGCCCTTCATGGACAACTGTTGCATATCTTGGCACGGTACGCAGGCAAATAATTTCACTGTGACTTGTCACATGTGACAATAACGTTTTCATTCATTCATTTTCATTCAAATGTAGCATTTGTTTGCACCACGTAAGGCTACTTCAAAGCGGCAACAGTCATCATATATAATCTGTTATAGAAGGAACTGCAGATGCTGGAAACTGAAGAAGGGTCTCGACCCGAAACGTCGCCTATCTCCTTCGCTCCTTAGATGCTGCTGCACCCGCTGAGTTTCTCCAGCTTTTTGTGTAACCCTCATATATAATCTACTAGTTCACCGCCCCGGGAGTGTTGTGAACGTCTCCTGAACTGAAGCTCCAGCACTGTATGATATCAATGATCACTGTCGTGTGAGCTGCACTGGCGCCAATAGACGGCACGCGGTGCCTGCATGGGCATCGGGTTCCTCTGACCACGCGTCCCAACGTACACGCACCACACTTGCTTCCCCACTCGGCTCTAATACATTCAAACTTCTAACCCCAGATGCTCCGACTCCACCAAACCCCATGTCTGATTCCAAAGTTGAACTCCGCAATTCCTAGCTCTTCCTCGTCGCCATTGTCAGATCCTCACCTTGATCCGGTACATATTCAACACCACTGAATATAAACCTGCTGCTTTATCCCCCATCAGTTACTTCCCGGGGTGGAAGATTACAACCTTCATGTGGTCCACCCTGTTTTGACTAATGCAATCAACTCGACGTGCACAAACGGAAGATCAAATAGAACAAGTTGTCCTACAACGTTAGGCTGTGCACGCCACATGAAGGAAGAAGTTATTTCCCATCAACATGTGTCACATAACCTCTCTGTCTGTGTAACATGTGATACATTTCAATACAACGAAAGTTGTCATGACAGGTATTTCTTTGCACCAACCTACCTGAGGCATCAAATGGGTCAGGAAAATAGGCGTGGGAGCTAATTAAACATAAAATAAAGAAAAGTACAGCACAAAATAACATTCACCCCCCAATGCCATTAGCAAACACAATGCCTAGTTAAACTGATCTAATCTGCCTTACATAATCCATACCCGTCTGTTACCAGCATGTCCATGTGCCTTTCTAAAAGCCTCTTAAACGCTACTATCACAACCGCCCCTTCAACACTCATGGCAGCACGTTCCAGGCACTCAACACTCACTGTGTAAAAGAAGCCTGCCCCACACCTCGCCTTTAAACTTTGCCCTTCTCATCTTAAATCTCTGCCCTCTGGGATAGGTGTACATTTCCACCCTGGGGAATAGCTTCTAACTATCTACCCTTTCCATGTCTCTCATGATTTTCTATCACTCCTTCCCTCAGCATTTGGCGTTCTTGAGAAAACAAAGTTAGTTTGTCGAACGCCTCCTTTTAGCGACCACCCCCGAATCCAGGCTACATTCTGGTAAATCACTTCTGAATTTTGCTATATAACCATATAACCATATAACAATTACAGCATGGAAACAGGCCTTCTCGGCCCTTCCAGTCCGTGCCATTTATTTTCCCCTAGTCCCATCTATCTGCACTCAGACCATACCCCTCCATTCCCTTCCCGTCCATATACCTATCCACTTTACTTTTAAATGTTAAAATCGATCCTGCCTCCACCACTTCTGCCGGAAGATCATTCCACACAGCCACCACTCTCTGAGTAAAGAAGTTCCCCCTCATGTTACCCCTAAACTTCTGTCCCTTAATTCTCATATCATGCCCTCTTGTTTGAATCTTCCCTACCCTCAATGGGAAAAGCTTATCCATGTCAACTCTGTCTATCCCTTTCAACATTTTAAAGACCTCAATCAAGTCCCCCCCTTAACCTTCTGCGCTCCAAAGAATAAAGACCTAACTTGTTCAACCTTTCTCTGTAACTTAGTTGCTGGAACCCAGGCAACATTCTAGTAAATCTCCTCTGTACTCTCTCTATTTTGTTGACATCCTTCCTATAATTAGGCGACCAAAATTGTACACCATACTCCAGAATTGGTCTCACCAATGCCTTGTACAATTTTAACATTACTTCCCTACTCCTATATTCAATGCTCTGATTTATAAAGGCCAGCACACCAAAAGCTTTCTTTACCACCTGATCGACATGCGATTCCACCTTCAGGGAACTATGCACAGTTATTCCTAGATCCCTCTGTTCCACAGCATTCCTCAATTCCCTACCATTTACCATGTATGTCCTATTTTGATTTGTCCTGCCAAGATGTAGCACCTCACACTTATCAGTATTTAACTCCATCTGCCACCTTTCAGCCCACTCTTCCAAATGTCCCAAATCTCTCTGTAGACTTTGAAAATCTATTTCATTCTCCACAGCACCACCTATCTTAGTATCATCTGCATACTTACTTATCCAATTTTCCACCCCATCATCTAGATCATTGATGTACATGACAAACAACAGTGGACCCAACACAGATCCCTGAGGCACCCCACTGGTCACCGGATTCCAACCTGACAAACAGCCATCCACCATTACTCTCTGGCATCTCCCATTCAGCCACTGTTGAATCCATCTTGCTACTCCGCCATTAACACCCAAAGATTGAACCTTCTTAACCAACCTTCCATGGGGAAGCTTGTCAAAGGCCTTACTGAAATCCATATAGACAACATCCACTGCTTTACCCTCATCAATTTCCCTAGTAACCTCTTCAAAAAAAATGCCAATAGCATCTGTGTCCTTCCTGTACTGGGGTGATCAGAACTGCACACATTACTCCAAATACAGCTTATCCAAAGTCCGATTGAACTGCATCCCTGACTCATATATTCAATGCCCCGACAAACAGAGCAAGCATTCCAAATGCCACCATTACCACTGGCCCTGCTGGATAGAACTTGGGCAACAGTACTGAACCGTGGGATCCCTGTACTATACAACGTTGTTGTTATGAGTGTCCAAGACCAGGCGCTGCTGGGACAGGCTGAACTAATTTCCCAAATGGAGGTCCAATAGAGCTATGGAAAATAGCTTTTGAAGTCGGAAATTTTTGAAGTCGGTCTCACTCACTAATTATGTCAGATATGGACAAACCATGCAGCTGAGAAATGGCCAGCCACATTTTTGGAGTGGTGCAAATTCGACCTGGAAATGGCTATTAACATGGCACCGAAATTAATAGAACTACAGTATGTGACTGACTTTCTATATCTCCAGATACACATTTTATTGACATGAACAAGGATTTCTGCACTCCTCCCAATTCAGAATTAGAATTTATTATGAGGATAGGCACAAAATGCTGGAGTACCTCAGCGGAACGGGCAGCAGCTCTGGAGAGAAGGAATGGGTGACGTTTTAGGTCGAGACCCTTCTTCAGACCCTACACATTAGGGTCTGCCAGCAAATTATATTTTATCACCCCATTCTTTTCTCATTGCCATCTTTATTCTGGTCCTCCCTTCTGGCGATCCCTGTGCTCTATAAACTCATCAGCAGCATAAACAGAGTTCTCTGTTCAGCAGGGGATCAGTGCAGCTAGGTTGGTTGAGAATAAATTTAAAGGGCATCTTGTCTGCACAAGTGAGAGCCAAATGTCAGGGGCAGCTGCATCAAACTTCTCCGACACAGCAAGACTTGCTTGGAATCGCTGCCCATTCTCATCCCCCAAGGAGCTCTGCCGAAGGAAATATCACTGACTGGTCAATTAAAGCTAATAATAGCAAATTAAAATACTCTGATGAACAACCCATGGGGAACACTGGCAAGTAATGATGGAAAAATAAAATATCATGTTTTAAAGTCTTAATAAGCTGATCCCACTACAAATTGTGGAAAACAGCCAAATTTGGCCTTAGGATCGCTGAGCTGGGGGAAGGGTTGCTGGCTAACAGATTTCCTGTTCCTAATTGCCTTATTCGAATAGCTAAGAGTTAAACAAGTAGAATGCTGTGTAATTATTAGTTTGACCTTGCTTCTGATTATCCGTGTGGTTTAGTTCAGTTTAGAGATGCAGCGTGGAAACAGGCCCTTCGGCCCATCAAGTCCACACCAACCAATGATCCCTGCACATTAACACTACCCTACACACACTAGGGACAATTTACATTTATACCAAGCCGACTAACCTACAAACCTGTACGTCTTTGGAGTGTGGGATGAAACCGAAGATCTCGGAGAAAACCCACGTAGGTCACGGGGAGAACGTACAAATTCCATACAGACAGCACCCGTAGTCGGGATCGATCCTGGGTCTCAGGCACTACATGTGCTATAAGGCAGCAACTCTACCGCTGCGCCACCATGCCCCCCGGTTGAATAGCTCTCTGCGAATGAAACGAGGGCCACTTAGATGTGGCCACTAATACCACACACATAAGCATGGCAATACCCTCCCTCATGAGAAGAGAAACTTACTGAATAACATTTTTCTTACATTGTCCTGTTTGTGGACAGTTTCAGTTCAGCATCATGATCTTCTTATTCTTGCGTGTGGCGTGCACAGCTTAAAGTTGTAGGACAACTTGTTCTATTTGATCTTATTTGATTGTGCACGCCAGTTCGATTGCATTCGTCGAAACAGGGTGGACCACGTGAAGGTTGCAATCTCCCACCCCAAGAATCATGATTGTGGGGTTGAATTCTCAATTCAGCTTGTTTCTTTAAGGTCCCAACTCTAATGGGCCTGTCCCACTTATGTGACTTTTTAGGCGAGTGCAGGAGACTCTGCGCTCGCCACATGGTCGCCACATGTTCGCTGGTGGTCTCTGGTGCGTCTCCTTCATGGTCGCGAGGAGTTCCCGCATTCTGGGATATAGTCGCGGCCTCATTATGGTCGCCGCAAATATTTCAACGTGTTGAAAACATTTCTGCGACCAAAAGTTGGTCGCCATGGAGATAATCGATAATGCTGTAGTCGTAGGTGCAGTTGTAGTGGGGTTGCCATGTAGTTGTAGGTAGCCGTAGGTAGTCGTAGGTAGTTTTAGTTCATCGCCTTTGCTGACCGGCCATTTTCATCGGCTCATTGGGGGAACAAAATGTAAGCACGAGTTTTCAGAACCAGGGAAAACCGTAATGTTGAATGGCCGCCGAGCTTCACAGCTGTGTATCTCTGGCTTATTAAAAGTTGTCTGGCTTCTCAACAGTTGCCTCCACTCTTTCTCCCCCCTCTCCCCCCCTCTCTCCCCCCTCTTTAAAGGACTTACCGTGCACTGTGCTTTAGCCAGCTTAATTACAGCGCCAACCTTCCTGTTCATCGCAGTGTGTGTCTGTATCACCTTGGCTTTGCACCGTGGGAATATCAGACAGCGCTCCCCCCGCTTTCCCTGGCCCCGCATTTATGATGTGTTTGCGTGTGCGTGTGCGTGTGTGTGTGTGTGTGTCTGTCTGTGTCCATGTGTGTGTGAGTGTGAGTGTGAGTGCGTGTGCGTGATTGTGAGTGTGTGTGTGTGTGTGTGCGCGTGTGCGTGTGTGTGTTTGTGCGTGTGTGCTTGCGTGTGTGCTTGCATGCGTGCGTGCGCGTGTGTGTGTGCGCGTGTGTGTGTGCGCGTGCGTGCGTGTGTGTGTGTGCTTGCGTGCGTGCGCGTGTGTGTGTGTGCTTGCGTGCGTGCGCGCGTGTGTGTGTGTGTGTGTGTGTGTTTGCGTGTGTGCGTGCGTGCGTGCGTGTGCGTATTCCACTTTGACAGTTGCCGTTCCACTTCCCGGTTTTTCAGGCGACTGCTGGCAACTTGACAGGCCGCTCAAAAATCACCTAAGTGGGACAGGCCCATAAGTTAGCAATTGCAGGTGACTGCAACTATTTATAGACTTGTGAGCTCAATTATAGGTAGTGGTATCTTCATGATTCAGGCCAAGAACTGTCTTTCAGTTCCTTCAACTTTGTTTTGCATCTGTAACAGATGGTGGCATCTGGTGCGTGATGCTTCAGCAATGGCAGATGTGCCAACATTCATGTGCTTGCAAATAGAAAGGTTGAGAATGTAGCTCACACCTGCTGCAATAAATAATCAAGACTCGTGAATCATGCTGTCAACAGCCTTGTCCCAACGTGGCCCGTGGTGCCTCACCAATGTCAATTCCAGAACTGAAACTTCTGATCACTGAAAGATATTTTGTTGATTTACTGATTGGACTTCATAGAATCGAATAGCTGAGAGTTAGATAGAGCTCTTAGAACTAAAGGGATCTGGGGAGAAAACAGGAACAGGATACTGATTTTGGATGATCAGTTATGATCATATTGAATGGTGGTGCAGGCTCAAAGGGTCGAGTGGCCTACTCCTGCACCTATTGTCCAAGTTTCTATGTTTCTATGATAAGTAAAGGGAATTAAGATTAAAGGACCATTGTGTCAAATTCAGGTGGTCTGCACTCCCATAAGAATGGTCTGGGGTCTGCATTGCCTTTACTTCTGTGCCACATTCCAAAATAAAACTGGGATTTGGGATTATTTCACTTTCAGGTCATTTATTGAAATTTGCAGCAATTCTGCATGATTGCATTTCACGTATTCAAATGTTTGAAAGGTTACAAAAGGTTACTGTGTGAATGCAGCATGGTGGAGCAGCGGTAGAGTTGCTGGTTTACAGCGCTTGCAGCGCCAGAGACCCGGGTTCGATCCCGACCGCGGGTGCTGTCTGTACGGAGTTTGTACGTTCTCACAGAACCGCATGGATTTTCTCCGAGATCTTCGCTTTCCTCCCACATTCCAAAGACGTAGAGATCTGTAGGTTAATTGGCTTTGTGGAAATGTGGATTGTCCCTAGTGTGTGTTGGATGGTGTTAATGTGTGGGGATCGCTGGTCGGTGCGGGCCGAAGGGCCTGTTTCCACACTCTATCTCTAAAATGAAAATTAACAAAACATCCCAAGACAATGTTTTTCATTCTCAAGTTCAAGTTCAAGTGAGTTTATTGTCATGTGACCCTGATAGGACAATGAAATTCTTGCTTTGCTTCAGCACAACAGAACATAGTAGGCATTGACTACAAAACAGATCAGTGTGTCCACATACCATTATATAAATATAAATATATACACACAGGAATAATTAAACTCATAAAGTGCAAATAACAGATAATGGGTTATTAATGTTCAGAGTTTTGTCTGGGCCGGGTTTAATAGCCTGATGGCTGTGGGGAAGTAGCTATTCCTGAACCTGGTCATTGCAGTCTTCAGGCTCCTGGACCTTCTACCTGAAGGTAGCAGGGAGATGAGTGTGTGGCCAGGATGGTGTGGGTCCTTGATGATATTGCCAGCCTTTTTGAGGCAGCGACTGCGGTAGATCTCCTCGATGGAAGGAAGGTCAGAGTCGATGATGGACCGGGCAGTGCTTACTACTTTTTGTAGTCTTTTCCTCTCCAGGGCACTCAAGTTGCCGAACCAAGCCACAATGCAACCGGTCAGCAAGCTCTCTACTGTGCACCTGTAGAAGTTAGAGAGAGTCCTCCTTGACAGACCGACTCTCCGTAATCTTCTCAGGAAGTAGAGGCGCTGATGTGCTTTCTTGATAATTGCATCAGTGTTCTCGGACCAGGAAAGATCTTCAGAGATGTACACACCCAGGAATTTGAAGCTCTTGACCCTTTCAACCATCGACCCGTTGATATAAACAGGACTGTGGGTCCCCATCCTACTCCTTCCAAAGTCCACAATCAGTTCCTTGGTTTTGCTGGTGTTGAGGGCCAGGTTATTGTGCTGGCACCATACGGACAGTTGCTCGATCTCTCCATCGCTGAGCACGCAGCCTTGAGGTGCTCCCGTGTTGATTGTTATCGAGTCTGACATATTTCCACCAATATGAACAGACTGTGGTCTGTGAATGAGGAAGTCGAGGATCCAATTGCAGAGGGATGCGCAGTGACCCAGTTCTGCGAGTTTGGTAACCAGCTTGGAGGGGATGATTGTGTTAAATGCCGAGCTGTAGTCAATGAATAACAGCCTGACATATGAGTTTTTTTTGTCCAAGTGGTCCAGAGCGGAGTGGAGAGCCAGCGAGATCGCATCCACCGTTGATCTGTTGCGGCGGTAGGCGAACTGCAGTGGGTCCAGGTTTTTGTAGAGGTAGGAGTTGATTTGGGCCATGATCAACCTCTCAAAGCACTTCATCACCACAGCCGTTAGTGCCACAGGTCGATAGTCATTGGGGCACATCACCTTGCTCTTCTTGGGCACCGGTATAATTGATGCCCTTTTGAAGCAGGTGGGAACCTCAGACCTCAGAAGTGACAGGTTGAAAATGTCCGTAAAAACTCCAGCCAGTTGGTCCGCACAGGTTTTTAGGACACGACCAGGTATGCCATCAGGTCCAGACGCTTTTCAAGGGTTCACCCCTCTGAAGGATTCCCTGACGTTGGCCTCTGTGACTGAGACTGAAATACCATCACAGCGAATAGGGGCTCGGGAAGGCACATCGGTGTTCTCCCTATCAAAGCGTGCGTAAAATGCATTGAGCTCATCAGGGAGTGATGTATCGCCGACATCCGAGCTGCCTCCTGGTTTCGCCTTGTAGGATGTGATTGCATTCAGTCCCCGCCACAGCTGCCGAACATCTGTCTCATCCTCCAGCTTGCAGTAGAAGTCCCTTTTGGCCTTTTTGATGGCCTTACCAAGGTCGTATCCGGACTTCTTATAGACCACTGTATCTTCAGACATGAATGCCCGGTGTCTGGTCTTCAGAAGAGTGCGGATCTCATAGTTCATCCAAGGTTTCTCATTGGGAAACACTCGGAAGGTTTTTGTAGGGATGCAGTCCTCCACACATTTCTTTATGACGTCTGTAACGACTGTGGCGTATTCATTCAAGTACGTTGCCCAGTCCTTGAACATTGCCCAGTCTACAGATTCCAAACAGTCCTGTAGTTGTTCCTCTGCGCCCCCCCCCCCCCCCCCCCCGACCAGCTCTGTACTGTCCTCACCTCTGGGGGTGCGCTCTTTAATTGCTGCCTGTAGGCAGGGAGAAGCAGCACCGCGGTATGGTCGGATACACTGGATGTGAAACATCCTGCTGAAAAAGTTCTGATGCACCCACCCGGGTATTGTTAAACAGATGGCATCTGCGGCAAAATAAATGGTTAATATTTTGATTCCGTGACCTTCCATCTGAAAGCTCTGTACTTTTAGAGAGAGAGCTGAGGCTGGAAGCATGGAGGCTTTTGGCTTAAGTCCACAGTATACACTTTTTTGGAATGAATGCACCATGGCTGGTGTGTACAAACCTTGTCAAGGACATGCAGAACACTTTAGGGGCTAGAAACCCATATCCACAGCAGTGTGACATTGAGACAATCTCAGCAGACGGCAAGAGGGGGCACAAATGTTGCCATATCTGTTCCATCCAGCAAGACAGTGCAAGTGACATAAAGCAACCCAGGTTGAATTAATTCTCAAGTGCATCGTACGGTGAGGTACAGGCACAACGGAAATCTTGCTTGCTGCAGTATCATTGACACAAAGATGCAGGCAACACACAAAAACATCAATTATACATGCGCTACATATAAATTCTGTAAGACGGTCGAAAGAAAAAGACCATGCAGAAACAAGATCTTCTACGATAGATGAGGCTCTCACCAGGGTCTCTTCTATACCCCGTAACTCTGCTCTCACTCCCCATCCCCCTCACTCGTAACAAGGGCAGAGTCCCCCTTGTCCTCACCTTCCACCCTACCAGCCGTCACACACAACAGATAATCCTCCGACATTTTCACCACCTCCAACGGGATCCCACCACTGGCCACATCTTCCCATCTCCACCCCTGTCTACTTTTTGCAGAGACCGCTCCCTCTGTAATTTCCCACCCAAACCACCCCCTCTCTGGGCACTTTCCCTTGCAACTGCAGGAAATGCTACACTTGTCGCTTTACCTCCCCCCTTGACTCCATTCGATGACCCAAGCAGTCTTTCCAGGTGCGGCAGAGGTTCACCTGCACCGCCTCCAACCTCATCTATTGCATCCGCTGCTCTAGATGTCACCTGCTCTACAGCAGTGACGGTGAAACAAAACGACGGCTGGGCGATCGCTTCGCCCAACACCTCCGCTCGGTTCGCAATAACCAAACTGATCAGCACGTCAACTCCCCCTCCCATTCCGAATCCGCCCTTTCTGTCCTGGGCCTCCTCCATGGCCAGAGTGAGGCCCACCATAAATTGGAGGAGCAGCACCTCATATTTCGCTTGGGCAGTTTACAACCCAGCGGAATGAACATTGACTTCTCCAATTTCAGGTAGTCCCTGCTTTCTCCTCCCCTTCCCAGCTCTCCCTCAGCCCATTGTCACCGCCTCTTCCTTTCTTCTTCCTGCCTCCCCCCCACCCTCCCCCCCCCCACCCTCACATCAGTCTGAAGAAGGGTCTCGACCCGAAACGTCGCCTATTTCCTTCGCTCCATTGATGCTGCCTCACAGTTTTCTTCAGTTTTCACCCACACTCCAAAGATGTACAGGTTTATAGGTTAACTAGACTAAGTAGGACCCGTTGGGTCCCATGTTCACATGGGAGGTCTGGTCCCCCGAAGCAATATTCCACCTCTCCACCAATTCCAGCATTTTTGTCGACCTTGCAAAAACAAATGTGAGTGCTAAACACAAGTTGGGAACAAGTCCATGGGAGTTTCAAAGGTGGGACCTTTGTCACGGTCCTTTGAGCATCATGTTCCTTTGCCAATGTAAGATTAGGCATAGGGTCAACAAGAACCTGATAGTTGTGGGAAAGTATCTGCTCCTGAACTTGATGGTGCGTGGCTTCAGGCTTCTGCCTGGCAGAAGTAGCAAGAAGAAGGCCATTGATAGATGCTGCATTCTTGAGGAAGTGTCTCATATAAATGCATTTGATGGTGGAGTTGGCAGGACCTGACTGGGTCCACCACTCTCATTCTTGGGCATTGAGCTTGCCCTACAGGGTCATGATGCAACCGGATTATTCACCATGCACCTGTAGAAAGTATCTTGAATGAAATGTGGGAAAAAAATACCTTGTCACCATTTCCTTGTCAACTCATTGTCTTTCTTGTCCCACGCTAGTCATGGATTGATAAGGAAATGCTCAACTCCATTCTTCAAATCTCACTTCAGCTTTGAGTAAACCTAGCACACATGCTGGGACCTGAAATATTAATAATAACAAGTCATTGACAAATTAAAAGACCATCCTACATGAATCATCTGGAAATCTAGGGGTTCCGTACCCAGGAGCAGTCTAAAGAAGGGTCTCGACCCAAAACGTCACCCATTCCTTCTCTTCCAGAGATGCTGCCTGTCCCGCTGAGTTACTCCAGATTTTTGTGTCTCTTTTCAGTGTGAATCAGCATCTGCAGTTCCTTCCATCACAATAGTTATGGCCAGTTGTGTGGCTTTGCATGTAGTGTACAAAACCGCAGGAGCAAGATTAGTCAAGGGACAGATATGCATGGTAGAATATGCACTAGCAGCTGGAACATGGGAAGTAAAAGCAACAAATGGGGCGGTACGGTGGTGCAGCGGTAGAGTTGCTGCCTCACAGCGCCAGAGACCCGGGTTCAATCCCGACTATGGGTGCTGTCTGTACGGAATTTGTACGTTCTCCCCGTGACTGCGTGGGTTTTCTCCAAGATCTTCAGTTTTCACCCACACTCCAAAGATGAACAGGTTTATAGGTTAACTAGACTAAGTAGGACCCGTTGGGTCCCATGTTCACACCGGAGGGCTGGTCCCCCGAAGCAATATTCCACCTCTCCACCAATTCCAATATTGGTGGCCTGTGGGGGGGCTTTCTGGAGCGCTGATACGGGTTCTTGGGGTGGCAGCTCAGTCCCTCAAGCCTTATGTGCTGGAAGCTCACTCACGGCTGGTGGGCTGGCAATTGACTCATGGCTATTCCTTGAAATTCCATTTCAAGCAAGGTGCAAGGCCACCAAATTCAGTGCAGTTTCATATCACTTCAAGCAGGGTGCAAGGCCACCAAATTCAAGTGCAGTTTCATACCATTTCAAGCAGGGTGTAAGGCCACCAAATTCAAATACAGCTTCATACCATTTCATGCAGGGTGCAACGCCACCACATTCAAACGCAGTTTCATACCATTTCATGCAGGGTGCAAGGCCACCACATTCAAATGCACTTTCATACCATTTCAAGCAAGGTGAAACCGCCATAAAACCACATAAGACACCAAACTCACAGTTCAGTAGACATTCAGTGTGTTCAGTTTATTCACAGCTCAGACAGAGTCGTGACTTCTCCCTCCCCCATCATGCAGAGACTGAGCCACACCCTCACTGCTGGGTTATATAAACCCTCCCCCTCCCACCGGAAAAGGTGTGGCCTTCTCGTGATTGACAGGAGAGAGATTCTACACTAACAACACTTTTATTTTTCATTGATGGGAAGAATCCTCTACTCCTGCTGAGCGGAGGGGGACTGAGTAAAATGGACAAAAATCACAGCCGTAAGTGGTAGCGTTTTATCTAAAATCAATATACAGTGCAAACAGGAAGTTACCCAAAGCACCTAAACCACCATGGGCAGTAGTGTCTTTTAACTTCAAGCCAAAGCATCCAAGCCACCATTTGCAGTAGTGCCTTTTAACTTCAAGCCAAAGCACCCAAGCCACAATTTGCAGTTGTGCCTTTTAACTTCAACCCAAACCCCCCAAACAACCATTTGCAAGCAGTGCCTTTTTACTTCAATCCAACCATATTTTCATTTTCAAACCACATTAAGGGCATTCACAGTTGAGTAGACATGTGTTCAGTGTTATTCAGAGCTCAGAGAGACGTGACCCTTTGGCTTCCTCCATCTTGCAGAGACTGAGTGAGGCACACCACGTCCGGGTTTTATAGTCCCTCCCCCCTCCCACCATCAGGGGCAGCGGAGAGAATAGCAAATGTTTAAAAAACATTAATATCTCCCTGGTTTTTCATTAATGGGAAAAATCCTCTGGTCCAGGAAGGCGGAGGTGGGCTCTGAACGAGGTGGCCAAAAATGAAGGCCATAGGTGGCGGCGTTCTCTTGGAAATCGCAGCACAGTGGGTCAAAAGCGGTCAAGATCAGACTTTTAGTAATATAGATTGGCTTGGTATAAAATGGAAAATTGTCCCTAGTGTGTGTAGGATAGTGTTAATGTGCAGGGATCACTGGTCGGTGCAGACTCTGTGGGCAGAAGGGCCTGTTTCCGCGCTGTATCTCTAAACTAAACTAAACTAAACTAAACTAGTGTCAGAACCTCGCCTTGATCCGATTATGATAAATACACTTAAACTAGACTAGACTAAGAAGGCTGGTGCTGGTGGAAATGGCACTTATCCCTATAAACTCACTGTCCTTAAAGGCATTTTCTGCAACGAGCCAAAATTGACGTGATCAACATATTCTCCTCGTTTGAGTCAGTAAGCACTTTAGCAGTAAGCACTGGTAAATGGAGTAAACCTCTGACACACCTGTAAACATCTATATGCACGCTCCCATACAACATCAGGCGATAATGTTTAGATATGCGCAACTGGCAAATATAGGTAAAATTAATTTAGTTGGAAAATCGCTCACAGTCTTTCTTTATTTCCTGAATAAAAGTGTCAAAGTCATGAAAGTCAATGGGCCATCTTCCAACTTCAGTAAACATTCAAAAGTAAGGTGACTACTAATCTCTTCAATACAAATCTATCCAATAGTGCTCAGTTTTAGCCACTGTGCCATAGGAAAGATGCCATGAAGCTGGAAAGGGTGCAGAGAAGGGTGTTTGATATTGAGTTTGATATTTTAACCTGTGCGGGGTGAAAGTCCCGAAATGAAAGCAAGGAGCCAGGTGTTTCGGGAGGAACTTTTAATAATGTCCTTCTTGTCATCAGAGAAGTCCGCAAGAGGAAGATGGCACCCAAACCCTTGCCTTTTATCCCTCTAGCCAAGGGCCGCCTCTGGACAACCATTCCCATGCCATGACACTTGGTTCACTTTGGTTGTTCGTATATGACTAATAGAATCAAAGTTGATATAGAACGATGTGCAAAGATCTGAATGTGCTCTGGTCCAGCCTATCAACTTGTAGTTTAGAAACATAGAAACATAGAAAAATAGGTGCAGGAGTAGGCCATTCGGCCCTTCGAGCCAGCACCGCCATTCAATGCGATCATGGCTGATCATCCAACTCAGTATCCCGTACCTGCCTTCTCTCCATACCCCCTGATCCCTTTAGCCACAAGTGCCACATCTAACGCCCTCTTAAATATAGCCAATGAACTGCCCTCAACTACCTTCTGTGGCAGAGAATTCCAGAGACTCACCACTCTCTGTGTAAAGAATGTTTTCCTCATCTCGGTCCTAAAGTAATTCCCCCTTATCCTTAGACTGTGACCCCTTGTTCTGGACTCCCCCAACATCGGGAACAATCTTCCAGCATCTAGCTTGTCCAACCCCTTAAGAATTTTGTAAGTTTCTATAAGATCCAGATAAGTTTGAATTATAAGCAACTGTGGCTCGCCAGTAATTTGAGTTTCATCATTTCCCACTCACGATACTAGCTGTGGTGTCTTATTAACGCTAAAAGGAAACTCTGACAAAATTACAAAGATGGATCCCGCCAACACCTGTCTTTCTGCTTTCCTTCCCCTTCTCCAAACAGTCTGAAGAAGGGTCCCCATTCAAAACCTGTTCACTCCCCCCACATGTGCTGTCTGATCTGCTGAGTTCCTCCAGCACTTTGTGTTGTACTAATAAGGAGACTTATTTTCCCCTGAAGGAATGCAGAACACTTTAGCCACAAGTGGCGGTAAAATTAGTGCTGGCTGGAAGACACTGATCCAGCTGTCTCTTGCACATGAGGCAACAAGAGGGAACTGCATAGTCATCAGCAGCTATGCCAGCAAGCTAAAAAAATCAACTGAAGCACACAGAATAGAAACGCATTGAGATAACCAGCAGTTGGTTACAGTGGGAGCAATTTTGCAAAGAAGACACGGAAATTCTCCTGTGTAGTTGTAAGACTTGGCTGAAAAAAGTGACCAAGCAGTTCTAACCTGGTTCCTATGCGTCGGAGGGAACTGCTGGTTTACACCGAAGATAGACGCAAAATGCTGGAGTAACTCAGCGGGGCAGGCAGCATCCCTGGAGCAGAAGGGTCTTGACCCGAAACATCACCCGTTCCTTCTCTCCAGAGATGCTGCCTGTCCCGCTGAGTTACTCCAGCATTTTGTGTCTATAACCTAGTTCCCCGTGGCATCAGGCCAGCAATATGGTCTGGCACTGTCAATCAAAACATTATTGAAGATTGTTGGGATTAAAATGGGGAGGAAACATTCACTTTCTTCTCCAGTGTGTGCTTTTTTTAAATTATTAAAGCAGTTGTTGTGCAGAATATTTAACTTTGTACCTGAGCTTGGTACATCAAGGGTGTGTAACAAAATAGGTCACAAGGTGCTGGAGTAACTCAGTGGGTCTGGCAGCAGGTCTGGTGAACATGGATGGGTGGCGTTTCAGATTGTGTCCCCTCTCCAAACTGGGAAAAGGGTCACGATCTGAAACGTCTCGTATTCATGTTCTCCCGGGATGCTGCTGAGTTACTCCAGCACTTTGCGCCCTTCTCTGTTGTTAATCAGCATCTGCACTTCCTTGTTTGTACATCAAGGGTGCGTGACGTTTTCAGATAAAACTGCCTGTCGCTGTCAATTTCATTTCGGAGTCACGTGAGTGACTTTGTGAAGAGCCCGCCGGCGCGCATGCTCGACATATCGTCCTAACGCTTTGCTGCGACGGCTGACGGAGGAGCGTGCTCCTCGCCAGCCCTTCATAAGGGAACCACGCAGGTAAGTATGCTACCTTAAGTTGGTGGTTCTTGTTGTGTTTGCTTCACAGCAAGAACATGGATGGGAGTTTGAGAGGCCGGAGATCGGGAAGAAGTCGCCGGCCAGCGGTTCCGGAGCGAGAGTTGTCGGGGGTACCTGCAACGCAGACCGGAACGAGGGCGGAGATGTCGGTGAGCTCTGTCTTTTCAGGTCCGGACCCGCCCGCACACCACAGCTCGGAGGAGTTCGACGAGGAGGAGTGTGGTGTGCCGCCAGAGCAGGACGACCCTGCCATGGCAGTCCGGTCGTCAGCAGGCTTGCTGACGGCCTCGAGCAGACGGGTCCGTGCGGCTGCACGGCCCGCTTCACGAAGCCCCCTGAGGAGGGGAAGGGCAGGAGCCCAAAAGCCTAACCCTGTCGGGGCTAAGGCTCTGCCTGCCGCTAAGGAGCGGTCAGGTTCCAGGACGGGACCCGGGGCAGCTGTGAGGTCCAGCCGTCGCCCCCCAACTTCCGACGCCGGGACGAGTCAGTTGGGGGTCCCGTCACGGTCGCCGAGCCCCCCATGGATGGGTGGGCGAGACCATGCGTCGGCAAGGTCCACGATGTGGGCAGCTGGCAAGCCTGCACGGGCCCAAGGTATCCAGGCTTCGGCTGGTGCCGACACTATGCCGCATCTGTCCTTAGAGGCAACGGCTTCCGCTCCCGCTACACGGAGGCGGTTGAACACGCCCGTGCAGGAATCGCGCAGTTTCGCCTCGGCGGCTGTCGACGACAACTACCGGCACCGGCAGGGCCTCGACGAGGTGCGGGCCGATGACAGGAGCCCCGGCCAATTTTCAGAGCTGGAGGACTCCGACCACCTGAGTGTTCAGGGTGAAGGGCGTATTGACCGTATAGAGCGGCTGCTGGAACGTCTCATCCAACATCAACAGGCATCCAGCAGCGACAGGCACAGGGCTTCATCACCAGCTTCATACACCAGCCTGGAGCAGCAGGACGAGGAGGCCGTGGGCGACCCCATCCCACCCCCGCCTGAATTACCGGCGGAGGACCTCCTCGATGTGGCCACCAAGTTTGCAGCCCCTCATTCCTTGGGGCTTCCTATCAATACAAAACTGGCAGCCACTGTGGACTTCCTAAATAATCACCAGCTTCAGGAGGAAGTTCTATTACAAGCCATGAGCCGTCACAAGGCTCCATCAAACTGCAACTCCCTCAACGTGCCTGTGGTCAATACGCCGATATGGGGCAACATCAGTGCGGCTATCCGTCAGCAGGAGCTGAAGATTCAGCGGATCCTGAAACTCCTCACGGCCGGGATTACTGCCTTTGTGCGGTCGGTCGATGGAGAGGAGCTTAATTTGGACCAGGAGGATGCTCTGGCGCTTCTATGCGCTACTCAAAACGAAATTAACGGCTTTCGGAAAAATAGCATCCGCCCAGCGCTCAACCCCAAATTTGCAGGGTTGTGCACACCACCGCCGCCGCCGCCGCCCCGTCAGCTCTTTGGCGAAGACCTTTCCAAAAGGGTCAGAGAGCTTGATGAACAAGCCAAGACCGTGGGGCTCATGCGCTCTCAGAGTGCCCCCACGCCATCGAGCTCCAAAGCTTCGCTTGGCCGCTCACGAGGGTCTGCCAGCATGTCTACCAGGAATTACCCTCCAGGTCCAAACCGATATCAGCCACCCCAACCACAGGGGTCTTTTTTAGGACAGGCTCGGCAGAAGCCGAGATGGAAAATGAGGACGCCACGACCTCAAACCAACCCAGCACCTCTACGTCCACCCACTCGTGTCAGGGACCGCCGGTAACCACAGAGGTGAGGCGGTCTGGTTCTCTTTTTTCTCTTTGTTTAACTTCACATGTTGGTGGGCGTTTGCGGTTGTTTGCGGGTGCATGGGGTAATATTACCAGTGATGAGTATGTGTTACGGAATATTCAGGGCCATAGCATTGAGTTTATTAATGGGGACATCCCTCCGTCTCAGCATAGACCGGGTCGTATGTTTAAACTAACGGCTGCGGAACAGTCCGTAGGCTATAAGGAAATTTTAAGGTTGGAACAGAAAGGGGTCATAGAGAAAACGGTTCATGAGCCCGTTGAATTTGTTTCCAATATTTTTACCCGACCTAAGAAAGATGGAGGCTGTAGAGTCATTATTGATCTGACCACTCTGAATAACTTTGTAACATATACTCATTTTAAAATGGACACGTTTGAAACGGCCAAATCATTGATCTCACAAGGGTGCTTTATGGCATGTATTGATTTACAGGATGCGTACTATACCGTACCCATGCAAAAATATTACAGAAGGTTCTTAAAATTTTTCTGGATGGACCAGCTGTGGCAATATAGGGCGTTGCCTAATGGGCTCACCACAGCCCCTCGATTATTTACTAAATTGGTGAAGCCAATTATGGCTTATTTAAGACAACGACATCATGTCGTGATGGCCTATTTAGATGATATTTTAATTATCGGACACACCTTGGAATCAGCTCAACAAGGGGTTGCAGCTGCGGTCAATTTGTTCCAACAGCTTGGGTTCATTGTTCATCCAGAAAAATCTAAGTTCTGCCCCACCCAGGTAATTAATTATCTGGGGTTCCAGGTGAATTCCATTAGCATGAGAGTCACCATACCAATTAACAAAGTTGAGGAGGTAACACAGGTGTGTACAGATTTACTCAATACTCGTATACCATCGATTCGTCACACAGCTACTGTCATTGGCAAGATTGTGGCTTTGTTTCCGGCAGCCCGGTATGGACCTCTGCATTATCAAAACTTGCAGAGAGCCAAGATTGCTGCGCTGCGGCGGCACGCTGGTCATTATGATCGATCAATACAGCTGCCGCCTGCAGCATTGGATGAGTTACGATGGTGGGTTTGCCTCATTAGTAACTCGTTTAAAACTATTATTGAGGCGAAACCGATGATATACTTACAAACTGATGCGAGCTCTGATGGCTGGGGAGCTACGAATCAGCATTCTAGTTGTGGGGGCCGATGGGATACCCTTGAGAATACAATGTTGGTATCACAAGGGATCAACTATTTGGAGCTGCTTGCAGCGTTTCACGGACTTCGTGCATATTGTTCCAAGATCTTTGGAGCACATGTCCGGCTCCAAATAGACAACACCACAGCGGTGGCGTATTTAAATCACATGGGCGGTACCAGGTCAGTTTCATGTGATAAATTGGCTAATTCAATTTGGCTCTGGTGTGTCAAGAGAGACATTTGGATTTCAGCCACCTATTTGCCAGGTGAGCTTAATTTTGTGGCGGACGCCAGGTCACGCAAGTTCAATGATAATATTGAATGGATGTTACATCCTGAAATTTTTGCAAAAATCACAGCCAAATTTGGGAAACCGGATATTGACCTTTTTGCGTCCCGGTTGAACCATCAGGTACCAACCTACGTCTCGTGGGAACCAGATCCTGGGGCTATAGCGTTAGATGCATTCTCGCTAGACTGGGGGAATTGCTTTTTCTATGCATTCCCTCCGTTTTGCCTCATCAGTCGGGTATTACGAAAAATTCAGATGGATGGTGCCAAGGGCATCCTTATCATACCCGACTGGCCTACACAGCCGTGGTATCCGATGGTCTTTGACACGCTCAGTGAACCTTGGGTCCGTTTGCAGGGTAGCCCAGAATTAGTTACTCACCCTGTATCAGGGGAGCCACATCCCTGCCATGGCTATTTAAATTTGTTGGCTTGCAGATTCTGAATCGGCCTTTAGTTGGATACGGCCTTTCTACCCGGACCATGGATACCATTGCAGCGTCGTGCCGAGAGTCTACAAGGCGAAGATACCGCTCTCACATCAGGAAGTGGGAAGCCTTCTGCAGCCGCTCTCGCATCACGTACGATGCCGTGACTATAACCGACGTCCTGGAATTCCTCGCGGGGTTGCACCATGATGAACACTTAAGCTACAGTGCCATCAACAGCGCCAGGAGCGCTCTATCATTCTACCTCAATATTGAGGTGGGATCCAACAAGCTAGTGTCCAGGCTCATGCGGGGTATTTTCAATACGAATCCGCCTACACCACGCTACAATATCACCTGGGATGTCAGGGTAGTTTTAGCTCTGCTCAGGACGTGGTCCCCCATGGAAGGGCTCCAGCTGGACAAACTCACCATGAAGCTGGTGATGTTACTAGCGCTGACTTCAGCACAGAGGGTACAGACACTCCATAAACTACGTGTCGACAGAATGATGTCTACCCCCACAGAAGTAGTTTTCTTTGTTGACGAGCTACTAAAGCAGCATAGACCTGGGTGCACAGGGCTGCAGCTGAAGTTCCCGGCATACCCCGCAGATGCTAAGCTATGTTTAGCCTCCCACATCCGTTACTACGTCAAGGTGACGGCAAGCATCAGAGGAAAGGAGAGATACCTGCTTGTCACTCATAAGAGACCTCACCATCGAGTGACAACCCAGACGATATCCAGGTGGCTTCGAGTCGTCTTGGGTAAGTCAGGTATCGACACTAATGTGTTCAAGTCTCATTCCACCAGGGCTGCATCGACGTCGGTGGCGAGGGTCATGGAGGTGCCCATGGACCATATTCTCGCCACAGCAGGATGGGCTAATGAAGCGGTGTTCCAGCGTTTCTACAACCGGCCCGTCGCTGCGCCTCTACAGTTCGCAGAAGCCGTATTAGATGCGGGGCAAGAACGTGGAGATGTCCCCGAATAAGGGGTTTTTGATTTGTTGTTAATAAATATGATTTGTTTTGCAGTATGGACTAGTCAGCACGTTATTCCTCCCATCCATCCCTGGTAGTGGTGTGACAGCATGGACGTGGTCCAGGGCGTGTCATCACAGAAGCTTTGAAGTCTTCACGAAGTCACTCACGTGACTCCGAAATGAAATAGTAAGATTGAACGAGAACTTACCAGTTCGAAGGTTGATCTTTATTTCATGAGGAGTCGAAGTGAGGGATTTCGTGCCCTCCTCGCCGAACCCTCAATCACCTTCATCTGGTAATCTTAGTCGTTTTCATTCTTACTATGTGAAGTCATTTCTTTTCATTGGTTTCTGTGATTCCACGCCGCTACTTTGAAGTATGTCGAGCATGCGCGCCGGCGGGCTCTTCACGAAATCCCTCACTTCGACTCCTCATGAAATAAAGATCAACCTTCGAACTGGTAAGTTCTCGTTCAATCTTACTATTCCTGATGTGCTACCGAGTTGTAAACTGTCCTGGGTTTGGTACGATTCCACATTGTACACACATCGCGCAATCCTCTGTACGCAAGTGTGATTGGATTTGTCACTTACCACAATGTTAACCCAAAATTGCAATTTTGTTGTGGGATAGGAAAAAAAATCCCTTTTATTTGGAATCCCTTTTTATTTGACATTGATGTGAAATCAATTGTTGAATAATTCACTCAATTGTGTGTAATTCCACCACATATTATAACCATATAACAATTACAGCACGGAAACTGGCCCTCTCGGCCCTTCCAGTCCATGCCGACCATTTATTTTCCCCGAGTCCCATCTACCTGCACTCAGACCATACCCCTCCATTCCCTTCCTGTTCATATACCTATCCACTTTACTTTTAAATGTTAAAATCGATCCTGCCTCCACCACTTCTGTTGGAAGCTCATTCCACACAGCCACCACTCTCTGAGTAAGGAAGTTCCCCCTCATGTTATTGAGGGACAGTCTGGTTAACATTAGCATAGTCCAATGGTCAATGATTTCTTTATTGTCACATGTATCAGGTACAGTGAAATACATTTTGAGCCTACAGCTCATCAGACTATGTCTGTCCTTGAGCACAATCACCCCAGTTAGTACAGAATGCACAGAACAGCCCGCTGTGTCCGCATGCACGGGCACCACTTTGGTGCCATTTCCCAATCCCAGCTGCCGTTGGTAACAAAGTCCCTCTGTAGCCATTGCCTCCATTCCAGTCATCCCACGATCCAATATCCCGCTCCTCGCCAGACCCTCTTCAGCTCTCATTGTCCTGCAGCCGACCTAGAGGGTGCAGAAGGCAGGACCCCTCAGATTCCTCTTTGTCCAGCATCTGCCGCCGCTGTTCCCCTGATTCCCGGTCCATGGGGCGAGTAGGGGCCGGGCTCAGTGACCTTCCCTCTCCCGGTGAGCCGGGCCTGTGGTTGGGATACAGCCGCTCTCGCCGGGCTCTTGGCCGAGCCCCCAGCGGCCCTCTCCACCGTCGAGGCCCTGCACTGTTTCCCGCCCCCGCTCCATGCACTGGCCCTCAGTTCGACTCCCTTCTCTCCAGTCCTCAGTGTGGGCAGAGGCCGATCGCGATCGGCGGCAACCTCTCTCATGACCATGGCACCGAGCCGGGCCTGTAGTCGGGCAAGTCTGCAACCCCGCAGCCCATCAAAAGTGGAACGGTGTTTAATACAGAAATATCTAAAATTGGGCAAGACTTAATTTGTAGCAAAATGATTGATGGAATAAAATGCAACAAGAAAAAATATCTGAAATAATAGATACCAAAACAACTAGATTTAATGGCTTCACAAGATGACCATTGTAAGCAGCACAGTCAAACAACAGTCGAGGGAAGTTTAATTAATCTCAGACTAGTTTAAGATTCATTTGTTGACTAGGTTTGTTATTAATTATTATCATTAATTACTATAACAAATTTTATTCTGTGACATTGATGTGTGTATGAGAATCAGGACAATGTTCCTCCACTTGAAATGCAACAGCAAGGAGATAAACAAGAAAAGGAATGAATCTTATAGAAATGAAGTGCTCTCGGGAAACAAAAGTAAGGATCTATTAAATAATGTGTTTGAGCTAAAATACATCAGAGCCACAATACGACAGACTGTACAGGAAGAGAATGGGTAACTATAACTAAAGGTAAAAGCTTACAATGCAGGAGATCGAGGGTGGTGATCTCTGGATTGCTACCAGTGCCACGTGCTGGTGAGGAGAGCAATAAGACAGATTAATGTGTGGTTGAGAAGTTGGTGCAGAGGACAGTTGGATCATTGCAATCTCCTCTGTAGAAGAGAGGCAGGCTGCATCTGATCTGGAACACCAACATCCTTGCAGGGAAGTTTGCTAGTGCCACTCGGGAGAGGTTAAACTGGAATGTCTGGGGGTTGGGAACCTGAGCAGCAGGACAGCAAATGGAAGGGCTGATGAGAAAATAGGGGTTATGACAGGTAAGTCCCAGAGGAAGGACAGACAGGGAGAGGTTCATGAATATTGGGATAATGAAGGGCTGGAGGGAGTTTACGTCCATAAGTAATGTGGGTAAAGCTCATGAACATAGAGCCTGGATAGAAACTTGGTTGCAAGAGGTTCACAACTGGCAGCTCCACATACCAGAATGTTGGTGTTTCGGACATGGTAGAGAGCGGGGTCAAAGAGGTGGAGGAGTTGCTTTGCTGATTAGTGTGAATGTCAAAGGCAGACAAAAATTGCTGGAGAAACTCAGCGGGTGAGGCAGCATCTATGGAGCGAAGGAATAGGTGACGTTTCGGGTCAAGACCATTCTTCAGACTGATGTGGGGGTTCGAGACCCTTCTTCGGACTGATACTCAGGGAGGACATACCGGAGGATACGTGTATGGAGGAGTTATATGGCCTGGGCTCACAAATAAGAAAGGAGTACTCACACTAATGGGATTATATTATAGAGCACTCAATAGCCAGTGGGAGATAGATGATCAGATATGTAGACAGATTACAGAAGATTGCAAGAACCACAATGAGGAAGGCTGCAACCTGTTTCTCTCGCAGTTCACAGACTCGACAACCGCCTGCCATTTTTGCCGAATGGAAGAGTCGTGTACTACGTGTATATGGAGTGTGTGAGGCTGCAGTCACTATTTCATAGAAGCATAGAAACATAGAAAATAGGTGCAGGAGGAGGCCATTTGGCCCTTCGGCCGTTCGAGCCAGCCCCGCCATTCATAGTGATCATGGCTGATTGCCCTCAATCAATAGCCCGTCCCCATATCCTTTGACTCCACTAGCCCCCTCTTAAATCCATCGAGTGACTTGGCCTCCACTGTCCTCTGAGGCAGGGAATTCCACAAATTCACAACTCTCTGGATGAAAAAGTGTTTTCTCACCTCAGCCTTAAATGACCTCCCCTTTATTCTAAGACTGTGGCCCCTGGTTCTGGACTCGCCCCACATTAGGAACATTTTCCTCATCTAGCTTGTCCAGTCCTTTTATAATTGTATATATTTCTATAAGATCTTCCCCTCATCCTTCTAAAATCCAGTGAATACAAGCCTAGTCTTTTCAATCTTTCCTCATATGACAGTCCCGCCATCCCAGGGATCAATCTCGTGACACAATACTCCAGATGTGGTCTCACCAGAGCCCTATACAACTGCAGAAGAACCTCTTTACTCCTATACTGAAATCCTCTTGTTCTGCAGGCCAACATTCCATTAGCTTTCTTCACTGCCTTCAATACCTAAAGGGGCCTTCTGGCTGCTCTTCTCACTCACCATCCTCATCTTTGGACACCCTGTGCGTAGGGGAGAGGGTAGGGCTGAAGATGTCCTGGTTGGGTTGCTCCTGGGCCAGGCCAAGCTGGCCATCCGCGCGTCACGGCACCAGGCAGTGGAGGGCTTTACCCAAGCCGGCTGCCTGCCCCTTTTCTGTGGTTACGTCCGTGCCCGGGTGGTGTTAGAGAGGGACAACACGCTGTCCAGGACCGCTGAGCACCGCTGGGGGGAGGAATGCATCATTAATAAGGGTGGGGAAATAGTTGTATAATAGTATATTTAGTATTGAAGAATATTTGTCTGACTTGTATTATGGTGGTGGGTTATGTTTTGATTTATTTCATACTATTCGTGAAAAATATACATCTTCTAGATGCGCTGGGACGCATCCTCAGTGATGTGACCTGGGGTCATCGGGTGTTTCGGGTCTCACAACATCAGTCACCCTCGCCCAGGCAACCCAGCCGGGGTTGAAGAGGCCCCGACTTGCGTCCCAGCAGCAACCGCCCACGGATCAGCCATCTTAATAACTACTCTGCAGGGGTTGGGAGACTCTAGTGCGTGGAGGGACTGGGCTCTGTGGGGTGACTCCCGGCCGGGCTCCTCCTGCGTCTCACCAGGTTCAAGGCCTGTGCGCTCGCCCTACCTCTTTCTCCTTCTCCGAGCATTTCACTCTCGCCTGATGGATGTTTAGGCCACGATGGTTCATTAGGCCTTTCCGTAGCTTTGTTGGGTGTCTTTCTCACGAAAGACACAGACTGGGGTGCTAACCCAGCCTTTCCCGGGTGCCGTCTTTCCGTGCCGTCAACTGTCTCTCCAGTAGTCACCAAACTATTCTTGGTTGTCACCCAGTCTATTCCTAGGTGCCACTGGCTGAGCCAGACTTCAATGTGAAAAATATACATCTTCTAGATGAGCTGGGACGCATCCTCAGTGATGTGACCTTTTTTGTAAATAATTGAATAAACTATTTTTGGTTAAAAAAATGAGGAAGGCTATCAGAAAGTAGAGCGGGATATAGATTAGCCACAGAAATGGGCAGAGAAATGGCAGATGGAGTTTAACCCAAGCCAGCGTGAGCTGTTGCACTTTAGGAGATTGAATACATTCTTACAAGAAGAGAGTATACAGTTAATGACAAAACCCTTAATAGCATTGATGTGTAGAGGGATCTTGGGGTCCTCGTTCATAGCTCACTGAAGGTGGCAGTACCAATGAAGAGAGTGATGAAGAAGGTGTATGCTGAGCTTGCCTTCATTGCTGGGAGCATTGAATATAAGAGTCAAGAATCATGATGCAGTTCCAAAGGACTTTTTTTCGGCCTCATGTGGAGTATTGCTTGCAGTCTCGTTGCCCAATTACAGAAAAGATGTGGAGGCTTTGCAGAGAGTGCAGGGGAGGTTTACCAGAATGCTGCCTGGATTAGAGGCTGCAGCTACAGGCAGAGGTTGGATCGACTTGGATTGGTTTCTCCAGAATGTCAGAGATTGAGGGGAGACTTGATAGTAGTATATAAGAAAATGAAAGACATAGATAGTTTAGACAGTCTGGACTCTTTTCCCAGGGTGGTAATGTCCGACATTAGAGGACATGGATATAAGGTCAGAGGGGGGCAGTTTAAATGAGTAGTTTTTTTACAGAGGGCGGTGGGGATGTGGAACTCATTGCCAGGGGTGGTGGTGGAGGCAGATATGATAGTGGCGGTTAAGAAACTTTGAGATAGGTACATGGAAACACAGGGAATAGAAGGATATGGATCATGAGCATATAGATTTCAGTTTAATTTGCCATCATTATTGGCACAAGCATTGTGGGCTCCTGACCATTCTAGTGCAAGCTGAAGTACATAGTGCATCCCTTAGACAAAGACCACAGGAGTTCATGGTTTTACAGTGTGGAAAATGCAAGGCTAATCTCATCGGTCAGAAGAAAACATCTTTAAAGCTTACGAAAAGACGCCAGTGTACAAAGGGATCTTTCATGTGTTTGTTTAATTGCTCTCTGCCTGTAGCTCATATCCCTAATCCAGGCATCATTCAGGTAAACCTTCTCTGCACCCTTTACAAAGTCCCCACATCACTCTTGTAACGGCGTGACCAGAACTACACACAATACTCCAAATTCAGCTGTCCCAAAGTCTTGGGTAGACAAAAATGCTGGAGAAACTCAGCGGGTGAGGCAGCATCTATGGAGCGAAGGAAAGCTGTCCCAAAGTCTTATAAGGCTGCATCCCGACTCTTACAATGCCCAACCAATGAAAGGAAGCATACAATATGCCTTCTTTAAATCTCGATCTACTTATGTTGCCACCTTCAGTGCGTTATGGACTTGGGCTCCAGGATCCATCTGCACATCAATGCTGTTGAAGGACATCCCATTAATTGTATATTTTCTCCTTACATTTGCCTTCCTAAAGTGCAACACTGCACCTTGTTCGGATGCATCTTCACCTGCCATTTCTCAGCCCGTTTCTGCAACTGATCTATATCTCGCTGTATACTTTGACAGCCTTCCTCACAGTCCACAGCCCCAGCAATCTTCATGTCATCTGCAAACGTATTATCACAACCCGCCTACGTCATAGACATATATCCCAAACAGCAGCGGTCTCTTCACAGATCCCTGTGGAACTCCACTGGTCAGTGATTCGGCCTGAATATTGTCCTTCCACCACAACCCTCTATCAGTCTTCTATCAGTAAATTAGTTCTGAATTCATACAACCCAGTCACTATTAATCCTGTGCATCTTAATCTTCAGGGTCAGTCGACAATGGGAGACTTTGTCAAATACCAATACCAATGAAGTGCTTTGAAAGGCTGGTCCTCCCCCGCATCAAATCCAGCATCCCTGCATCATTGGACTCTCATCAATTTGTATACAGGGCAAATAGATCCACAGAGGATGCCATCTCTGTGGCTCTTCACACTGTCCTGACCCACCTGGAAAGACAGGGCACCTACGTGAGGATGCTCTTCGTTGACTATAGCTCTGCCTTCAATACGGTCATCCCCACCAAGCTCACCACCAAACTCCACCAGCTAGGCCTCAGCTCACTGATATGCGATTGGATCCTGAATTTTCTGATGGAGCGACCGCAGGCAGTGAGACTGGGGCCACACCTGTCCTCCACTATCACCCTGAGCACCGGCACACCACAGGGCTGTGTACTGAGCCCCATGCTCTTCACCCACGACTGTGTTCCTGCATTTGACAACAACACCATTGTCAAGTTTGCAGACGACACAACGGTGATCGGGCTGATCACCAACGGTGATGAAACAAACTATAGAGCGGAAATGCAGAACATGGCGGACTGGTGCTCACGGAACAACTTGTCGCTAAACACCTCCAAGACCAAGGAGCTGATTATCAACTTCAGGAGGTCACAGAATGGGGAATACGCCCCAATCTCCATCTACGGAGACAGTGTGGAGAGAGTGTCCAGCTTCAAGTTTCTGGGCACTCACATCTCAGAGGGCCTCACATGGTCCACCAACACCAGTTTCGCTGGTCAAAAAGGCACAGCAACGACTGTTCTTCCTGAGAACATTGAAACGGACTGGTCTGCCCCAACAGCTGCTGATGACCTTCTACCGCTGCACCACAGAGAGCATACTAGCGTATGGCATCTCTGTGTGGTATCTCAGCTGCACGGAGGCGGAGAGGAGAGCTCTTCAGTGCGTCGTCAACAGAACGCAACAGATTATTGGGACACCGTTACCAGCCTTGGAGGGCATCTACCACACACGGTGCCTCAGGAAGGCCGTCAGCATCCATAAAGACTCCTCTCACCCTTGTAATGGACTGTTCGAACTACTCCCTTCCGGCAGACGTTACAAGGCCTTCTACTCCCGCACCTCCAGACTCAGGAACAGCTTCACTCCCAGAGCTATAGCGGCTCTGAACCGGCCCTGCTCAGTACCCACCCCCCCCCCCCCCCCACCCACCCCCATGGACTGTCACCCCCGGCCTCACACGTTAGTCTGGGTTGATGTTACTGGTCAAATGTTCGATTTTACAAACCTTGTTCTCGGGGGTTGCGAACCGAAATCTCGAAGTTGCAAACCAAATCTCGTTGCACTTGTGTGTAATGACAATAAAAGATATTATTATTATTATTATTATTATTATTATTATTAAATGCCTCGCTAATATCCACGTAGACACCACCCACTGCTTCCAGTGACTCCTTGATCATCTTTCTCACCTCCTCCATAAACTTGATCAAGTTAATAAGAAATGATGTGTACAAATCCATGTCGATTGTCCCTAATTAACCCATTCTCTTCCGAATGGGAGTAAATCCTATCCCAAAGGAACCACTCCAATACTTTCTCTACCACTGATGTGAGGCACACTGGCCTATAATCCCATGGATTCTCTAAACTCCCCTTCTTAAATAAACAAACAACATTAGCTACTCTCTGGGTCCTCACCTGTGGCTAAAGATCTTCATCAAGATTCCTGCAATCTCTTATTTTGCTTCTCTCAATAACCTGGGATAAATCCCATCAGGTCATAGTCTTACAGTGTGGAAACAGGCCCTTTGGCCCGACTTCCCCACACATGCCAACATATCCCATCTACACTAGTCCCAACAGGCCGTTTGGCCCATATACCTCTGAATCTGTCCTATCCATGTACCTGTACAAATGTTTCTTAAATGTTGTGATATTGCCTGCCTCGACTACCTCATCTGGCAGACACCTACTATCTTTTGTGTGAAAAAGTTAGCCCTCAGATTCTTATTAAACCTTTTCCCCTTCACCTTACACCTCTGGCTCCTCTGGACAAGAGACTCTGAGCATCTGCCTGATCTATTCCCCTCCTGATTTTATACACCTCTATAAAATCACCCCTCATCCTCCTGTTCTCCAAGGAATAGAGTCCTAGCTTGTTTAGCCTCTCCCCCTACCTTAGGCCCTCAAGTCCTGGCAACATCCTTGTAAATCTTTTCTGAAACCTTTCCTTCTTGACAACATCTATACATAACTAAAACTCTCATCTTGTCCTCTTCCAGTTTGCGTTGTTTTACATTTGTGCAAAAACAGTACCCGATATCGCTATGATTTTTTGCCACCTTACTCGCCAATCTCCTGTGCCGCAAGTGCATCCAGTTTTGTTCCTTTTTTTTTCTTTAATTTTATTTTATTAGAGGCATGTACAGATCATAGTCCAAACCACTACAAACTTTGTTAAACGTTTACAGATTAAGTATCCAGGATTCCAGGGACCCCGTTACCAATGTAGCTGGGATCCTCATTTATCGGTTAAATATTAACATTGTCTCTAATTTTTTTTTTAATATTTATAGATAGAAAAAATAAAGAGAGAAGAAAAAGAAAATTCGAAAAATAGGATGGACTATCAATAATACAACTTAGGAGATAGGTCCGTACGTCGGAGAACATACCTATTCATCTAGTCCTGGATTCAAGTTTCAGTCAGGCTTCCGCGCCGGCCCAATCTACCCCTTCAAATAATCTATAAATGGAGACCATATTCTAGTAAATAATTCTGGTTTGTCAATTAAGACAAATCTAATTTTTTCCAAATGTAAGGTCTCCGACATCTCCATAATCCACATTTTGATTGTGGGGGTTGCTGGGTTCCCAGTTATTATACTATAATCAAGGACATTTCTTTGGTTTGTTGTAAGTTTTAGGTATTGTTCTGATATGCCCAATATTATTAATTTAGGATCGGGCTCCAGTTGAGTGTCAACAATTACGGAAATAATTTGAAAAATATCCATCCAGAAATTTTTAATTTTTATGCAATTTACAAAAGTATGAGTTAAATTAGCCGTGGAGTATTGACATTCATCACAGGTGGGAGAGATATTAGGAAAGATTCTATTTAATTTTGTTTTAGAATAATGCAATCTATGTTGTACTTTAAATTGTATTAAAGAATGTCTGGCATTTAACGAACATTGATGTATATGTTGTAGACTTTCATCCCAAATATCTTTCGTTATGGGTTGAGCTAATTCGTTTTCCCATGCTAGTCTATGTAATTCCACCGGCGGAATTTCACTATCTAAAAGAATATTATAAATGTAAGCTACAGGACGCTCCAACCGGCCCCCGCCTGAAGACATCTCCCTCTCCCCGCTGGGATAGCGGAGGGAGAAAGCAAGGACCATCTGATATTGGAGAAGTCAATGTTCAAACCGCTGGGGTGTAAACTGCCCAAGCGAAATATGAGGTGCTCTTCCTCCAATTTGCTCTGGGCCTCACTCTGGCCATGGAGGAGGCCCAGGACAGAAAGGTCGGATTTGGAATGGGAGGGGGAGTTGAAGTGTTGAGCCACAGGGAGATCAGGTTGGTTAATGCGAACTGAGCGGAGGTGTTGGGCGAAGCGATCGCCAAGCCTACGCTTGGTCTCGCCGATGTAGAGAAGTTGGGGGTGGAAGATTGCAACCTTCACGTGGTCCGCCCTGTTTCGGCTAATGCGATCAACTCGACGTGCACATACGGAAGATCAAATAGAACAAGTTGTCCAACAACTTTAGGCTGTGCACGCCACACGAAAGAAGAAGAGGTTTACACCTGAAACAGCTGATGCAGTAGATGAGGTTGGAGGAGGTGCTATTTGTTCAGTACCTACCTCCCTCTACGCATAAAAGAGGCCATTTTGTGGCCTTTTTTGGCCCTTCTAATCCCGCTTTAATCTCTGGAATCATTCTTATAAGCCTCTTCTGAACCCTCTCCTATCTGAGCACACCCCTCCTCAAATATGGTAGCAATGTTACAAAACTCACCTTCAGCGGCGCTGCAGTTCTGCCACTGGCCGTGTGCGCCGCGACTTTGGCGCCTTTGAGGTGGCGGGATTAAAATGCCGTTTTGTACTGCCTGTCGGAGAGGGATTTCCTCGGGCTGCCAGCTGCTGACGAAAAATCGATCCGACTTCCGTTGCCGTTTTTTTTAAAAATCGCTAGACAATTTAATAGTTAGATAAAAATAAAAAGCGACTTCTACCGCCCTCAATGCCTACAACGTGATGGATCGCAAGAACGGGACAAAACAAAGGGTAAGTCGTCTATTTTACATATAATCTTGCTTCTTGGGATAGCTTTAATCTAATTGTACGTTGAGAAAATGTTATTTGGGCCCCATACGAACCGGCAGTGTCTTTCTTGCCAATATGGAGTTCAAATTCACCGCAAATGCAACATTCCAATCAATCGCTTTCCAGAAGCAAGATGATTAAAATGCCCATTTGCTTTAGACAATCATGTCATGAGCCGTCTAAATTGTCTATATTTTGTGTTATTCTCCCTCCATGGTCATTATTTTTAAACTAAATATTCACAACAGTTTGAGTCACATGTATTGTGCAAAAAACAATAATTTTGATTATATTTTGGATGGATGTTTCTGGATTAATTTATGGGAATTAAACATTAAATTCCTTCCATAATGACAGTGAGATTTAAAAATCATGTTATATTGTGAATTCTTGTGTGATTGGGATTAGTTTGTTATTTGGATACTTAGGCTATTTTTTAAAAGTATCCTTTTCATAAGAAATGGAATCTACAGGACATTGTTAATGGGAAAGTTGTGGACAGAAAGGCATGTCATGCGTGGTTTGAAGAGCTAAAATTTGTAGTTTACAATGCCAACATTGAAAAGTTGAGGAAAAACAAGGTGGACAGAGTTGCTTATTGGTTACAATCTGAGGAGTATGATGATGCTACTGATTATGATATGCCAATGTACCAGCTAGCAACTGATCTTCTCCATAAAGATTTGGTCTATTAGTAGAAATTGTAATTTATTTACCAACCTGTTACGGATTTACAGCATATAATACAATAATATTAAAGCTCTGATCTTGAGAATATCACATTTTTGAATTTTCAAGGCAGTCTGGGTGTTTATTACTATTTCCGTCACAACGGTCAATTTTGTAATTAGCTACAATCAGGTAATTAACTAATTATATGCTTTAATTTCAGGTCATCCAAGTAAAATGTTTCATATTTGTTTCAGAATGCTTCATTCAATAATAACTGAAAATTTCATTCATTTCTCTTAATTTTTAAGAAAATTATGGGCTTTTGACTGTCCTTGATCACAGCTTTTGTGTTAAGTCAATGGAAAAGCAATAGGGAACAAGATGCTAATTTCCGAGTATGAAAATGGCCATAACCTTTTTAATACTGAAGATATGAAAGTGAATTATTTGTCAAATTAAACTTCTTTTTATGCTTTATCTGAAGGGATAAATTGCAGACTTGATATTAAAAATCGCAAAATTTCGTAACGTTGCTAAATTTGGGGGCCAAAGTTGTTCACAATATTCCAAATTTGGTCTGACCAGCAACTTACAAAGCTGGTCATTACATCCTTGCTTTTATATTCTAGTCCTCTCACAATGAATGTATTGCATTTGTCTTCCTTACTACCGACTCAATCTGCAAATTCACCTTTTCAACCAGCACACCCACTGTTTTCACTGCTGAATTCTGAATTCTCCCCCCATTCACAAAATAGTCTATGCCTTCATAGCTACTACCAAAATGCATGGCTCCACACTTTGCTACACTATATTCCATCTGCCCACTATCCCAACCTGTCCAAATCCTTCTGCAGACTCTATGCTTAAAGTCATAGAGTCATACAGTGTGGAAACAGGCCCTTTGGTCTAACTTGCCCATGCCGACCAACATACCCCATCTACACTGGTCCCACCTGCCTGCATTTAGTCCATAGCCCTCTGAACCTTTTCTATCCATGTATCTGTCCAAATGTTTCTTAAATGATGAAAGGGATAGACAGAGTTGACGTGGATAAGCTTTTCCCATTGAGGGTAGGGAAGATTCAAACAAGAGGGCATGACATGGGAATTAAGGGACAGAAGTTTAGGGGTAACATGAGGGGGGACTTCTTTACTCAGAGAGTGGTGGCTGTGTGGAATAATCTTCCAGCAGAAGTGGTGGAGGCAGGATCGATTTTAACATTTAAAAGTAAAGTGGATAGGTATGTGGATGGGAAGGGAATGGAGGGGTATGGTCTGAGTGCAGGTAGATGGGACTAAGGGAAAATAAATGGTCGGCACGGACTGGAAGGGCCGAGAAGGCCTGTTTCTGTGCTGTAATTGTTATATGGTTATATGGTTATATGGTTAAATATTGTGATAGTACCTGCCTCAACTACCTCCTCCAGCAGTTCATTCCATACAGTTCTCGATTCCCCTACTCTGGGTAAAAGATCCAATGGATTTACAATATTTATTCCCCTCTTGATCTTGTAGACTTCTATAAGATCACTCCTCATCCTGCTGTGCTCCAAGGAATAGTCTTAGCCTTCCCAGCCTCTCCCCATAGCTCAGGCCCTCGATTCCTGGCAACATCCTTGTAAATTTTCCCTGCACCCTTTCCAGCTTAACAACATACTTCCTCCAGCAGGATGACCTAAACTGAATATAATACTCCAAATGTGGCCTCAGCAATGTCTTGTACAACTGTAACATGACCTCCCAACTTCTATACTCAATTCTTTGATTGATGGAAGCAACGACCCTTCTACAGTATCTACCCGTGATGCAATTTTTAGGAGCTATGTACCTGCACTCCTAGATCCTTCTGCTCTACAACACTGCCCAGAGCCCCGCCATTCAGTGTAATCTTGCCCTAGTTTGACTTAACAAAATGTAACACCTCACACTTCTCAGTATTAATCTGCATTAACCATTGCTCAGCCCACTTGCCCAACCAATTAAGATCCTGTTCCAATTTATGATTCACTATCTATAATACTGCCCATCTTAGTGTCATCTGCAAACTTATTAATCATGCCTTGTACATTCTCATCCATTTCATTGATATAAATGAAAAACAGTGATGGACCTGAGGCACACCACAAGTCACAAGCCTCCAGTCTAAAAAACATCCTTCCACCATCACCCACTGCTTTTTTCCATGAAGCAAATTTTCTATCCAGTCAGCTAGCTTTTCCTGGATGCCATGAGATTTAAATTTCCAGAGCAGCCTACCATGTGGAACCTTGTCAAATCCAGTACTTCCTCAACACTCCCTGCCCCTCACCTACCTTCATTTCATCTGCACATTTGGGAACAAAGCCATCAATCCATCATCCAAATCATTAACATATAATGTGACGAGCAGCAGATCCAACATTGACCCCTGCGGAACACCACTAGTCACCAGCAGCCACCCAGAAAGCCCCCCTTTGCCATTTGCCAATCAGACAATTTCCTATCCTTGTTAGTATCTTGCCTTTAATACCACGGGCTGCTATCTTGTTTAGCAGCCTCACTTGCGGCACTTTATCAAAGGCCTTCTGAAAATCTAAGTTAACAACATCCACTGACTCTCCTTTGTCTATCCTGCTATTTACTTCCTCAAATAATTCCAACAGATTTGTCAGGCAAGATCTCACCTGGGCAAAGACTTTGACCTATATTATCAAGGGTTCCAAGTAGCCCAAACCATCAACCTGAATAACAGACTCTACAATTATACCCACCATTGAAGTCAGATCAACATCAAACCCAAAATCTTCCTTTCTTGCCTCGTTCCCATTGTGGAGTTACATTTGTGACAGAACCATTCCTGATTCTTGAAAGATCTACACATCTACTAATGCTTCCACAACCTCTACAGATGCCTCTTTCAGAACCCTGAGGTGCAGGCCATCTGTTCCAGGTGACGTTCACCTTTCAGCTTCCCAAGCACCTTCTCCTCAGTAGTTGCGACTGCACCCACGTCCGCCCTCTGACCTTCTTGCATTTCTGGCATGTTCTCACTGAAGACTGATGCATAATTGTACTCAGTTCATGTCATTCCTTTGTTCCCCATTACTGCTTCTCCAGCATCATTTTGCAGCGGGCCAATGTCCACTTGCCCCTCTTTACTCTTTATATAACTTGTAGTATTGTTGTTTATATTATTGAATAGCCTACCTACATCTTCTATCTTTTTATTGCTTTTTCAGTTGCCTCCTGTTGGTTTTTAAAGGCTTCCCTATCCTCTAGCTTCCCTGTGCTATATTACACTATATTACATACCTTATCTTTTGCCTTTATGTAGCAACGTTACAAAATTTTGAGATTTAAAAAATCAAGTCTGCAATTTATCCCATCAGATAAAGCATAAAAATAAGCTTAATTTGACACCTAATTCACTTTCATATCTTCAGTATTAAGAAAGTTATGACCATTTTCATACTCTGAAATTAGCATCTTGTTCCCCATTGCCTTTCAATTGACTTAACTCAAAAGCTGTGATCTGGAAAAGTTAAAAGCCCATAACATTCTTAAAAATTAAGAGAACTCAATGAAATTTTCAGTTATTATAGATTGAAGCATTCTGAAACAAATATTAAACAATCTTACTTGGATGACCTGAAATTAAAGCATATAATTAGTTAGTTATCTAATTGTAGCTAATTACAAAATTCAATGAGTAGATCTAAACATCTATCCATTTCTTAAGAAAATATAAACTTTTTTTAAATTGCCTAAGTGTCCAAATAACATTAACACAATAATCCACAATATAACATAATTTTGTAATCTAATTTTCATGAATTTCTGGGCCAAATGGAAGGAATTTAGTGTTTGATTCCTGTAAATTAATGGCCATTTAAATCAACTAGCGAGTGGGTTTTAGTGGAATGCGGTGGATTGGAACGTTGCGGTTAGCGGTGAAGTCGGGAGGAAAAATACTGTTTGTTCATACATTTTTTTGGACCCCATTTCGCAACATGAAAATGTTATTAAAGCCTCCCGAAAACCAACTTTTAATATAGAAATAAACTATTTACCTTTTTTTCTCCCCTACGGAAAGTCCTTCCGGTTGTCGGCGCTCACGGCTTTTGAAGGTAATTTTTAAATTACTCTAGTTAATAAATAATTTAGAGTAATTTAAAAATACCTTCATTGATGAAATGTCGGAGCGATTTTTCTTCCGCAACGAAATCGCCCGACATTCATCGATTTTTCCTGCCTGTGGAAAAACGTCACTTTAAGCCCACCCCCCTCTGAAAGGCGCCAAAGTCACGCACACGGGGAGCGGCAGAACTGCAGCGCTGCTCAAGGTAAGTTTTGTAACATACCTACTTAATGCAGTCTTTGACTTTTATTGTCAGCCATGGTTGCCTCATTCTCCCGTTATCATGATGATGCTGGATTCATGCCACGTTAATCGGCAGCAGTGTCAGTCATTTCAACTTTTTTGTAGTATGTCTAAATGTATGTGTTAATGTGTCTCGGTATGTTGTTATGTGTGAGTGGTGGGGGGGGGGGGGGGTGGGAATAGGGGGAAACCGTTTCCAGTCACTTACCTCAGCGGAGATGCGACCTTTCTCCTAGTCGCCTAAGAACTTGGATTGGCGCGGCCTTTCCCGGAGACGGCCCAGAGCTTCAGCAGCGGGGCCGGTGCAGAGCGGACTGCCATCACGGAGCCAGAAGAAAGGCTACGAGCGCCGGCCTGTTGACTTTAACATCGTGAAGCTGCGGTCTGCGGTGCTTCCAGCAACAGGCGTGGCGTGGACTTACCATCACGGAGTAAGGGATCCTTTGCCGGGGATCACCAGAGAAGAGCTCTGGCCGCTGGCCTGCGGGCTATAACATCGAGAAGTCGCGGTCTCCGGTAAGAAAGTGGCCGATTCGGGAACTCCAAGTTCCATCCGTCGCGACTGCGGAGAGTCAAGGCCCCAAACACGGGTGAACAAAAGGAGGAAGACTGACAGAACTTTATTGCCTTCCATCACATTGATCACTATGGTGGATATTTATGTTAAGTTCTATTATGTATTCTGATATTTTAATTGTGTGGCTGCATGGTAACTCAAATATCATTCACTGAACCTTAATTGGTGCATATGACAATAAATGTGAACTTGAACTTGAACTTAATGAGGGACTCATATTACAACCATTCTGAAAAAATGTTGCCTTGCTTTCTTAAACCATTCGCCCTCTTTCCCTTTTTTTAATATCTAAGCTGAATGCATAATAGACCCCCATTCTATTAATATTCCTGCCAGTAAACCATCTAAGGGATGTCTAGGTTTTGAATTTCATGTGCAGACATGATTTCATGGGTCATTTACTCAGGTCCAAGATACATATTTGTAGTGAGCTGGTTATTTTGCACAAACTATTTTCAACATTGAGGACATGCCTTGTTCCCAGAATGACTTGGCTATTATCAGGTTTTCTGCAGGTTATAATTAGTATGTTAACTTTTGCTGCTTGGAAGTAAGTTCAAATACTCATTTGTATGTGATTAATATCCATTTTACAAATGATAATGAGCCAAATGATAATGTAACACCGATTGAAATTAACTAATGTGTTTGAGTCTTGCTGAAGTACTTGAAGTCATAGCTTCTAAATCAGAGCCAAATATACTGTTACTGAGCTGTGCTGAACACATTGGGTATAAACCTTGTGCTACATTCTCTAATTGAAATCTGTGCAGTCATAATGACGTTTGCATATGGCCCAGAGGAAGGACTATATATATATATATATATATATATATAGTCTGTACATATATATTATATATATATATATATATATATATATATGTATATATGTATATATATATATATGTATATATGTATATATATATGTATATATAGTCCTTCCTCTGGGCCATATGCAAACGTCATTATGACTGCACAGATTTCAATTAGAGAATGTAATATATATGTACAGAATATATATATATGTACAGTGGCTTGCAAAAGTTTTCATACCCCTTGAACTTTTCCACATTTTGTCACGTTACAACCACAAACGTAAATGTATTTTATTGGGATTTTATGTGATAGACCAACACAAAGTGGCGCATAATTGTGAAGTGGAAGGAAAATGATACATGGTTTTCAAATTTCTTTACAAATAAAAAACTGAAAAGTGCAGCGTGCAAAAGTATTCAGCCCCCTTTACTCTGATACCCCTAAATAAAATCCAGTGCAACCAATTGCCTTCAGAAGTCACCTAATTAGTAAATAGAGTCCACTTGTGTGTAATCTAATCTCAGTATAAATTGTTCTTTATCTTTCTACATCACCACCTAAATCTCTCTTTTCCCTGATCCCTGACCAGTCGGAAGAAGGGTCTCGACCCGAAATGTCGCCTATCTCCTTCGCTCCTTAGATGCTGCTGCACCCGCTGAGTTTCTCCAGCTTTTTGTGTAACCCTCAGTATAAATACAGCTGTTTTGTGAAGGCCTCAGAGGTTTGTTAGAGAACATTAGTGAACAAACAGCATCATGAAGCCCAAGGGACACACCAGACAGGTCAGGGATAAAGTTGTGGAGAAGTTTAAAGCAGGGTTAGGTTATAAAAAAAATCCCAAGCTTTGAACATCTCACGGAGCACTGTTCAATCCATCATCCCAAAATGGAAAGAGTATGGCGCAACTGCAAACCTACCAAGACATGGCCGTCCACCTAAACTGACAGGCCGGGCAAGAAGAGTATTGATCAGAGAAGCAGCCAAGAGGCCCATGGTAACTCTGGAGGAGCTGCAGAGATCCACAGCTCAGGTGGGAGAATCTGTCCACAGGACAACTATTAGTCGTGCACTCCACAAATCTGCCTTTATGGAAGAGTGGCAAGAAGAAAGCCATTGTTGAAACAAAACCATAAGAAGTCCCGTTTGCAGTTTGCCACAAGCCATGTGGGGGACACAGCAAACATGTGGAGGAAGGTGCTCTGGTCTGATGAGACCAAAATTGAAGTTTTTGGCCTAAATGCAAAACGCTATGTGTGGCGGAAAACTAACACTGCACATCACCCTGAACACACCATCCCCACTGTGAAACATGGTGGTGGCAGCATCATGCTGTGGGGATGCTTTTCTTCAGCAGGGACAGGGAAGCTGGTCAGAGTTGATGGGAAGATGGATGGAGCCAAATGCAAGGCAATCTTGGAAGAAAACCTGTTAGTCTGCAAAAGACTTGAGACTAGGGCAGAGGTTCACCTTCCAGCAGGACAACGACCCTAAACATACAGCCAGAGCCACAATGGACTGGTTTTGATCAAACATATTCATGTGTTAAAATCGCCCAGTCAGTCCAGACCTAAATCCAATTGAGAATCTCTGGCAAAACTGGAAAATTGCTGTTCACAGACGCTCTCCATCCAATCTGACTGAGCTTGAGCTCTTTTGCAAAGAAGAATGGGCAAAAATGTCAGTCTCTAGATGTGCAAAGCTGGTAGAGACATACCCCAAAAGACTTGCAGCTGTAATTGCAGCAAAAGGTGGTTCTACAAAGTATTGACTCAGGGGGGCTGAATACTTTTGCACGCCACACTTTTCAGTTTTTTATTTGTAATAAAATTTGGAAACCATGTATCATTTTCCTTCCACTTCACAATTATGCACCACTTTGTGTTGGTCTATCACATAAATCCCAATGAAATACATTTACGTTTGTGGTTGTAACGTGACAAAATGTGGAAAAGTTAAAGGGGTATGAATACTTTTGCAAGCCACTGTATATGTATATGGTATGGTAAAAGCTTTGTCTGGCACACTTTAGGGATTGGTGTTTCAGAGACAATGGTCAGGCCAAGAGAAGGCAGTACCAAGGAAGTGCTGTAGCTGGGCCATATTTGATTAGCACACCCCAGCCAAGTTTCATAAGTAATAGGAGCAGATTTACGCCAATCTACTCAAACATTCAGTCGTGGCTGCTCTATCTTTCCCTCTTAATTCCATTCTCCTGCCTCCTCTCCATAACCACTGACACCCATATTAATCATGAATCTATCAATCTCTGCCTTAAAGATATCTATCGACTTGGCCTCCACAGCCTACTGTGCAAAGAATTCCACAGATTCACCACCCTCTGACTAAAGAAATTCCACCTCATCTCCTTCCTAAAGGCACATCCTTTAATTCTGTGGTTATGACCTCTGGTCCTAGATTATCCCACTAGATTGGAAACATCCTCTGCACATTCACTCTATCCACGCCTTTCACTATTCGATAAGTTTCAACGAGATCGCCCCTCATCCTTCTAAACTCCAGTGAGTACAGGTCCAGCGCCATCAAATGCTCATCATATGTAAAACCACTCATTCCTGGGATCATTCTCGTAAACCTTTCTCAGATATGTCCCAAATTGGCTCACAGTACTCCAAATGCAGCCTGACGAGCGCCTTACCAGCATTACAATGGACAATAGGTGCAGGAGTAGGCCATTCGGCCCTTCAAGCCAGTGCCGCCATTCAATGTGATCATGGCTGATCATCCCCAATCAGTACCCCGTTCCTGCCTTCTCCCAATATTACCTGACTCTGCTATATTTAAGAGACCTATCTAGCTTTCTCTTGAAAGTATCCAGAGAACCGGCCTCCACCGCTCCCTGAGGCAGAGAATTCCACAGACTCACAACTCTCTGTGAAGGAGGGGGAGTTGGGGTGCTGTGCCTGTGCATGTTGCTTCCCACAGTATCATTATAAGAAGAGTCTCCAAGGGTGCATGTGTGTCGGCTGACCTTTCACTGGTGTCGTTATTAGATGGCTCTTGCAAGTGATGCAAAGGAAGTTGACCCTCCGAGGCCCTATCATGATTGAGATCACAAGCATCCAAACAAAGTTGACCACTTCCATCTTGAAAACGCCTGCACAAAACACAACCCAAGTGCAAAGCCATATCTGGGTCCTCTGCAGCAGAACCCATGCACAGTGCCCTCCATAATGTTTGGGACAAAGACCCAACATTTATTTATTTGCCGCTGTGCTCCACAATTTGAGATTTAGAATAGAAAAAAATCACATGTGGTTAAAGTGCACATTGTCAGATTTTATTAAAGGCCATTTTCATATATTTTGGTTTCACAGTGTGGAAATTACAGCTGTGTTGATACATGGTCCCTCCAATTCAGGGCACCATAATGTTTGGGACACATGGCTTCACAGGTGTTTGTAATTGCTCAGGTGTGTTTAAATGCGCTCAGCACCTAGTCTTTCCTCCAGTCTTTCCATCACCTTTGGAATCTTTTATTGCTGTTTATCAACGTGAGGACCAAAGTTGTGCCAACGAAAGTCAAAGAAGGCATTATGAGACTAAGAAACAAGTATAAAACTGTTAGACACATCAGCCAAACCTTAGGCTTACCAAAATCAACTGTTTGGAACATCATTAAGAATAAAGAGAGCACTGGTGAGCTTACTAATCGCAAAGGGACTGGCAGGCCAAGGAAGACAGACACAGCTGGTGACATAATATAATAAGACTATAATAAAGAAAAATCCCCAAACACGTGTCCGACAGATCAGAAACACTCTTCAGAAGTCAGGTGTGGATTTGTCAATGACCACTGTCCGCAGGAGACTTCATGAACAGAATTACAGAGGCTACACTGCAAGATGCAAACCACTGGTTAGCCGGAAAAATAGGATGGCCAGGTTACAGTTTGCCAAGAAGTATTTAAAAGAGCAATCACAGTTCTGGAAAAAGGTCTTGTGGACAGATGAGACGAAGATTAACTTATATCAGAGGAATGGTAAGAGCAAAGTATGGAGGAGAGAAGGAACTGCCCAAGATCCAAAGCAGACCACCTCATCTGTGAAACACGGTGCTGGGGGTGTTGTGGCCTGGGCATGTATGGTGCTGAAGGTACTGGCTCACTTATCTTCATTGATGATACAACTGCTGATGGTAGTAGCATAATGAATTCTGAAGTGTATAGACACATCCTATCTGCTCAAGTTCAAACAAATGCCTCAAAACTCATTGGCCGGTGGTTCATTCTGCAGCAAGACAATGATCCCAAACATACTGCTAAAGCAACAAAGGAGTTTTTCAAAGCTAAAACATGGTTCATTCTTGAGTGGCCAAGTCAATCACTCGATCTGAACCCAAATGAGAATGCCTTTTATATGCTGAAGAGAAAACTGAAGGGGACTAGCCCCCAAAACAAGCAGAAGCTAAAGATGGCTGCAATACAGGCCTGGCAGAGCATCGCCAGAGAAGACACCCAGCAACTGGTGATGTCCATGAATCGCAGACTTCAAGCAGTCATTGCATGCAAAGGATATGCAACAAAATACTAAACATGACTATTTTCATTTACATGACATTGCTGTGTCCCAAACATTATGGTGCCCTGAAATGGGGGGACTATGTATAAACACTGCTGTAATTTCTACATGGTGAAACCAAAATGTATCAAAATGGCCTTTATTAAAATCTGACAATGTGCACTTTAACCAGTGATTTTTTTTTCTCTATTACAAATCTCAAATTGTGGAGTAGTGCTGGAATCTAGCCTATCGTTACCTCCTTGCCTGTCTAGTGGGGTATTAATGCCCAATGTCCACGTTGACGGATGTTCTTATGACATTTAGTAATGGTCTTTCATTATCAGTGTTTCTTTAATGTTTCCCACTTTCTATGCTTCTGAAATGTAAAAGAGGTTATAAAAAGGTGAGGTTATTGTGTAAAAAGGCTCTAGTGTAAAAAAGAGGTCCATGCTTATGGCACCTGGAGCTTGTGAACCAGCAGAAACTCTGGGTTTGATGTGGAATGGGAGGTGAGAGGAAAGGATCAGTCTGGTGGCACAAGAAACTGCAGTTTCTGGAATCCTCAGTAAAACACAACGTGGCTGGAGTAACTCAGCAGCTCAGGCAGCATCCAGCTCAAAGAGAGGTGGGGGTGGGACACAGCCCGGCAAGTGATTGGTGGAGAGTACACAAAATGCTGGAGAAACTCAGCGGGTGCAGCAGCATCTATGGAGCGAAGGAGATGGGCAACGTTTCGGGCCGAAACCCTTCTTCAGACCCTGTGATAGTGATAGGTGGATACAGGTGCAGAGAGGGATCATGTTACAGATGGGTGGAGTAAAGGGCCTGTCCTACCAGCATCCGACTCCATGCGATGAGCGCGATCAAACTAGAAGCGGGGGCCGCGCGGAGGTCGGGTGATCCCTGTACAGGGCCGTTCCCAATAGCCTGTGCCTGCATGCGGCAAGCGCGACCAAACCGGCAGCGAGGGCCGCGCGGAGTTCGGGTGAGTGGCGCAACGCGGCGCAAAGTGAGGCGAACTTGGAGCGAAGTCTTAAAGGTAAGTTCGCCAGGACAGAGAGGGGCATACAGAGAGGGGCACAGAGGCACACACACAGAGGGCCACGGAGCCACACACAGAGAGGGTCCCGGAGGCACCTACAGATAGGTTCATGGAGGCACGACGTCGAGACGGTGTGTAATGCGTCGAGGCGACAAGCCGTTGCCGCGCGGAATTTTTGAACATGGTCAGTTTTTCGGAGCCCCACGCGATGTCGGGATGAACTCCGCACAATTCCGCACAGCTCCGGCGATCGAAGTGGGACCGGCCCCGCGACGCCGGACGGCTCAAGTGACCACGTTAGGTCGCGCTCATCGCATGGAGTTGCATGCTGGTGGGACAGGCCCTTTAGACAAAGGCGAGAGATGAAGAGCAGACAAAGCGGGGACAATTTCATTGTCCTATCTGGGACACATGACAATAAACTCTCTTGAAGTGGAGTGACTACAGAAATTCCTCCTCATCTCCTTCCCAAAGGAACATCCTTTAATTCTGAGGCTGTGACCTCTGGTCCTAAGTTTGGCTTCTACTGAATTTTACAGTCATTCATTCACTGGAATTTTTAATTCTTTAAATATTAATTAAATCTCTGTGGAAAGACAAACCATCTTTGTAATAATTAGTTCTGCTAACACTGCATGGCGGTGTAAATCAATCCCTGTTGCCTCAGTGAATAAGCTCTGTGTGGTTCACAATGTGTGTATCCCAGAGCTACTAATTATCTGCTGGAGGAACTCAACAGGTCGGGCGGGAAAAGCACAAATGAAGCTTCAGAGGAGGAATCTTCATCTAGATCCAGGTAGGTTGGATGGACGTCAGGTGGGACGGGTGGCGGAGACTGGGAGGTGACAGACAGGTGGTGGCAGCAAAGGGCTGCTGATGGTGGCATCTAATAGGTAAGGATGGGAATGGTGAAACATTGGGTGGGTTACTGTCACCAGCGATCACCATCTCTCACTAACGGGCCACTATTGCTATCATCCACCCATCATCGCTTCCCTGACTCCACCTGACAATCACCTCTTCATCTGGACCCACGTATCACATGCCAGCTCATGCCCCATCCCTCCCCCTCTCACCTCCTTATATTGGCAAATTTCCCTCTGCTCTTCCAGTCCCAACCTGATACATCCACTGTCCATCTCCCCCCACTGATGCTGCTCGTTGAGTTGTTGTTGACTTCCTCCAGCACAGTCACTTCTATCCCCGTGTTCCTTTGGTTGCTGCTTGGGTGAAGGTAGGAGATAAGGTGGTGATACATGCCATCAAACTGCTCTTGTCATTGAAGGAGCCTTTCATGTTCTATTGACGAGTGCTGGCGGATGCCCTGGGACACATTCAGCAATTCAAGCAGCACCTGTGCAAAGATAAATAGTCAACGTTTCCGATCTGAACCGAAACTTCGACTGTTTGTGTCTCAATAGATGCTGCCTGACCTGTATCCTGTGATAGGTTGTCCAATCATCTCTGGCACTGGTGTATTGCAAGAAACATCTGGGTTTCAGCTATCTATTTACCAGGAAGGTATAACACAGTGGCAGACACCAGGTCACGAGAGTTCAATGATAACAAAGAATGGATGTTAAATTACGAAGTGTTCAATGATATTGTCCTTCGTTATGGTGTGCCGGATATTGATCTGTTTGCTTCCCGGCTTAATCATCAGCTACCAATTTATGTGTCATGGGAGCCAGACCCAGGGGCAGTAGCGGTGGATGCAATCTCGCTACATTGGGGTGGTAAATCTGTGTATGTTTTTCCCCCATTCTGCCTCATTACCCGATGTGTGGCAAAGATCCAGCAAGATTCCGCCTCTGGTATTCTGGTTGTGCCAGACTGGCCTACTCTGTATTGGTTCCCTCTGGTGCTAGCTTTAATGACACAGCCCTTTATGGTAGTGCCCAAGAGCAGACGTCTGCTGGTACACCCAGTGACAGGGGAAAGCCACCCTCTTCATGACCTTATTAATCTGTTTGTTTGCAGATTCTGAGGAGACCGTTCCTGGGGCTCGGGCTTTCAGAGCGTATCGTTGATGTCATCACTGTGGCCTGGAGGAAGAGCACACAGAAAAAGTACATCTCTCACATAAGGAAATGGGAGATGTACTGTTCCCGCTCTCACATTTCATACCACACAGCTACAATCACTGATGTCTTGGAGTTTCTATCATCACTCTATCACAATAGCAAACTGAGTTATAGCGCCATTAACAGTGCCCGCAGTGCTCTGTCCAATTATTTACAGCTGTGGTCAGCACATCACACGGTAGGGTCCCACCCTTTAATAACTAAATTTATAAAGGGCGTCTTTAATTCTGCTCCACCTAGACCCAGGTGCACTCATTTTTGGGATGTCAGCGTGGTCCTCACGCTGCTCCGTCAGTGGGCACCAGTTTCATCTCTGTCACTACACCATCTGACATTAAAAGTAGTCATGCTCATGGCCCTGGCCTCAGCACAACGGGTCCAAACACTACACAAACTCAGACTGGACAGTATGAGTTTGTCCGGCAATAATGTCACCTTTTTCATTAGGGACCTCGTCAAACAGAGCAGGCCAGGGGTACTAGGGCTCAAGTTGAGTTTCATGGCATACCCCTCAGATCCACAAGTGTGTGTCGTATTGTCCATAACCCATTACATTAAGGTCACCAGGAGCTTGAGAGGCTCGGAACTCTCCTTTTTGGTCAGTCACACTAAACCTCACAAACAGGTTACGGTGCAGACCATCTCTAGACGGATCAAATAGGTTATGTCGTATGCAGGTGTGGACACTGACATTTTTAAACCTCATTCCACCAGGGCTGCGTCGATGTCAGCAGCAAGGGATATGGACTTTCCTCTTGACCAAATTCTGGCGACTGCGGGGTGGTCGAATGAGAGGACGTACCAGAGGTTTTATAATAAGCCTGTCGCTAGATACAGGGGTTTTGCTGACTCTGTTTTAAGTTCTGTTTCACAGTTTCCTCCTGGGTGAGAGGGGTCACTGTTTGTTTTTCTTTTATTAAACCGTTACTATTGTTAAAACATGTCATGTTTGAATGCATTAATTTTCTCACTCGTCCTGGTCAACTGATGCAGTTGTGACGCGTGGACTCGTTCCTCGGCATGAAATCACAGAGCTTCAAAGTCTTCACGTAGTCACTCACGTGACTCTGAAGTAAATTAGTAAGATTAAACGAGAACTTACCAGTTTGAAGTTTGATCGTTATTTTATGAGGAGTTACGATGAGGGATTACGTGCCCTCCGCTCCCTACCCTCGTAACTTAACGATCATCTGGTAGTTCTAGTCATCTATAATCTTACTATGTTAGTTCAACAACTGTTATCTGTGACTTCACACCGTTGCTTTGAAGATTTACACGCATGCGTGGGGACGGCCTTCTTCACGTAATCCCTCATCGTAACTCCTCATAAAATAACTGGTAACTTCTCATTTAATCTTACTATTAACCCACAAACCTCTACGTCTTTGGCGTGTTGGAGAAAACTGAAGATCTCGCAGGTCACGGGGAGAACGTACAAACTCCGTACAGGCAGGACCCGTAGTCGGGTTTGAACCCGGGTCTCCGACGCTGCAAGCGCTGTAAAGTAGCAACTCTACCGCTGCACCACTGTGCCGTAATTGGTTTGTTATATTTGTGAATTGTCCCTAATATGTCTATGATAACATTAGTGTGCGGGGATCGCTGGTCAGCATGGACTCGGTGGGCCAAAGGGCCTGTTTCTGCGCTGTACCTCTAAACTAAACTAAACTAAATGTGCAGGGCTAGTTTTTTACACAGAATGATCGTTCACTTCAGATTATTGTCACGTGTAGAAGCTTTTGTTGCATGCTAACTGGTCAGCAGAAAGACAATACGTGATTGCAATCAATCCATTTACAGTATATAGATACATGATAAGGGAATAGCATTTAGATCAAGATACAAGATACATTTATTTGCCACATGCACCAGTTGGCACAGTGAAATGTGGTCACCATACAGCCACACACTAAATAAAGAACACAACACACGATAGAGTCCAACATAAAACATCCCCACACGGCAGAATCAAATGTTTCCCACTGTGAGGGAAGGCACCAAAGTCAGTCATCTTCCTCTAATGTTCCACAATGTTCACCCGTGGTCGGGGCCTCCCCGACCCCTCCGCAGTCGCCGCTACAAGCAGCCCGTCGCTCAGACCCGCTTGCCGGGATGATGGAATTCCGACGTCGAAATGGGAGGCCAACCTCAGTGGCTTGGACCTCCGAATCGGCCACATTTTACTGACGTCCGCGGCTCCCGAGTTCCACAGGCCGCGCTGGGAGGAGATTCACGCTGGCGGCCCTCGGCAAAGGGATCCCAGGACTCCACGATGTTGAAGTCTGTGCCACCTGCGCTGGAAGCCCCGCAAACCACAGCTCTGCGATGTTGATGCTGCAGGCCCGACACTCCCGAACTTCAAACGGCGACCCAGGTAAGGCATCTGTGAATCCAGCGCTGCGCCACCTCTGCTGAAGCTTTGGTCCGGTCCCCGGCAGGAAAGGCCGCGCCAATCTAGTTGGGAACCGTGAGGAGGGGAGCGAGGATGCGACTCGGAGAATAGTCGCATCCCCGCCAGGAAGCGACTGGGAAACGGTTTCCCCCTTACCCTGCCCCCCTACCCCACATAGAAAAACGAAAGAAACCTCCAAACGTACTGTTAAGACAAACTAAAATAAAAACAAGACAGAAAAAACGGACAGACTGCAGGCAGAGGCTGTCTTCAATGCGGCGCCCCCTAGTGGTTTAGGTGCAAGACAAGCAAACAAAGTCCGATCAAGGATAGTCCGAGGTGGATAGTAGTTCAGCACAGCTCTCTAGACCAAAGTGGTGGATGGTAGTTCAGCACAGCTCTCTAGACCAAAGTGGTGGATAGTAGTTCAGCACAGCTCTCTAGTTGCCTGATAACAGCTAGGAAGAAATTGTCCTGGAATCAACAAGTTTATTGGCCAAATATCAAAGTCAAAGTCAAAAGAGTTTATTGTCATGTGTCCCTGACAGGACAATGAAAATCTTTCTTTGCATAGCACAACAGAACATAGTAGGCATTGACTACAATTATATACGTAAATACACACGTGAATTAATAAATTAATAATAAAATAACAGATGGAGGGATATTAATGTTCAGAGTTCCGAGCCAAGTTTAATAGCCTGATGGCTGTGGGGAAGTAGCTATTCCTAAACCGGGTTGTTGCAGTCTTCAGGCTCCTGTACCTTCTACCTGAAGGTAGCAGGGAGATGAGTGTGTGGCCAGGATGGTGTGGGTCCTTGATGATGCTGCCAGCTTTTTTGAGGCAGCGACTGCGATAAATCCCTTCGATGGAAGGAAGGTCAGAGCCAAAGTATGTACACATACAACAAATTTGCCTTGGTGCTCCGCTCACAATGAAAGTGCTTTCTGGATAGACACATTGATATGGTGGGATATGGTGCAGGAGGAGGGGATTAGTTGAACGACTTCATGATGGGCATGGAGATTGTGGGCATGGGGCCTTTTCTATGACACACCTATAGTGTAGCCTGCTATAATTGGAATGGATGTTCAGTGACTGAGGCAGCAGCATCCAGTGGTTTAGACACAGCTGAGAAAACATGAGAGACTGCCCTTTGAGAATATGATGATGAATTTGTAATTAGTTAACCAGCGGAGTGAAGTCCAGGTATTCTCTTCAATTTAAAATACAGGGTTACGTCTGACTCATAGGAATGAAGAGGGCACCAATTATTCTAGGTCTTCTTAAACGGGCCTTCGATATAAAGTTGGGTCCCATTTTCAAACGGGAGGCCTGGTCCCCAATGCAATATTCCACCACTCACGCATGGCCTCAAACAGCGCCAGTGCGGCTGACGGGTTCCCGTTTTGATACCCATGATCCCCCATCCCCCACGCATGGCTTCACTCGGGGGCCGGTGGGGGGGAGAGCATTTGGCAGCCAGCGGAGGCGATGGCGACAGGCGGGGGTTGGTGGCGAGGGGTGGGAGTGCTGCCATGGCCTACCGCTGCCCACCCCTACCGCTGCATACCCCTACCGCTGCCCACCCCTACCGCTGCATACCCCTACCGCTGCATACCTCATCCACTGCATACCCCTGCCACTCCCTATCACTGTCGAGGCCTACCGCTGCTGTGGCTTACTGCTTCCGCATCCTCAGGCGGGGGCCAGTGTGGGTGGGGGGGGAGCGTCCTATAGCAGGGAGGGGGATGGCTTCAGATGGGGGCTGTTGCGGGCCGGTTGGGGAGGGGGGAGTGTCTTGCAGCTGGGGGAGGGGGACGACTTCAGGCGGGGGCTGTCGGGAGCTGGTGGAGGGGGGGGTGGAGAGGGGTGGGGGGTGGGAGGGTAGGGGAGCGTCCTGCAGCTGGGGACGGGACGGCTTCAGGCGGGGGCTGGTGGGAGTGTTCCGTAGCCAGGGTGGGGGCTGTCGGGGGCCAGGGGTGGAGGGGAGCACCGTACAGCCGGGGGAGGGGGACGGCTTCAGGCGGGGACTGTTGAGGGCCAGTGGGGGGGGGGGAGCTTCCTGCAGCCAGGGGAAGGGGGCAGCTTCAGGTGGGGGTCTGTTGAGGGCCGGTTGGGGAGGGGGGAGTGTCCAGCAGCTGGGAGAGAGGGACGACTTTAAGAGTGGGGGGGTGGGAGCGCTGCCGTGGCCTGCCGCTGACAAACCTTAACGCTGCCATGGCCTGTCGCTGTTGCCGGGGCCTGTCGCTGTTACCGTGGCCTGTCGCTGTTGCCGTGGCGTATCGCTGCCGCTCCCCACCAGCTTCAGGTGGGGACCGGTGGAGAGCTTCCTGTCTCTGGGGACAGGGCCTGTTGAAGGGGGGAGGGGTGCTCTGCCGTGGCCTACCCTGGCCTATTGCTGCCGCCTGCGTGGCCTATCACAACCGTGGCCTACCGCTGCCTCTCCTCACCGGCTTCAGGCAGTGACTGGTGGGGAGCATCCTGCAGCCTGGGAAGGGGACGGCTCCCAGCTCCTGGTCGACACAGGCGCAGATATAGACGTCACCCGCGCTCCACACTCTACTCACTCCGCTCCTTCAGCTTTATTCTCCTCGCTGCCGGTGATTGACAGTGGGTGTGGAAGGGCAGTCCCCGTCCCGGCAAATGACAGGAGAGAAGGCCAATCTGCTGACAGAAGAGGAGACCAATCTGCGCACTCACGGTTTTTACAATTTTTGAACCTTAATAACTTTTGCATTTTCCACCAAATCCACTCGCAGCACAGGAGAATGGTGAGTGAGCTGGCGAAAAATCATAGCGCTATTGCGTACCGTTTTTGCGCAAATAGAAAAGCGGCACAAACCGGAAGATAACAAGATCAGAGTTTTAGTTATGTAAAGATAGATATCGGTTAAGGGGTTGGACAGGCTAGATGCAGGAAGATTGTTCCCGATGTTGGGGAAGTCCAGAACAAGGGGTCACAGCTTAAGGATAAGGGGGAAATCTTTTAGGACTGAGATGAGAAAAACATTTTTCACACAGAGAGTGGTGGGTCTCTGGAACTCTCTGCCACAGAAGGTAGTTGAGACCAGTTCATTGGCTATATTTAAGAGGGAGTTAGATGTGGCCCATGTGGCTAAGGGGATCAGAGGGTATGGAGAGAAGGCAGGTATGGGATACTGAGTTGGATGATCATATTGAATGGCGGTGCAGGCTCGAAGGGCCGAATGGCCTACTCCTGCACCTATTGTCTATGTTTCTATGTTTCTATATAGGGGTGCAAATGAATGTGGTACTTCGCTTTTGAAACTCAGCTCAGGGTCACTTCAAAAGGAAATTATGATATTGTAATTTACCCCTGTATTGGTTGTTTAAATCAGAGGACCAGGATTCTATCCATTACATAAAGTAATAACCTCTGGGGTAGTATGGAATAGATGGGGTTTTTCCGACTTTGTTCAGGAACTGAGACTTATCTGTCTTGGCTTAATTGGCAACAGTTCCACCTCTGTGTCCGAGCATTACAGGTTCAATTTCCATTTCAAAAATGTAAGTGCACATATCTAGACTGGGTGCTTCGAAGCCCAGGCGACGATTTGCGCACTAGCCCCAGAAGCAAATCTACAATCACTTCTTGCAATTGTTGCACACTCTTAAATCCCAGGCTTTACCTTGCTCTAAACGTTATTCCCTTATCATGTATCCATATCCAGTAATGGCTCGATTGTAATCATGGTAAGGCCATCAAAGAGACCAACAGGGACTTCTGCTCCAAGCTGGAGAATGATTCGGATTTCCGGCAACTGTGGCAGGGCTTGAATGCCATCACCTCCGACAAGGCAAAATCAGGAGGCGGCTCAAAGGACAGCGAAGCATCACTCCCTGACGCGCTCAATGCGTACGGTTCGACGGGGAGAACACTGATGTGACTTCCCGAGCCCCTATTCGCCCTGACGTCACAGTCACAGAGCCCGACGTCAGAAGATCCTTCAGGGGGGTGAATCCTCGGAAGGGCCTGGACCTGATGTCATACCCGGTTGAGTTCTCAAGCACACCAACTGTGCAGACCAACTGGCGGGAGTTTTTACGGAGTTTTTACATTTTCAACCTCTCACTTCTGAGGTCTGAGGTTCCCACCTGCTTTAAAAGGGCATCAATTATACCAGTGCCCAAGAAGAGCAAGGTGACGTGCCTCAATGACTGTCGACCAGTGACACTAACATCGGTGGTGATGAAGTGTTTTGAGAGGTTGGTTATGGTGCACATCAACTCCTACCTCGACAAGAACCTCGACCGCAGTTCGCTTACCGCCAAGGGTGAACGGAGGATGCAATTTCACTGGCTCTCCACTCCGCATTAGACCACTTGGACAATAAAAACATCGACGTCAGGCTGTTGTTTATAGACTACAGCTCGGCTTTTACCAAGTTGGTTACCAAGCTCACGGAACTGGGCCTCTGCGCATCCCTCTGCAATTGGATCGTCGACTTCCTCATTCATAGACCACAGTCTGTTCGAATTGGAGGAACCACTTCATCCTCAGTAACAATCAGTATGGGAGCACCACATGGCTGCGTGCTTAGCCCCCCGCTGTACTCACTCTATACTCATGTAGCCGGACACAGTGCGAACGCCATCATCAAGTTCGCCGATGACACCACCGTGGTTGCACGAATCACAGATGGGGACCAGTCCGAGTATAGAAGTGAGATCGACCGACTGCCAGCACAACAACGTGGCTCTCAATATCAGTAAGACCAAGGAACTGATTGTGGACTTTGGTAGGGGAAGGATGAGGACCCACAATCCTGTTTATATCAACGGGTCGATGGTGGAAAGGGTCAAGAACTTCAAATTCCTGGGCGTGCACATATCTTTTATGGGAATAGCGCCATAGTGTAGTACTGATGATGCAATACCCATGAGGCAGTAGCCAAGATACAGATACAGATAGATTTTATTTGCCGCATGTGCCAATTGGCACAGTGAAATGAAGTCACCATACAGCCAAAAATAAAGAACACAACACAGAGTAGACAGAAATTCAACATAAAACGTCCCCTCACAGCAGGATCAAAGTTTCCCACCGTGAGGGAAGGCACCAAAGTCAGTCTCTTCCCCTGATGTTCCCCAATGTGCACCCGTGGTCGGGGCCTCCCCGAGCCCTCCGCTGTCGCCGCTCCGGACGGCCCGATGTTCAGGCCCGCTCCCCGGGGTGATGTAAGTCCGACGTCGGGGCTGGGGGACGTCCTCAGCGGCCTGGACCCTGAATCGGCCCCCCTCCCCCCACCGGAGTCCGCGGTTCCCAAAGTCCGCAGGCCGCGCTGGGTGGAGATGCAACGATGGAGGCCCTCGGCAAAGGGCCCCAGGACTCCACGATGACGGTCAGCGCCGCCCGCGTTGGGAGCTCTCTAAACCAGAGCTCCACGATGTTGGAGCAGCGGCCCAATGCTCCGGAGCTCCGACGGCGACCCAGGTAGGCCTCGCCCGCTCCGTGGTGACTCCAGCGCCGCCGCCACTGTTGCAGCTCTGGTCCGGTTCCCGGTCCCCGGCAGGAATGGCCACTCCGATCCAGGAGGTAGGCCGCGAGGTGGGGGGCGAGGACGCGACTCGGAGAAATAGTCACATCCCCGCCAGGAAGCGACTGGGAGTTTCCCCCTTACCCTGCCCCCCTCCCCCACATATAAAAGTTAAAGATTCCCCAAAAAACACACTTTTAATGGACTAAAAATTAAAAAAAGAGGAAAAACAAACGGGCTGCAGGCAGAGGCTGCTGTCAGTGCAGCGCTCCTAGTGGATCCTGAATGAAAATGGCTGAACCCAAGGCTCGAGTGTAATGCCTGTGCTAATTAGTTGTGTAGCTGTGATGGAGTAGTTTTCTGTGAGGAAACACAATACTAAAGCACGGTGTCAGATCGGGGCCTGTTTCAGGATTCGTCGAGAGTTGTGATTGGGCGCACTGTCACGGCAGACGACCTTTGTGAATGAGTATTACCGAGAGACGATTGTGCGGCCTACACTGTTTGCGTCGATTGAGGGGCGGATTTGTCGGGAAAATGGAGCAGCTGAAGCCCCCCCCAAGGCAAATGAATTTTGAGGCAAGGGAGCTGCCAATGGAGTGGAGACAATGGAGGGAGGAGTTTGAGCTCTATGTTGATTTGAGCATGGCAGGGAAGGATGACAAGACAATGAGGAAACTCCCCATGTATCTAGTTGGACCGCAAGGGAGAGAGCTCTACCAAACGCTGGAGACACGGACACCGATGGAAACGTACAAGAAGTTGTGCTAGAGCAGGCTCTCGATGCTTTCGAACAGCATTGTCATCCCGTGAGGAACGAGACCATCGACAGGTATAGATTCTTTACGAGGAGCCAAGAAAGAGGGGAGACTTGATTTGTTTTTAATAGAACTGAAGCTCTTGGCATCTCATTGCGGTTTCAGAGAGTTGAAGGATTCACTGAGACGGGATAGAATAATATGCAACATAAGACATGACATGCTGCGGGAGAGACCTCTCCAAAAAATCTCACCTGGCTTAGAAAAGTGTGTGAAGGCATGCCAGGCTTCGGTGCCTGCCAAGGCCAGAGTTGATGTCTTGTTAGGTGACCAATGACAAGATGTCTGTGCAGTGAGACAAGAGGGGACAAGATACCAGCAAACCACACAGTGCAAATACTGTGGATACAAACATGAGAGGAAGAAGGAGAAATGTCCGGCATAGGGCCTGGTGTGTTTCAAATGCCATAAGAAAGATTATTTCATATCACAATGCATGGAAAAGGGGGTGCAACAGAAGAACCAGTAGAAAGAAAAAAAGGGGAATAAACCTGTGCATGCAGTGGAGGAAGTGGAGAGCTCCAGTGATGAGTATGATGACAGATGAAATTCACACAATGGAACTGCAACCAGAAGCAGGAAAAGCGGAAAGTGTGCACAGTGTTGAGGAGACTCAATTCCCAAAGAAACTCTTTGCGACCATGATGCTGAAAGGGAAGGAAGTCAAATTCCAGGTGGACAGTGGAGCCACATGTAACATCATTCCCAAGTTGCATGCAAAGGATGTGGATGAAACACAGCAAGTTTTGTCGATGTACAACAATACGACAGTGGTGCCTCTTGGGACAAGCAAGGTGAGACTAGAGAACCCAAAGAATGGAAGGACATACAAAGTAGAGTTTGTCGTCCTGGAGGAAGACTGCATTCCAATCCTGGGAAGCAGGGCAGCCCAGCAAATGGGGCTCATCTCAGTCTGTAAAGAGAACATAATGACATTGAATGGCAGTGAAATCCCTCTGAGCAAGGAAAGACTGATAGCTGAGTATGCTGATGTGTTTGAAGGGACAGGTAAATTCGAGGCAAGTACCATCTGCAGGTAGATGACAGCATAACGCCGGTGATCCATCCACCACAAAGAGCCCCTGTAGCCTTACGAAGTAAGCTGAAAGAGGAGTTAAACAGACTAACAGAAGCTGAAATAATTGCCCCAGTAGAGATCCACACTCCATGGGTATCCAGCCTTGTGTTTGTAGAAAAGTCCAATGGAAAGTTGAGTGTGTGTTTAGACCCGAGGGATCTGAACAAGGGGCTTAAAAGAAGTCATTACCCAATGACAATGATTGAAGATGTCCTCATAGACCTGAATGACGCCAAGGTCTTTTGCATGTTTGACGTGAAGAATGGGTTTTGGCATGTGGAACTAGATGATGAGAGTTCTCAGCTTACAACGTTTAACACACCATATGGCAGATATAGATGGAGACACATGCCATTTGTTCTGTCCACAGTCCCTGAAGAGTTCCAGCAATGACAGAACCAAGTGTTGGAGGGCCTGGAAGGAATGGGGTCTGTGCTGACGACATCCAGGTGTTTGGGAAAGGAAAAACTGCAGAGGAAGCAGAAAGAGACCATTACAGGAAGGTCAGAGCTCTGATGGAGAGATGTCGTGACAGAAACCTGAAGCTGAGCATAGAGAAGGCAAAGCTGATGGTGAAGGAAGTCACTTTCATAGGGCATAGAGTCTCTGCTGCAGGACTGAAACCAGATCCAGGGAAGGTAGAAGCCGTGCTACAGATACCTAACCCAACGGATGTCCAAGGAGTTCAGCGATTTATTGGGTTTGTTAACTATTTGAGCAAATTCCTTCCGGGACTAAGCAACCTATGTGAACCTCTATGCTAGCTGACACAGAAGGATGTAGTTTGGTGGTGGGCACAGGTGCATGACAGGGCGGTGATGGACATAAAGAAACTAGTAACTGCAGAGCCAGTACTCAGATACTATGATCCATCCAAGGAGCTGACAGTACAGGCCGACGCGTCAGAAACGTGACTTGGTGCGGCGCTGATGCAGGAGGGCCATCCAGTTGCCTATGCCGGCAGGGCCCTGGCAGATGCGGAGACCAGATATGCACAAATAGAAAAAGAATTGTTGGCAGTGGTGTTTGGTCCAGAGAGGTTCCATGTGTACACATATGGAAGGCCAGTGAATGTGCAGTCAGACCATAAGCCACTGGAGGTAACCGCCACAAAACCACTTCATCGTGCACCAAAGAGATTGCAGAGGATGCTGGTGAGGATGCAGACCTATGATGTGACAATAAGATACAGACCAGGGAAGGAGATGCAGCTTGCAGACACACTGAGCAGAGCATATATTCACACTGGCAAGACAGACAAGACCATGAGAGAACTGGAGACTGAAAATCTGGCAAGGCACATCCCAATATCACAGCCTCTGTTAAATGGCATAAGGGGTGCAACAAAAAAAAGATGAGTATGCAGAGACTGCAAGAGGTGATCAAACGAGGCTGGCCAGAGAACAAGAAGGATGTTGACCCAGAACTTATCTCCTATTTCCATGTGAGGGACGAGCTGCGGGTTGGAGACGACCTCATATTTAATCATCCCTAAAGCCAGGAGACGAGACATGATGACACGAGTACATGATCCCCACATTGGTGAATGGCTGTCTAAGAAGGGCAAGAGAACGTCTGCACTAGCCCAGAATGGGTGCAGAAATCAAGGACTTTGTACAGAAATGTGAGACATGTCAAGCTCCAGGGAAAGAGCAACCAAAAGAAACACTGCATTCCCATGATATTCCAGAGAGGCCATGGGCGAAGGTGGGTGCAGATTTGTTCCACTTGGATGGAAGGAACTATTTGATCACTATGGACTACTTCTCAGGATATTGGGAAATAGACTATCTAGAGAAAACACTGGCATTTAATGTCATCCATAAAATCAAAGGACAGCTCGCAAGATATGGAATACCAGATCAGCTCATCACAGATAATGGGCCACAGTTCACAGCTGAGGAGTTCAAGAGATTTGCCAAGAAGTGGCACTTTGAACATACAACCGCATCACCCCATTATCCACAGAGTAATGAAAAGGCGGAGAGCAGTGTGAAAGTTGCGAAGTCATTGCTGAGGAAGGCTAAAGGGCTTGTCCTACAAGCATGCAACTCTATGCGATGAGCGCGACCTAACGTGGTCGCTTGAGCCATCCGGCGTCGCGGGGCCGGTCCCACTTCGATCGCCGGAGCCGTGCGGAATTGTGCGGAGTTCGTCCCGACATCGCGCGGGGCTCCGAAAAACTGACTATGTTCAAAAATTCAGCGCGGCAACGGCTTGTCGGCTCGCAGTCGCCTAGACGCATTACATACCGCCTCGACGTCGTGCCTCCGTGACCCTCTCTGTAGGTGCCTCCGTGACCCTCTCTATGTGTGGCTCCGTGGCCCTCAGTGTGTGTCCCTCTCTGTCCTGGCGAACTTACCTTAGACTGCGCTCCAAGTTCGCCTCACTTAGCGCCGCGTTGCGCCACTCAACTGACCTCCGCGCGGCCCTCGCTGCCGGTTTGGTCGCGCCTGCCACATGCAGGCGCATGCTGGTGGGAACGGCCCTGTACAGGGATCACCCGACCTCCGCGCGGCCCCCGCTTCTAGTTTGATCGCGCTCATCGCATGGAGTCGGATGCTGGTAGGACAGGCCCTTAAGGTTGCAGGAGCTGACCCTTACCTGAGCCTATTGGCTTTTTGCAACACACCAACACCTGGCATGGGTAGCAGTCCAGTACAAAGATTGATGAACAGACGTACTAGGACCATTCTACCAACTACTCAGAGGCTGCTCAAACCTGAAATTCAGAAAAAGGTAGGAGCTGAGTTGAGAGCAGCTAGAGACAGGCAAGCAGACCACTTCAACAGAGGATCCCAAGATCTAATTCCCCTGAAAGCTGGTGATCCAGTTCGAGTGAAGTCATCCGGTAACCGACATCAGCCCTGGAGGAAGGCTGTGGTTGTTGGCCGTGTGGCACAACGCAGATCGTATGAAGTCAGGATCGAGGACGACGTCATCTATCATTGGGATCGGTGCCATCTGAGGAAGACCAAAGAGCCATTTCATTGCGCTGATGTTGACCGAGATGACGTGGTGACGTCGCCTGAACCGGAGCGAGACAATCGACCTATGAGCTGACCACCGGACAATAGGGAGCATCAAACCCTGGTTGACCGGGATGACCTGATGATGACACCTATACCGGAGCAAGAAAATCGACCTCTCAGCCAACCACCAGGGAGCATCAAACCCTGACAACAAGATCTGGTAGATGCATTCGAAAACCACGCTATCTGCAGGATTATGTGCCCAAATAAGGATAGGCCCTGTACTTGTAGTTGATTATAGATTTAAAAGGCTATTAGGTTATGTTTAAATAGTTAATGTTATATTGTTCTTTTATAGTTTGATATGCATAGTTTATGTAGAAGTAGTGATAATGGCCATCTTAAAACGGAATAAATAAATAAATAAATAAATGGATAACTAAAAAGGGGAAAGGAAATGAGGAACCAGAGATGTGTTGTTCAAAGTTTGGATAATTCCGAGCACTGAACTGCCGCAGATCCAAGGAATGAGAATTTGCTTGGTGAACCCTCGAAAAGCACCTGGTCCTGATGGTATATCCGGTCGTGTTCTAAAAACCTGTGCGGACCAACTGGCTGGAGTTTTTACGGACATTTTCAACCTGTCACTTCTGAGGTCTGAGGTTCCCACCTGCTTTAAATGGGCATCAATAATACCGGTGCCCAAGAAGAGCAAGGTGACGTGCCTCAATGACTATCGACCTGTGGCACTAACGCCTGTGGTGATGAAGTGCTTTGAGAGGTTGATCATGGCGAAAATCAACTCCTACCTCGACAAAAACCTGGACCCACTGCAGTTCGCTTACCGACACAACAGATTAATGGTGGATGCGATCTCGCTGGCTCTCCACTCCGCTCTGGACCACTTGGACAACAAAAACTCATCTGTCAGGCTGTTATTTATCGATTACAGCTCAGCATTTAACATAATCATCCCTTCCAAGCTGGTTACCAAACTCGCAGAACTGGGTCTCTGCGCATCCCTCTGCAATTGGATCCTCGACTTCCTCATTCACAGACCACAGTCTGTTCGTATTGGTGGAAATGTGTCAGACTCGATAACAATCAGCACGGGAGCACCTCAGGGCTGCGTGCTCAGCCCCCTGCTGTACTCACTTATACTCATGACTGCGTAGCTGGTCATAGCGCCAACTCCATCATCAAGTTCGCTGACGACACCACTGTTGTGGCACGTATCACTGATGGGGATGAGTCAGAGTATAGAAGAGAGATCGAGTGACTGTCCATATGGTGCCAGTACAATAACCTGGCCCTCAACAGCAGCAAAACCAAGGAACTGATTGTGGACTTTGGAAGGAGTAGGATGGGGACCCACAGTCCCGTTTATATCAACGGGTCGATGGTTGAAAGGGTCAAGAGCTTCAAATTCCTGGGCGTGCACATCTCTGAAGATCTTTCCTGGTCAGAGAACACTGGTGCATTATTAAGAAAGCTCATCAGTGCCTCTACTTCCTGAGAAGATTACGGAGAGTCGGTTTGTCAAGGAAGACTCTCTCTAACTTCTACAGGTGCACAGTAGAGAGCTTGCTGACCGCTTGCATCGTGGCTTGGTTCGGCAACTTGAGCGCCCTGGAGAGGAAAAGACTACAAAAAGTAGTAAACACTGCCCAGTCCATCATCGGCTCTGACCTCCCTTCCATCGAGGGGATCTATCACAGTCGCTGTTCTGTTGTGCTGAAGCAAAGCAAGAATTTTATTGTCCTGTCAGGGACACATGACAATAAACTCTTTTGACTTTTTGACTTTGAAAGCTACCACGGGAATAGACTGTCAAATGCATGTTGGAGATTGGGCTGTCGGACATGACAATAAAACATTCTTGACTTGTATTGTCTTTCCACTGACTGGATAGCATGTAACAAAAGCTTTTCACTGTACTTTGGTAAACGCGACAATATTCTAAACTGATACTCTAGGCCAACATTAATGAGCACTGGTCTATCAGAGATAACTTCTTTCAGATGTTAAACTGGGGTCTGAGGCAAACTTTTAAATTGTTGAAAATTGTAGGTATGTCAAAGAGGACTCTCTCGAACCTCTACAGGTGCACAGTAGCGAGCATGCTGACTGGTTGCATCGTGGCTTGGTTCAGCAACTTGAGTGCCCTGGAGAGGAAAAGACTGCAGAAAGTTGTGACCACTGCCCAGTCCATCACCGGCTCTGACCTCCCTACCATTGAGGGGATCTATCGCAGTCGCTGCCTCAAAAAGGCTGGCAGCATCATCAAGGACCCACACCATCCTGACCACGCACTCATCTCTCCACTACCATCGGGCAGATGGTGCAGGAGCCTGAAATCTGTAACATCCAGGTTCAAGAACAGCTGCTTCCCCTCAACTATCAGGCTATTAAACTCACCAACAAACAGACTCTGAACTCTGACAGCCTATTGCACTTTATCTGCTTATTTATGTGTATATCGAACTGAACTGTTCTGTATTTATGCTTACAATATCCTGTTGTGTTGAAGCAGAGCAAGGATTTCATTGTCCTATCTGGGACACATGACAATAAAGTCTCTTAACTTGACTTGACTCTATAGCAGTATGTCAAAGTAGAGCAGGGCAGATATCCCCGACACTCCAGACACTTGTTTATCCATCAATCAACATCAGTAAAACAAGATCATCTTTATTGCAAGACAACTGTTTGTGGGAAACTGCCTTGTACTGATTGGCTGTAGCACTTTTAGAACAAGGATTATATTACATCAGTCTTTTAATGGCTGCAAAATGCCCTGGGACTTTCAGAAGCTGTGAAAAACGGTTTAAATGTAATACATTGAAGGTGTCCTTGAAGACTTGCCTTTACAACTGGTTTTAGTTTACCCTGGAGCTCAGAGGAAAAGAGAATTACACAGTTTAATGTAACTGCTCCACTGATTTAATCAAATGGAGAGTTTGATCCCTTGACAAAACCCAATGTAATACGGTATATGCTCTTGTTAAGTGTGAAAAGTACTGAACATGTGGACATTTGAAGAATAGTATTTTACTTCCAAATCCTTGCTGGGATCCCACCTTCTTGAAACTCATCAACTTGAAAGATGTTGCAGTTTTCCAGAAATAAACCACTGTTACAAGGCTTGTTCTGTTAATTACTTACTTATTTTCATACCTTTATTTCAATAAGATGGGCAAGGTCATTTTTGCTTTCCAGTTGCATTCTTGTTTTCAGTAAAAAAAAGTGGCAACTTGGGACTGGACTCATCTTTGGACACGTGTGAAGATATTTTCAGATTCTGCGCATTCCATTGTGAAAAGGAATGGAGTAGACTATCACTGATGGGCCTATATTTAGGGTTTATTATTTACTTCGATAGAACTTAATTTATCTGGAAAATAACTAAGTCTGAAGGAGGGTCTTGACCCAAAACATCCCCTATTCCTTTTCTCCAGCTGTCTGACCCGCTGAGTTACTCCATCATTTTGTGTCTATCTCTACTAAATCATCATATGGATTGACCACACTGCTGAAAAACCTTTTACACAATCTACTAAAAGATCATAATCTCAAGAATATGTATCCGCCCTCTGAATTCTCATTGATATATTATCCTCGTGACAAGGTTTGTGCAAAGTTGTTTCTTCTATTGCAAAAAGTAGCTTTGTTGTAAATTAAAAGTCAAGATAACGTGTTCTGCAATCAAAAATGGTCAAAAGTGCATCTTACAAATGTTTTAAAAACTTCAATTTTCAACTCATTGATTTAATGACAATGGCAGTCCAGATCCACAGTAAATCTTAAACAACAGCATTTCATTACTAATACATTTTATTGCTTCATTTAATTAGCAAACCACTACAAGACTGGGTGAATTGTGCTTCAATTGATACAATTTTCTGACACAGTATTAATTTCTCAACCCAGCGTGACTGCAAATATACAGAACATTCACTAAAACCCATACATGGTTCAAGAGGAATGTATGCCTGCAGCAAATACATATTAAAAAATAGAACTGCTTCTCTAAACAGTTTTTTTGCAAAACATAAAATACTATTAACATCAGTATGCAAACAATTACAATAGGTTCTCTTTACAAAAATATTTACATTTTAATAGCAAGATTTCATCAGTGGCCTTCAAGTTAATGATTCATTTGTAATTAAATGATCTTGGACATTTTCTAACCGCAGCAAAATGACCTTTTCTTCATCGGCGAAGTTCAGTGTAGTATTTTAGAGTGCATTACAAACATGATGGAAAAGTTCAGAAAACTTTACTTAATGGGGAAACAATGGAATGTAACACTTTGAAAATGACACCATTGCAAAGATGGTATTACATTTTAACAGGTACAAATTCTTGCAAACTAACACTGCTCAAATCATTCAAGAACGTAATATTTTAATACAATTGATATATATATTCTTCTGACTATGTGAGATGACACAAATACTTGCCTGGGCCCTTTTAACTACAGACAACGAGAAGAAACAAAATTCATGAACAAGTCGGAAGGACGCACTTGGGTTATTGTGTTCATTTTTGGTCTCCCTGCCATAGGGAAGATGCCATTAAGCTGGAAAGTCTGCAGAGAGGATTTACGATGTTGCTTAGGCCTTGAGGACCTGAACTGTGGGGACGGGTTGGGCAGGCTGGGATTTTATTCCTCGCAGTCTTTTTCTCAGAGTAGGGGGAAACAAAAACTAGAGGGGCATATGTTTAAGATGAGAGAGATAAAACCTAATAGGAACCTGAGGGGCAACTTTTTCCACACAGCCAGTGGTCTGTTACACAGACAGCGGTCCATATTTGTTTATGGAACGAGCTGCCAGTGGAAGCAGTTGAGGCAGATAAAATGACCACATTTAAAAAACATTTGGATTGGTACACAGATAGGAAAGATTTAGAGAGACATAGGTGGATACATGGGTAAAGTTTAGATGGGGCTAAGACGAGTTGGACAATTTGGGCTGAAGAATCCATTTCCGTGTTGTATGACTAAGTTCCTATTGCTGAAATGATGAGCTGAATGCTGAACATATTTTCCAACCTTATTTTCTGACTTTTTTTGTACAGTTATTATTCCACCTATTTGAAATGTTAATTATTTAAACAACAGGTAAAAGAGAGCTATGTCGACATGTTGGTTTCTTGTCCAACGCCCTGGCTAATTCCAATTCCTTTTGAGCCAAATAATTCTAATATCATTGAAAGTTAGCAATTTAGTGTAGTAAAGAACATTATTTTCAGTGTCTTTACTATTTTGACCAATGCTAATATATATTATAGTTCACTTTTAAAAACTCTATATTGTCTAATGGAATATAAAATTACAATAACAAATAAAACTACACTTGTGTAAACAATAGACCTCTAAGGTTAAACGCAAAGTCACGCAGATTTCGTCCTCGCTATTGGACACTCAACCTATGCACTCATTGATTAGACTGTGGACATTATTGAGTAGCTATGCTTTTGTAGGTGCATTTGGGAGGTAAAATCACCAGCATCACAATTCTCAATAGTTTCGAAGTCATACTGCCAGAGCTATTATTTTATATATTAATTTAGCAACAAGATCACATTTTTCCATAGTCCGCATCACAGGTTTTCAATTCAGTACAGATGAATTCACAGATCTCATACCAAAATTGTACCAAAGATCCCTAAACCAATGTTGGACAGGTGTAATATAATACAAATTATATAATGTTGTCTAATCATATATTGCCAATACAACTACATCTGATTGTCAAGGAGGTGAACTGTGTGGGGCAAGATATTCTATTTTTAACAGGTCTGTATTTACTAGAGTATATTTTAGCAAATGTGAAGGAGGAAACCTATTTATGCGTTCTTTCACTGTCAAATCAATGATCTTCGTAATCTTCATGATATTCTAAACTAGCAGGATTCCAAAATCCACCCATCCCATGTCCATGCAAGCACACACGGATTAGAAGACAAATACAGATTCAATGGAATGATCAGCTGAGATATCTCAGCTGAAATTTGACATGAGCAACAAACAGATTCATCAAGATTTACCCTAAGACTTATTGGGTCTATTTATTTTGTGGATTTATTTTGTTAATCTGTAATTTGACTTTGAAGACCAATTACTTTTTGTGGTGTCCAGGCTACGTTCCTCCATATTGGAATGAACCCATTTTTGATCCATGCTCTCTGGTCTTTTGTGTTATAAGGAATAATTTTCTACTTCAGGCTGTTATTTTTTTCTTATGCTCATAAACCAATGTATTTTCTTCAGCTATAGAAATGGACCATCAATGCTTATGGTACAGGATATGAAGTTATTTGCCCCCCAAAAATGCACCTCCTTATTTATGATTACATCAGTGGTATATAACAAAAACATTAATAGCTTCAAAAAGTTGTCCTTATGATCAGTTAACAGACTACAAACAAACAAAGTCAATGCATGTTTTAACCGGAATATAAATGTATTCAAGGCCGTAGACCTAGATTTGTCATTTTGCTCTATGTTTTAGCATTAGCACAAGCACATGTATAACTTCAGGACACAGGCTTTTAAACACATGAACAGTGTTTCACTGACTATCAACTCACAGGCTAAAAAAGGGGTGATTATTTGCAGTCTCCAACACAAATATCACGCTGACGAACATTGACGTTTCATGGCTCCAGTAGCAGAATAGCATCAAGCTTGTTCTTGGGAAAAATAAACACATCTGAAAAATGGTAGACAGATACAAATTCTGTTTCTATTCCGAAATATCTGATTCAGTCCAATATATATCCATTCATTGTGCAAACTGTCGATGGGTAAACTTTAGTGCAGTATCCTCCATAGTGGATAACAGCTGCTCTGGTCTAACCAAAGTCAATCCTTGGCCGGTACTGTAGTACCATTGGATAAGACTGTAAAAACAAAACAAGTGATTACTAGAAGGACGAGATTACAATTGCTTAAATACTTTGGATAATGCTTATGCAGGTTATATTATGATTATTTTTCAATTATAATCACTATTTCTATTGATTATTGATAATGTACAATCCATTTGTTAATCCATTCGATAGCAGTATGGATCACAAAAATAGTAGGCAATGTCCTCCAAGCAAAAAAGGCCTGTCTACTTAAACTTGACATCCACATGACCCGTCAATACCATCAAAACACACGCAGTTTTGCCACTGAACCAAAAGACAACTGGACCAGCCACTTAACACTGTGACTTTGAAAGCTACATACCTGCTCCCTGATGCCCCCAAATCTTTTGACCCCCTACAGCTCAGTGTTGAAAACCATCATCCCCGCCAAACCATCAATTCCTCTTCAATAGCTGTCTGTGCAGGGGCACCTCAAGGCTGTGTGCTCAGTCCCCTGCTCTACTCACTCTACACCCATGAGTGTCCAAGCCCATCTTTAAATTTGCCGCCAACATCGCTGTTTGTAGATGAAACACAGATAGCCTTGAGTCGATGAAAGCGAGAGATCGTCTGATTGAATGGTACCAGAACAGCAACCTTGCTCTCAAAGTCAGTTAAAGCAAGAAGCCGGTTGGTGACTTAGCAGAGGAATGGGAAGGATCCACAAAACTGCATTCATTGAGAGGATCAACAACCAATTTCCTGGGCATGCAAATCTCTGGGAAAGTGTACTACACCCAGTACATTGATGCAATCGTCAGAAAAAGCCCATCAAAGTCTTTAGATTGCGGACACTCGGTATGTCGATGAATACACACTTGAACGTCTACAGGTGTAAAGTAGAGAGCATATTTTGTGGTTGCATCATTGTCTAGTTCAGCAACTCAAACACCCAGGAATGAAGGAGATTACAAAAAGTAGTGAAGGCTGCCCGGTCCATCACATGAACTGATCTCCCCACCACTGATGGGATCTAGGGGAGGCAGTGCCTCAAAACGTCATCAAGGACCCACACCACCCTGGCCACACACTCATTTCATGCCTGCCATCGAGAAGAAGTTACACTGAAAACTGGCCTCAAGATTCAGGATCAACTCTTCCCAACAATCAGCAGGCCATTAAACACTGCAAACACCAACTAAATTTCAAACTACAAACTGGCTTGGTTACACTAGGGATTTTTAGTTTTTATTTTATTTTGCACTATATTGTATTTTTTTAAATTTAGTGAACGGCTTGTTTATTATGTTATCTATTGAATACTGTATTTACAAACCTGCTGTGATGCTGAGAATTTCATTGTTCCATGTGGCACATTTGACAATCAAACACCCTTGACCCTTTGAAAAGCAGTGTTGAGGCTCTGCCAGGCTCTGCTATAATCTCATAAAGTGGCAGAGTGGGCCTAAGGGAGTGCCTGACCCACACCAGCTTTCATTCTTCTAATGAGTCAGGTAACATTCATGTCAAAAGTTACTATTGTCCGGAAATTGAAACGGATTATCCGTGAAATGAGAACAAGTGCGAGATTGAATATTCTGCAAAGAGAGACTTACAAGTTGATACCTCAAACCTTCTTTCCTTCCACAAAGCACCGGAAAGGAGCATGATGATGTACGCTCTAGTTTCCAGCACTCTCACAATACTCAAGAAACTTGTAGAAAGGAACTGCAGATGCTGGTTTACACCAAAGAAAGATGCAAAATGCTGGATTAACTCAGCGGAACAGGCAGCATCTCTGGAGAGAAGAAATGGGTGACGTTGCAGGTCAAGACCCTTCTTCAGAATGTCTTCAGAATTCAGAGTTGTCACCCATCTCTCCCGAGATACTTCCAGCATTTTGTATCTTTTTCAAGAAACTTGACAGCAACAAAGTAAAAACAACCAACTTGATTTGGTCTCCACCACCCTAAATTTGCCTAAATTCCAGCAAAATTGCACCATGGTTGGAGGCATGCCATCGTAAAATGCACTACAGTTACCTACTGACAACACACTCAACTTTATAACCATATAACCATATAACAATTACAGCACGGAAACAGGCCTTCTCGGCCCTTCCAGTCCGTGCCGACCATTTGTTTTCCCCTAGTCCCAACTACCTGCACCCAGACCATACCCCTGCATTTCCTTCCCGTCCATATACCTATCCACTTTACTTTTAAATGTTAAAATCGATCCTGCCTCCACCACTTCTGCTGGAAGTGGTGGAGGCTTCTTTACTATCAGTAAAGACCAGAGCTAAATGTAAACAACATAATTTGTATTGTAATTGAATAAATAAAAAATGACTAAACACAGTGCTTTTTTCTGATGGCCACTATGATGTACCAGCATCTCTGAAAACATTAAGCCATTTTTTTTCTCTTTTCAGGCAATGTTACACGTTTGTTTATTAATGGTGTTTTTCGGCACCTTTTCGACTAAATACAGTGTACATTGTATGGCTATTTTGGTTTGCAAAGAAATAGGACTTTGCAGTATATTATTCTGAATAGGTCACGGTGGCGCAGCGGTAGAGTTGCTGCCTTACAGCGAATGCAGCGCCGGAGACCCGGGTACGATCCTGATTAAGGGTGCAGTCTGTACGGAGTTTGTATGTTCTCCGTGGGTTATCTCCGAGATCTTCAGTTTCCTCCCACACTCCAAAGGCTTACAGGTTGTAGGTTAATTGGCTTGGTAAATGTAAAAACTGCCCCTTGTGGGTGTAGGATAGTGGTGGTGTGCGGGGATCGCTGGTCGGGGCGGACCCGGTGGGCCGACGGGCTGTATCTGTAAACTAAACTAAACTACAAGGTAATCAAAAATGAATAACTTATCGCCTTCTGAGACACTTTGCAGAAATGTGTTTCTGTGTAATAACGATGAATACAGGCAAATGCTCACAGAGCTGTGTAAAATACTCCTACAGTCATTACGACTCTAACCAGGCCCAGTGCCTAATTACAAAGTAATTAGAAATTGTAAATGAGCAGTTGTTTGCAACCAGCATGCAGAATTAACAAAGTCAGCAACTTTGTTCTATTATCTATTTATGTACTGATGCTACCACCATTCATCTTGTAACAAATGTTTTCCAATGTTCTATTGTTCAATTGACACATTATTTTATTGAATGTAAATGTGCTATGATAAATAAGGCCAATTAACACTCTGATCAGCTTAACCACCCATTAAATACCGTGATTACATGGTAGTTTGGGGAAGAGCAGCATATTTTCAATTAGGCAACATCTGTTTCATGTAATCTGACATTAGTGCATGTATTTTGAAATAATGGTCACACAAAACAAAAACAAGTTAATACAGACTTAGGAGAACATTTCAGAAAATGAAATGTCTTCAATCATCTTCCTAGCCCCAAACATATGATGTGGCTGAATTTTTAGAAATCATGGCAAAGGTGTTCAGGAAAACCCTGGAAGGATTTGAAAGCTGAAGATTTAAATGTTATCAATCTAAAACATTTCATTTTTAAGTCACCCACTGAAAACTGTCCCAAGCTTATACTGTAAATCAGGCTTAAAATATATAACACAGCTGCTATGTTCGTGAAGAAATCACTATATATTGTTCAGCATCCATTCAGGAACACTTACTTCACTTGTCTCTGCATGCTTTTATGGATATTGTGTCGTACATAGTACATACAGTAGATAGAATATAGAACAATACAGCACAGGAACGGGCCCCTCAGCCCACAATGTTTGTGCCAACTGATCTCATTTGCCTGTACATGATCCATATCCCTCTATTCTCTGCACTTCCATCTGCTGATCTGAAAGGCTCTTAAACACCAATATTGTATCTGCCTCCACCACGACCTCTGGCAATGCATTACAGGTCCCCTGTGCAAAAAAAACCTGCCCCATACATCTCTGTTAAACTTTCCCTCTCTAACCTTATAGCTGGTCCCTCTAGTGTTGGACATTTCCATCCTGGGAAAAAGGCTCTGAATTATCTCTGCCTCTCATAATTTTACATAGTTCTATCAAGTTTCTGCTCAACCCTTGACATTCCATAGAAAATAATCCAAGTCAATCCAAACCTTCCCTGTGGCTGACACCTTCTAACCCAGGCAGTATTCTGGTCAACCTCCTCTGCACCCACCCTAAAGCCTGCACATCCTTTCTGCTAGGGGGTGACCAGAACTGCATGTAAGACTCCAAATGCTGCCTAACCAAAGTCCTATAGAGCGGCATCATGACTTCCTGACCCTTCCTGCCCCCGAGCAATGAAGGCAAGCATACCATATGTCTTCCTTTCCATCCTATCTACTTGTGCTGCCACCTTCAGTGAGCAATCAACTTGCACTCTAGGGACCCTCTATGCTGTTGAGGGTTTTGCCATTAACCTTAGATTCTAATCTCCCAAGGTACCTCACACTTGCTTGTATGAAGCAAAGATTTTGAATTTCAATGAAGAACAATCAGAGGCCATCCCAGAAAGGTCCATTTGAGCTGGAGAGGCTATCTGGTGCAGCTGTAGCTCCTACTTTCCTGCTCCACAAAAAATACTTCTGATCTTCCAATCTACCTCACTGAGGCCCTTGTACTTTCTTTATCTCTACTTTCTCTGTTCTGAATCACTATATACGACTGCAACTGAAAAATATATTTAAGGCATTCGACAAAATACATTTATCCTTATTCATGCCAGATGAATAAGATCTTAAGAAGTTTTGTCCAACCTTTTAGAATCTTATATAAACATTACATAAGGGATTTTTGCACTCAGATTAAATTCATAATTGTGATTAACAGTTGCAATAGATATTTATACCTTTAACTATACATTTCTATTGGAAAGATGTAACTTTCTTAATCTCCTCCAAGATGAAACGTCTTTGATGGATGTTTCATTCAAATAATCTCATCCACCTGCAATCCATTGCTATGGCAACACTGTGGGGTGTAGGATTGCAACCTTCATGTGGTCCGCCCTGTTTCGACTAATGCAATCAACTCGACGTGCACAAACGGAAGATCAAATAGAACAAATTGTCTAACAACTTTAGGCTGTGCACGCCACACGAAAGAAGTGATACTATCATCAACGATACTGAGCCGCAAAGTTCTGCAAAACTTTGACCATGGGAACAGCTTCAGTCCTTGTGCCATCAATCAATTCAACGAATGAATGAATGAATGAATGAATGAACACTTTATTGTCCCATGTGACAAGTCCCAGTGAGATTCTTTGATTTGCATCTCCAAGGTATGCAAAGAGTCACCACATAAAGGGTGCTGACAAAGTGACAAAGTATTCCATCCCAGGTCCTCCTTTGTTCTACCCCAACCCTCATGGCGGTCCCCCCACGCCGGGTCCTCTGTTGCCCCCCCCCCCCCCCCCCACGGTGGTTCCCCACGCCAATTGTGGTGGACAGATGCATCTTGAAATTCACAGACTTAGGTGTTTTGTAAATTCTGATACCAGCAGATTGAGGCTTGAAAGAAATTGAAAAATGCTCCAAGGTGCTGTCTGAGGGAATGGCTTGTTATGTAAGTTCCAGGCACAGTATCTCACCTTCTGACATGGTACTGAAGAGGGATTTGAAATAAGGGAGTGTCTATAATAGAGCTAATTCAGAATAATGTTAATGGTGTGGCACGACGTTAAAGATAGAATTCCTTCTAAACAAAAATAGGAAATAGTGGAAATACTCAGCGGCTCAGCCTTGCATGTGGAGAGATATATAATGAGTTAACAATCTGAGTACTTTTCTCAGAACATGGAAAAGTTAGAAAGAAATCATCAGTGAGAGGCTGAAGACAGAGAGTTTGAATGATGCAAATAATAGGCTGGTGGCTGAGGGTGGGTGGTGAAATCTTGTTACAAACGTTCAAGGAATAGCATGTTATCTTCCAGTGAGGCTTGCCGTCGCCTTCACGACTCCACTCAATATAACATTTCAGACAACCAGCCTTTCCAGTTTATGTCAGAACTGAAGAAAGGATGTCAATGTGTTATGTTGTCACAGAGCAACCTCCTGGGCATTTCTGGTGTTCTCTCTTATTCCAAATGTGAAGCTGCTGCAGTGTTTCATATCTCACAGTTCCTGCATTATCACCACTCCTCCCCTCCACCTTCTCATGTCTTCATTCCCCACTCTCTCTGCCAGCTCCAACTAACAAACCCTCACCCTCCCAGCTGGCACAGCAACTACAGTATTTACACCATTCGGTCTCCCTACATCCCCTCTGTTCTCTCTCCTGCCCCTTTTCTCTGCAACCTGAAACATGCTTGCTTTTTCACTTTTTCTCCATCGGAAACATATAAGGTCCTGAAGGATCTTGACAGGATTGTTGCAAAGTTCTTGTAGGAGAATTGAGAACTGAAGGTCACTGTTTCAAAATAAAGGGTCACCGTTTAAGAAATGTAAGGTGACTATTTTTTCTCTCAGAGAGTTAGGGTCTTTGGAACTCTCTTCTGCAAAGGGCAGTGGAAGATTAGATTCTTGCTCTGCTAAGATGTGGAAGAACTCAGGATAGATAGGTATAGAGTTGAGTTTAGAGTCGGATTAGCCACAATATAAATAAATGCCAGAGAGACTTCCTCCACAACTTCTATGTAAAGGGCCTGTCCCACTTTCACAACCTAATTCACCACTTTTTGTACTCGTGGACATTTTTCATCATGCTGGAAACTGCCCCAACCTTCTTGATGCCACGGGTACCTACGACTAGCATCACCTACGACCTACCTACGACCTTGTGACCACCATGCTGCGAGTATGAGTCAAGGGCAAACTCGGCAGAGGTCGTGAATTAGGTCGTGAAAGTGGGACAGGCCCTTTAGTAAGATAAAATTGCAAGATCAATGTTGATGTCAATAACTTAGAGTCATACAGTGATACAGCATGGAAACAGACCCTTCGGCCTAACTTGCCCACACCGGCAACATGTCCCATCTACACTAGTCCCTCCTGCCTGTGTTGGGTCCATATCCCTCCAAACCTGTCCTATCCATGTACCTGTCTAACTGTTTCATAAACATTGGGATAGTCCCAGCCTCAACTACCTCCTCTGACAGCTCTTTCCATATATCCACCACTGTTTGTGTGAAAAAGTTACCCCTCAGATTCCTGTTAAATAGAAACATAGAAAATGGGTGCAGGCCATTCGGCCCTTCGAGCCTGCACCGCCATTCAATACGATCATGGCTGATCATCCAACTTAGTATCCTGTACCTGCCTTCTCTCCATACCCCCTGATCCCTTTAGCCACAAGGGCCACATCTAACTTCCTCTTAAATATAGCCAATGAACTGCCCTCAACTACCTTCTGTGGCAGAGAATTCCACAGATTCACCACTCTCTGTGTGAAAAATGTTTTTCTCATCTCGGTCCTAAAAGACTTCCCCCTTATCTTTAAACTGTGACCCCTTGTTCTGAACTTCCCCAACATCGGGAACAATCTTCCTGCATCTAGCCTGTCCAACCCCTTAAGAATTTTGTAAGTTTCTATAAGATCCCCCCTCAATCTTCTCAATTCTAGTGAGTACAAGCCGAGTCTATCCAGTCTTTCTTCATATGAAAGTCCTGACATCCCAGGAATCAGTCTGGTGAACCTTCTCTGTACTCCCTCTATGGCAAGAATGTCTTTCCTCAGATGTGGAGACCAAAACTGTATGCAATACTCCAGGTGTGGTCTCACCAATACCCTGTACAACTGCAGTAGAACCTCCCTGCTCCTACACTCAAATCCTTTTGCTATGAATGCTAACATACCATTCGCTTTCTTCACTGCCTGCTGCACCTGCATGCCTACTTTCAATGACTGGTGTACCATGACACCCAGGTCTCGTTGCATCTCCCCTTTTCCTAATCGGCCACCATTCAGATAATAGTCTACTTTCCTGTTTTTGCCACCAAAGTGGATCTCACATTTATCCACATTATACTGCATCTGCCATGAATTTGCCCACACACCCAACCTATCCAAGTTACCTTGCATCCTCCTCACAGCTAACACTGCCCCCCAGCTTCGTGTCATCGGCAAACTTGGAGATGTTGCATTCAATTCCCTTGTCCAGATCATTAATATATATTATAAATAGCTGGGGTCCCAGCACTGAGCCTTGCGGTACCCCACTAATCACTGCCTGCCATTCTGAAAATTACCCGTTTACTCCTACTCTTTGCTTCCTGTCTGCCAGCCAGCTCTTTATCCACATCAATACTGAATCCCCAATACCATGTGCTTTAAGTTTGCATACTAATCTCTTATGTGGGAATCTTTTCCCCTTCACCTTAAACCTATGTCCTCTGGTCCTCAATTCACCCACTCTGGGGGCAAGAGCCTCTGTGCATCTATGTGATCTATTCCTCTCATGATTTTACACACCTCTATAAGATGACCCCTCATCCTGTTCTCCAAGGAATGGAGTCCCAGTCTACTCAACCTCGCCCTATAGCTCACACCCTCTAGTCCTTGTACAATACTGTAAGACACATTTCTGGATAAAGTTTGAAATGGCTGAAATGGTTCTAGGACACACTTACACACTAGATCACACACATTCCAGATTGTGGTCACTCCAAGTCATGCAGCTACGCACTAAAAATGCTTCACTTTAAAGAGATTTTTACCTCTTTATCGTGCTTTACCTTATATACGTTTTCTGGTAAATTACCTATAATATCGTAATTTCACCAAAAAAATAGAAGAAAATCCATTTAAGAAACAGCTCTAGTCTCTAATGACTTGATAGAATTTTAATTCCCAACTGTCTATTGTGAATAAATGAATGATACTTTATGTCACAGTGAGAGTCTATGTTTTGCGTACGTGAGGTATGCAAAGAGTGGCCACATAGAGGGCACTGACAAAGGTACAAAGTATCAGATGTACTCATAAATTATTTTGAAAGTTTCTCGAACTTTGTAAACTTAATGTGATAATCTTAAGATACGATCAATGGTAAAAAAAAAACACTATCTGCAAGATACAATGCAGTGATTAATACATTTCTGCAGCAAACTGTTTTATTGCTTTCAGGTAACCAAAACAAATGCTGTGTCAGGTTCATTTCATGGATATTTGTTATAGACCACCATATTTATTGAACTGCCTTGGCATACAGTGGCTTGAATTTACTACTTCAAGATTTTTAGCCCAGTATTGACTATGGGAAATGGCAAGAGTAGTCAAACAGTTTATTTACTTTAGCTTACAACCCAACGGGATGAATGTTGAGGGTACACAAAAGGCTGGAGAAACTCAGCGGGTGCAGCAGCATCTAAGGAGCGAAGGAGATAGACGACGTTTCGGGTCGAGACCCTTCTTCAGACGTTGATTTCTCTAACTTCAAGTCACCCTTGTCCGTCTCCCCCCACTCTAGATCTCCCACTAGTTTCACTGTCCTCCTTCCTCTACTCCGGCTCGTCATTATTTAATATCCCGCCCACACTGGTGGTGCCGTCCGTAAAGAGGATGTTTCCTTTTGATTGGACTTGGAAGATACAGCATGGGAACAGGTCCTTCAGCCCACCAAGTCCACCCTGTACATCCATCACCCATTCACACTAGTTTTATGTAATCCTACTTCTGTGCCCACTTCCAACATGCTTAGGCAATTTTCAGAGGCCAATTAATCTACAAACCCTCACGGCTTTGATATGAGGGAGGAAACAAGGGAACCCGGAGCAAACACACGTGGTCAGAGGGAGAAGGTGTAGACTCCATACAGATAGCACCCGAAGTCAGGAGCTGTGAAGCAGCAGCTCTGCATGGAAGGGTCCAAATCAAAGTCTCAAAATAAAGGACGTTCATTTAAGACTGATTTGAGGAAGGATTCTTTTCTCCCAGAGTTATGAGTCTTTGGAGCTCGTTGCCACAAAGAGCTGTTGGGACAGTTATTGAGCATAATTAAGGCTGGGAGAGATCGATTTTAAGGATCAGGAGGAAAATATAGGGAAGTGATTGAGGAACCCTACCGAATGGCACAGCAGGCTCGAAGGGGTGAATGGCCTATTCCGGTTCCCAAATTTCATGGCTTTACACAGTGCCAGCCCCTTAGAATGCTATATTTATCACAAAGATTACATCTCATCCTAGTACAACACGTTATAAATAATTGATGTTATCATCTTTCCCCTTTGCATCCTCCACACTGAATAATCCACTTTGTAAATATTATAAAACATTCTGAATTATGAAAGCAGAAAATTCAGTCAATATTGTCCCGTTGTCCATGATAGCCTTTGTAATCCCTCCTCTACCCTGTTCTGCATCAAAAGCTACCTTGTTAGTTAGTTTAAGAAGGAACTGCAGATGCTGCAAGAATCAAAGGCAGACAAAAATGCTGGAGAAACTCAGCGGGTGAGGTAGCATCTATGGAGCGAAAGAAAAGGTGACGTTTCGGGTTGAGACCCTTCTTCGGTTATAGTTTAGTCATTTTTTCCCCCGATGCCAAATGGACTAAATTCTACCACTGGATTACATTTGACTCTCACTGTAATATAACGATGAATTGTTGTTGATCTATCCCTGTTATACGACTTGGCTCTTACTCTAGTACATTCTGAGTTACACCAGTTCTCATAATGCAATATAACAAATCATTGGTTGTGGATAAGATGGTGTCACAATTACCATGGAGTATCCAGGCCAGGGCTTCAAAAGTCCCTCATCTGAGACTTCAAGTGCAGTAATGAATGTCCGTTGCATTGTCCATGGTGTTGGCTTTCTAAATGAGGTCCTAAACCTAGCACCCATACTTTCTTGGAAGGACGTACAAGATATATTGTAAAGGGCTCACAATTGATCATAACATGTTGATCTGTAATTATCTCGTAAGCAAAATCATTACAACAGGTTATCTGGTTGTAATCACATTGTTACTGTGGAATATTGCTATGCACAAACTGTCGGCAAACAGTGTAAAAATAAAGACACAAAGTGCTGGAGTAACTCAGTGGGTCAGGCAGCATCTCTGGAGAACATGAGGTGATGTTTCTGGTCAATAGACACTAGACAATAGGTGCAGGAGTAGGCCATTCGGCCCTTCGAGCCAGCGCCGCCATTCACTGTGGTCATGGCTGATCATCCACAATCAGCACCCTGTTCCTGCTTTCACCCCATATCTCTTGACTCCACTATCTTTACGAGCTCTGTCCTACTGCCTCTTGAAAGCATCCAGAGTATTGGCCTCCACTGTCTTCTGAGGCAGAGAATTCCACAGATTCACTACTCTCTGGGTGAAAGCGCTTTTCCTCATCTCCGTTCTAAATGGCTTTCCCCTCATTCTTAAACTGCGGCCCCTGGTTCTGGACTCCCCCAACATCGGGAACATGTTTCCTGCCTCTATCGAATCCAAACCCTTAATAATCTTATATGTTTCAATAAGATCCCCTCTCATCCTTCTAAATTCCAGAGTATACAAGCCCAGCCGCTCTATTCTCTCAACATATGACAGTCCCGCCATCCTGGGAATTAACCTTGTGAACCTACGCTGCACTCCCTCAATAGCAAGAATGTCTTTCCTCAAATTTGGAGACCATAATTGCACGCGATAATCCAGGTGTGGTTTCACCAGGACCCTGTACAACTGCAGAAGGACCTCTTTGCTCCCATACTCAACTCCTCTCGTTATGAAGGCCAACATTCCATTTGCTTTCTTCACTGCCTGTTGTACCTGTATGCTTACTTTCAGTGACTGATGAACAAGGACCCCCAGATCTCATTGCACATCCCCTTTTCCCAACTTGACACCATTCAGATAACAATCTGCCTTCCTGTTTTTGCCACCTAAGTGGATAGCCTCACATTTATCCACATTAAACTGCATCTGCCATGCATCTGCCCACTCACCCAACCTGTCCAATACACATTGCATCCTCATAGCATCCTCTTCACAGTTCACACTGCCACCCAGCTTTGTGTCATCTGCAAATTTGCTAACCCCTTCAACTAAATCATTAATGTATATTGTTACTAGCTGCGGTCCCAGCACCGAGCGTTGCGGTACCCCACTAGTCATGACCCTTCTTCAGACTGATTGTAGGTGCGGAAAGAAAGCTGGAAGAGATGAGGTACTGGACATAGCCTGGCAGGTGATAGGTTGATACACGTGAGGGGGGAGGTTAACACTGGTAAGATCCATAAACTGGATTGACCTGATAGACTCATTGTTTCTGCCAGCTCCTGCCCCAAGGAACTCATGTCCAAAAACATTGATGCCATCCTATTCCCACCCTTGTCCCCTTGTCCAGTCAGTTCTGACCTGCATTTGAGACACATCACATGCCCTTCACATTTTCAATAACGTTTAGCTTCCAGGCTCCTTTTGCCTAATTTTTGTCATTGGCATCCAGGCCCTTTACCCCTCCATCCCCCACCAGGAAGGTCTTGGGACCCTATGGTTCTTCCTTGGACAGAGACGCATCAGTTTCCCCCGACTAATATTCTCCTCAACCTGGCGGAACATGTTCTCACCCTTAATAACTTCTCCTTTGACTCCTCTCACTTTCTCCAAGTTAAAGGTGTAACCATGGGCATTTGCATGGACCCCAGCTATGCCTGCGTTTTTGTCGGTAATTTGAACAGTCCTTGTTCCAAACATACTCTGGCCTTTGCCCATCCCTTTCTCCACTACATTGATGACTGCATTGGGGCTGCCTCCTGCACCCATGCAGAACTCATTGATTTCATTCACTTTTACTACTAACTTCCACCTTGCCCTGAAATTCACTTGGACTATCTGACACCTCTCTCCCCTTTCTGGATTACCTGTCGCCATCACAAGGGACAGACTATTGACTGACGTCTATTGCAAACCTACCAACTTCCACAGTTATCTGGACTACACTTTCTCCCACCTGGCCTCTTGCAAATACATTATCCCCTACTCACGATTTCATAACTTCCTGTTGGATCTGCTCCCAAGATGCGGCTTTCCCCCAGCCGTCATAGAAGGATCCCTCACCCGTGACTCCTCTGTGTCCCGTAGTTCTGCTCGCACTCCATTTCCCCCCAAACGGAAGAAGAAGAGTTCCCTTGGTCCTCACCTCTCTTCCCACCAGCTTCCACATCCAATACGTCATCCTCCAACATTTCCGTCACCTCCAACATGATCCCAACTGGTGTTTCCAATGTGGCCTGCTGTACATCGGTGAGACCAAGTGTAGACTCGGCGACCGTTTCACAGGGCACTTGCACTCGTTCTGCTCAGGACTACTGGGCCTCCCAGTTGCTGACCATTTTAACTCTTCCCATTCCCATACTAACCTTTCTGTCCTGGGCCTCCTGCATTGCCAGAGTGAGACCACATACAAACTGCAGGTTCAACACCTCATATTCCGCTTGGGTAACTTGCATTCTATGAATGGTATGTACCTTGAATTCTCCAATTTTAGATAACTACAAAACCCTCCCCCGCTCCCTTCACCCTCCCCTCCCGAAAGGTTCACATATCAAAACTCTTCAATCCTTTTGTCTCACCTTCTGTCTTTTCATCTTTGGCTTTTGCCACCATCTGCCTATAAAAAACTTCCCTCTGTGTCAATGAATAGGCTTTGTCCAGCCCCTCCTGTTCCAGCTGTCTCACCCACCCCAACCACACAATCAGTCTGAAGAAGTGTCCCGACCATCGTTCTCCAGCGATGCTGCTTGACCCACTGAGTTCAGTAGTTTAGTTTTGTTTAAGTTTAGTTGAGAGATACTTTGTGGAACCAGGCCCTTCAGCCCACCAATTCATGCCGACCAACGATCACCCTGTATACTAGTTCTATTCTACACACTAGGGACAATTTACAGAAGCCAATTAACCTACAAACCTGCAGGTCTTTGCAATATGTGAGGAAACTGGAGCACCTGTAGAAAACCTACACAGTCACAGGGAGAACGTACAAAGTCCATACAGACAGCAGCCATTAACCAGGATTGAACCCAGGTCTCTGTGACATAAGTGGCTTCCTCTGCGCCACTGTGCTGCCCAGCTAGTTACTCACGCACTTTGTTTATTGTTTTCATAAACCAGCATCTGTAGTTCTTTGTATCTACATTTTACTGTCAACAGCGAGTTGGCTTCAACAAATGTTTTTTTGACAATGAAGTGGTTTGGAATGTGTGAGATGGCAGTGTGGTGTTGTGTAAATTACTGCCTTCCAGCCATTCTGACTATAATACACTAATCTAAGACTGAATTACTTCTGATCTTCCTCTCTTCAACATGTTGGCCACTTGTGAATGAAAAAAATACTTGTTTACTAATGGTAGACACAAAATGCTGGAGTAACAGCGGGACAGGCAGCATCTCTGGAGAGAAGGAATGGGTGGTGTATCGGATCGAGACCCTTCTTCAGACTCGTTTACTAATCACAGAAGTTCAGTGAGACATGATCGATATTTCTTTTAAAGCTTAGAGACTCAAGTACTCTCATAATTATCTGTTCAAACACAATCATTGCTTTGTTTAGCCACACTGGGTCTGACTAGCACACCTGAAATCAAGAGGTTTTCTGAGTTTATTCCATCAAAGATTGCCATTAAGTTGTACACATGCAATAATATCTAACAGATCAGTGATAGCTCAGCAGTGTTTGCACTTAAAATCTTACAAATCAATGAGGCTACACTGCCAACCCTTAACAAATTGGGGTTTGGTTAAATGATAAAATTTCAAACCTGGAGTATAATACAGATAAGTGTGAGGTATTGCATTTTGGGTGTGCACGGTTGGGCCCTGGGGAGTATTGTAGAACAGAAGGATTTGGGAGTACAGGTACATGGTTCACTAGAAGTGCGCCACAGATAGATAGGGTGGTCAAGGGACAAGAGTTTTATTGTCAGATGTCCCAATGAAATTCCTACTTGCAGCAGCACAACAGAATATGTAAACAGAGTACACTGTAAACAATAGAATAACCAAGAAAAAAAAGTTTAGTGTGTATATATACACATTCATAATAATTTATATTTTATATTAAAGAAGGCTTAAGCTTAGGCGATGTTTTTGGCGACTACAGGTGCCTAGGCTGTCGCCACATGGTTGCGGGGTGATGCATGTATGGTCGTGAGTAGTCTCTTCAAGTCGCCTAAAAAGTCGTAACATTTTTCTGGTTCACGCTGGATTTTGAAATGTTCAAAACCTTTCGGCGACTGTGGGCCTGACGTAGCTTGATGTAGCTTGGCTTTCCCTGTTGACGCAGGTTGTTGGCAGGTGACATTGGTTGTTGGTTGTTACCCGGTGCTGACTTTGGTGAATTCCATTGGCGACTACCTACGTCAACCGGCGACAGGTACCGGCGACTGAATTGTCTTCAGTTGTCGCCGACAGGGTCGTTACTTGTCGTAGCTTGTCGCGGCTGGACGTAGGTTGACTTTGGTTGTCGTAGGTTGTCGCCTGTGTGGTCGTAGGTTATCGTAGGTGTGGTCGTTGGTGGACGTCATAATGGGTCGCTGGTTGTCGGTAGCTTGCCGTAGCTTGACGTTGACTAGGTGGTAGCTTGTCATAGACATTGTCGTAGGGATGGGTCCAGTTGCCGCTTTTTCAGCAACCTGCTACGACTGCGACAGTCGCCAGTAGTCGCCAAAAAAATCGTCTAAGTGGGACAGGCCCTTGAGGTACATTAGCCTTCATCAGTCAGGGTATTGAATATAAAAGTTGGGTTGTTACAAGATGTTGGTGAGGCCACACTTGGAGTACTGTGTTTAGTTTTGGATCGTCCTTCTAGAGGAAAGATGTCATTAGGCTGGAAAGAATGTAGAGAGGATTCACGAGGACATTGCCAGGACATAAGGTGCTGGGCTACATGGAGAGGTTGGGCAGGCTAGGACTTTATTCCTTGGAGTGCAGGAGGCTGAGGGGTAATCTTATGGATAGGTCATGAGGTCATAAGTGATAGGAGTAGAATTAGGCCATTCGGCCCATGAGGTCTACTCCGCCATTCAATCACGGCTGACCAATCTCTCCATCTTAACTCCATTCGCCTGCCTTCTCCCCATAACCTCTGACACCTGTACACATCAAAAATCTATCTATCACAAAGTGAATAAAATCTATATCGATGTGTATAAATTCATGAGAGGAATAAAAAGGGTAAATGCAGAGTCTTTTACCCAGGATAGGGGAATCAAAACCATGGTGGTCATGTGTTTAAGGTGAGAGGGGTAAGATATATGAACCTGAATGGCATTTCTTTCACTCAGAGGCTAGTGGGTTTATGTAATAAGCTGCCAGAGGAGATAGTTGAGGCAGATACTAGAACAGCATTTGATAGACACTTGGATAGGTATATGGATAGGAAAGGTTCAGAGTGAAATGGGCCCAATGTAGGCAAATGGGACTAGCTTAGATGAGGCAGCTTGGTTTGCATGGATGGGTTGGGCCAAAGGGCCTGTTTCCGTGCTGAATGACTCTACGATTCCAACCCAACATCTTCTTGGTTTCATAGGCACAAAACAGGGAGCAGACAGCCATTGTTCACTCAGAAAGTAGGTTGGTCATTTGAATATTTTCATGAGGTTGAAAATCGCTAGCTGTGTAACGACAAGTGAGAGAGGGATGGAAACAGCCACAGCAGCCCCACGGACTGAAGAGAAGAGGTTTCGAGCAGAAATATGTAACAACAACGCCAAAGGCAGCAAACATGTCAAGACAAATAAAGAGGGCTCGTTTACAATGAAGCACAGAATCTTGCAATTTCCAAAGGCTACGGAATGTAGACACATAGCCCTATCAAAATATCACTAAGCAACAATTTCTCATACTTAATGATTTGTTCTGTCAACTGTATGCCTACATTATAGCACTATACGCCACTGAATGAATGTAGCCACTGTTAACTCATCACAGTGCTATTTGCTGGTTGAAAATCCCCATGCTAAATCCGACCCCCCACTGTAATTCCCACAGGAACAAGAGATCAGGACATGCTATTCCTTTGAAAAGCACATACTAGCACACTGTTTAGAAGATTATCGCTTAAAAGTTCATCTCTCATCAGTAGTGCTAATTGGGTGAGACCATAGAGACAATGTGTTGCATGTTGCCTCTGAAAGTAATTCTATTGTGAAATGTGTTTTGGAGACATGCAACAGTGCAGCTAGGGATGTATCTCATCAAAACTCTTAAGAAACCTATGATACACTAAAAACTACGAAAAATCACTAATTAAACTATCAATTAATGTTAAGACATACATATTTTAGATCTCCAAAGTAAATTCACTTCTAGTCTTGCTTTTGATTTAGGTTTTGGGTGAGTTGGAAAATTTAACACATAAAGTTCCTTTGCTTCTTCTCATATCTTGATTATGATAGATCAGGAATCAAGGAGGAGCTTTAAATAATGAATATTGCAAGTAATCATATCACTGCCATGGCACGGCAACACTGCAACAGGGAGAGTGGGCAGAGAACAGAAGCAATCAACCATTTGTCAAATCAGTAAGAAAATTCAAAACTCTAAATGAGACCCACACATGAGCAAGAAAAAGAGAGCTACCTAGAACTTAGAGCCAGAGTGATACAGTGTGGAAACAGGCCCATCTGCCCAACTTGCCCATACCGGCCAACTTGTCCCAGCTACACTAGTAGCCCATGTTTGGTCCATATTCCTCTAAACCTTTCCTACCCATGTACACATCCAAGTGTCTTTCAAATGCTGTAATTGCATGTGCTGCAACTAGCACCTCTGCCAGCTTCTTCCTTATACCAATGTTTCATATACCCACCATCCTCATGTTCCCATTTCATCCTGGGGATTTAATCAGCGCAGTTCTAGAGCCCCAACACCTCTTCCCTCTCAATCTCAAACTACCCCTGCATATCAGTATTCTCCATACACATCTCGCTGCCCTCCATGTCCTTCTCCTTGGTGAAAACAAAGCTCTTGTCAAGTACCTCACCTACATCCCCAGACCCCAAAAACAAATTGTTTAAGAAGGAACTGCAGATGCTGGAAAATCGAAGGTAGACAAAAATGCTGGAGAAACTCAGCGGGTGAGGCTATTTTTGTAGTGAAGGAATAGGCAACGTTTCGGGTCTGAAGAAGGGTTTCGACCCGAAACATTGCCAATTTCCTTCGATACATAGATGCTGCCTCACCCGCTGAGTTTCTCCAGCATTTTTGCCTACCCACAAAACAAATTCCTCCTTTATCCACGAATGGTCCTCCTCGCTCCCTGGTTACCCTCTGGTTTTTAATCTGGCTATAAAAAGTTTGGGATTTTCATTTTGATGTAAATAAAATAGAGAGAGTACAGAGGAGATTTACTAGAATGTTGCCTGGGTTCCAGCAACTAAGTTACAGAGAAAGGTTGAACAAGTTGGGTCTTTATTCTTTGGAACGCAGAAGGTTAAGGGGAGACTTGATTGAGGTCTTTAAAATAATGAATGGGATAGACAGAGTTGATGTGGATAAGCTTTTCCCATTGAGGGTAGGGAAGATTCAAACAGGAGGGCATGACATGAGAATTAAGGGACAGAAGCTTAGGGGTAACATGAGGGGGAACTTCTTTACTCAGAGAGTGGTGGCTGTGTGGAATGAGCTTCCGGCAGAAGTGGTGGAGGCAGGATCGATTTTAACATTTAAAAGTAAAGTGGATAGGTATATGGACGGGGAGGGAATGGAGGGGTATGGTCTGAGTGCAGGTAGATGGGACTAGGGGAAAATAAATGGTCGGCACGGATTGGAAGGGCCGAGAGGGCCTGTTTCCGTGCTGTAATTGTTATATGGTTATATTATATGTTGAAAAGACTTTCGAGCAGAATTAGGCCATTTGGCCCATCGAGACTCCACCATGGCTGATCTATCTTCCAGAGCAGCCTACCATGTGGAACCTTGTTGAATGCTTTGCTGGTCATTTATCCTCCCATCTGTCTTTCCCTCTCATCCCCATTCTCCTGCCTTCTCCCAGTAACCTCTGACAGAATTGCGAATCAAGAACCTATCAATCTCCGCTTTAAAAATACCCAAAGACTTGGCCTCCACAGCTGAATGTGCCAATGAATTCCACAGATTCACCGTGCTCTGGCTGAAGAAACTCCTCCTCATCTTTCTAAGGATACATCCTTTTATTCTGAGGCTGTGCACGGCAGTCCTGTTTTCTCCCCGCAACGGGAAATATTCTCTCCACATATCCACTCTGGCAAGCCTTTCATTATTTTGTCTTTAATGGATTCTCCAAAGCCATTGCGTGGTCCCCTTTGTCGGTGAACCAGTTTCAACCATATTCTCAGGCAGGGCCTTATAATCATTCCCGCTCTCAGGGTGAAAATGTCCCAATCAGATCCCCTCTAAATCTCTTCCCCCTTACCCTAAACCGATGCTCTTTAGTTTTATCTACCATTGATGGGGTGAAATAGTTCCTGCAGTCACACCTACCCATATCATCATAATTTTATAGACCTTATTTGTGCCCCCTCTCAGCCTCCTCCATGGAGAAAACACCCAGTTTCTCCAGTCTCTTCCCATTAATGTCACAAGCTTCATCCTGGTGAATCTCCTCTTCACCCTCACTAGTGAACGAATGAATACTTTATTGTCACATGTGACCAGTCACAGTGAAATAGTCACCACATAAAGGGTGCTTACAAGGTTACAAGTATCTGTGCCAGGTCCCCCTTTGTTCTCTCCTCTCCCCCCCCCCCCCCATGGCGGTCCCCCCACGCTGGGTCCTCCTTTGTTCTTTCTCCCAGCAGCAGCGTCCTCACATCCACGTGTCTGTCCTCGTCCGTCAGTCTGCACCGAACACTCCACGTTTGCTGTCGGGTCCTCTCTGGACGTCTCCGTGACGGCGACCCAGACCTCAGTGACCGGACTTTGGTGACCCATGGGCTGTCCATGGGCTCCATCGACCTCCGAGGATCCACCAACCCCCGAGGCTCCACCAACTCCGAGGCTCCACCTCCACTGCGAGGCTCCACCTCCACTGCGAGACTCCACCTCCACTGCGAGGCTCCGCCGCCACTGCGAGGCTCCGCCGCCACTACGAGGCTCCACCTCCACTGCGAGGCTCCACCAACCCCCGAGGCTCCACCTCCACTGCGAGGCTCCGACGCCACTGCGAGGCTCCACCTCCACTACGAGGCTCCACCTCCACTGCGAGACTCCACCAACCCCCGAGGCTCCACCAACTACGAGGCTCCACCTCCACTGCGAGGCTCCACCAACCCCCGAGGCTCCACCTCCACTGCGAGGCTCCACCTCCACTGCGAGGCTCCACCAACTCCCGAGGCTCCACCTCCACTGCGAGGCTCCACCTCCACTGCGAGGCTCCACCAACTACGAGGCTCCACCTCCACTGCGAGGCTCCACCTCCACTACGAGGCTCCACCTCCACTGCGAGGCTCTACCAACTACGAGGCTCCACCTCCACTGCGAGGCTCCGCCTCCACTGCGAGGCTCCGCCTCCACTGCGAGGCTCCGCCTCCACTGCGAGGCTCCACCTCCACTGCGAGGCTCCACCCCCACTGCGAGGCTTTGGCTCCGACCCCCGAGGCTTTAGCGACCCGCGAGGCCCGGGCTCCAGCCCGCGAGGCGTCTGCCACCGTGTCCTTCCGGAATGCTATCATATTTTTCTATAATGTGGTGACCAGAATTGCATGCAGTGCTCCAGCTGAGATCTGACCAATGTTTTGTGAAGTTCGAATATAACCTCCATATTTCTGAATTCAATGCTAGAAATAATAAAGGCCAGTATTCCATATGCCCTGTTAACTATTTTGACCACCTATGTTGCCACCTTCAAGGATCTATGGACTTCTGTTCCTTAACACTCCCTGAGGCCCTACTTTTCATGACTTATGTTCTAATCTCATTACTGCTCACAAAGTGCATCATCCCACATATATCTGGATTCACCCGTACAGTCATCATTAAGTACGGGTAAGATGTCAGCAGACTGGAGGGTGGCAAATGTTGTGCCTCTATTCAAGGGCTGCAGGAAAAATGCTGGGATCTACAAGTCAGTGAGCTAAACATCTGTAGTTGGTAAGTTACTAGAGTATTCTGAGGGATAGGTTATACGGGCATTTGGATGGGCAAGGGCTGATTAGGGACAGTCAGCATGGGTTTGTATGTGGGAGGTCGTGTCTCACAAATCTGATTGAGTTTTTTGAAGACGTGACCAAAAAGGTCGATGAGGGCAGAGCTGTAGATGTTGTGCACATGGACTTCGGTAAGGCGTTGGACAAGGTGCCACATGGTAGGCTGCTCTGGAATGCTAGATCACATGGGATCCAAGGTGAGATAGCTGAATGGATAGAAAATTGGCTCCATGGAAGGAAGCAGAAGGTGATGGTGGAAGGTTGTTTTGGGACTGGAGGCCTGTGACTGGTGGTGTGCCTCAGGGTTTGGTGCTTCTCATCCATATTAATGATAGGATGAGAGCGTACAAGGCATGATTAGTAACTTTGCAGATGACACTAAAGTGGGTGATATTGTAGATAGTGAAGATGGTTGACAAAAAATGCAGAATGATCTTGATCGGTTGGGCAAGTGGGTTGAGGTATCCTTAATGGAGTGTAATACAGATAAGTGTGAGGTATTTCATTTTTGGAAGGCAAACCAGGCCAGGACCTACGCTCTGGGGAGTGTTGTAGAGCAGAGAGATCTAGTAGTGCAGGTTCTTTGAATGTGGCATCACAGGCAGATTGTGCGATCAAGAAGGCTTTCGATACATTGGCCTTCATCAGTCAGCGCACTGAGTATAGAAGTTGGGAGGTCATGTTACAATTGTACAAGACAATGGTGAGGCCACATTTTGAGTATTTTGTTCAGTTTTGGTCACCCTATTACCATTGTTAAGCTGGAAAGGGTGCAGAGAAGATTTATGAGGATATCACCAAGACTCGAGGGCCTGAACTATTGGGAGAGATTGAGCATGCTAGAACTTTATTCCTTGGAGCGCAAGAGGGTGAAGGGTGATCTTACAGAGACGTGTAAGATCATGTGAGGAATAGATAGGGCAAATACAGAGTCTTTTACCATGAGAAGTGCAATCACGAACCAAAGGACAAAGGTTAAGGTGCGGGAAGAAAGATTTAATTGGAACACTGAAGGGCACCTGCTTTACTCAAAGGGCTGTAGGTGTGTGGAACAAGCTGTCAGAGGTGGTCAGTGAGGCAGGTATTATCACAATGTTTAAACAACATTTAGCCAGACATAGGCTGGTGGGACTAATGTAGATGGGGGCATGTTGCTCAGCATGGGCAAGTTGGGCTGAAGGGCCTGTTTCCAAGCTTTATGACTCTACAGCTCCCTTAATAGAATTTCCATTATTCCACGATTCATCTACCCATGATTTCCATGCATCAGGGCTATCTAACTGTGGCCATTTGAATGTCCAGGTTGGCAGCCAAGTTACTGCCCCTTCCCAAAGCCACACTGACCTGTCTGTCCTCGTTCTCCTCCGCTGCCAAGGCGAGGCCCAGGGCTAAATGCAGACAGGGCCTCATTTTCCATCTGGGTAGTCTACAAGTCTGAAGACTGAACTTTCCAAATATAGATACCTCACACTTCCTATATACTCTGTTCTTCACACATCCATTTCTTCCCACCTCACTTCCTAGCCGCCAATCACCCGAATTCTTCCCCCACATACTTTTCCCATTGGATGCCCGTCCCTGCCTACTGCTCGCCTCTCCGCTCCCTATTCTCATCCCATCGACCACCATCCCTTCAATGGGCAGTTCCATACTTCACCTTCCTTTCCCATCAGATTCCAGAATGTACAGCCTTTAGTTCTCCACTTAACACCTCCCAGCTTTTCCTGTATCTCCACCCTTTCCTCCCCCACCTGACTGTGACTGCCAACCCAGCTTTCCTCACCTGCATCCACCTATTGCTCGCTTGCCAGATCTTGCCTTGCCCCTTCTCCTACCTCTTTAAACTAGCTACTTCCCCTCTTTCACTCTAGATGAAGGGTCTTGACCCAGGACACCGTCTTCTCCACAGATGCTGCCGGACCCACTGCGTTCCCCCTGCTGGTCTCCTTCCCCCCCCCCCCCATCTGCAGTCTCTTGTGCCTACATGACTGTCTTAGGCAGCAAGTTATCTTCTCACACAGGTGCTGATCCATTCATCACAGCCACTTATCAAACTGTCTTGCCTGCGACTGACTCTCTTGCATTTGGTCAGTCTGCAACCCAGTGGTATGGACATTGACTTCTCAAATTTCAGGTAGTCCCTGCTTTCTCCTCCCCTTCTCAGCTCTCCCTCAGCCCACTGGCTCCACTTCTTCCTTTCTTCTTCCCGTCCCCCCCACCCTCACATCAGTCTGAAGAAGGGTCTCGACCCGAAACGTTGTCTATTTCCTTTGCTCCATAGATGCTGCCTCACCCGCTGAGTTTCTCCAGCATTTGTGTCTATCCTCTTGCATTTGAAGGTTTGTGGGTTCAGGCCCCACTCAATAACCTGAGACTCTCGGCTAACATTGAGTGCCATCGTTAATGTGTGCAATACTACCTTCAGATAATGTCCCATCTGCCTTTTTAGGTGAACACAGGGGATTCTCTGAATTGGAGTTATCTCTTGCATCCTGACCAATATGCGGACATTACAAATAAGGACAACCTGGCCACTATCCCCTCACCATTATCCCCTCACTGTAAAGTGCAGTAATTAGCTGTCAAGGTTTCCACATTACAGCAGTAACTACATTTTAAGAAGTACTTAATTGAGGACGATGTGTTTCACTGCAATTAAAATTCACCATATAAATATAGGTTGCTTTATTAGAATACACAACATCAGTCTAAGAAAGGGACCCGACTCGAAATGTCACCCATCCAAGCTCTCCAGGGATGCGACCTGACCCCCTAAGTTACTCCAGCATTTGTATCATTTTTGGTAAAACAGCGCCCGCACTGTTTTGGTACAACAGCACAAGCACAACACATAGTCCTCCGCCAGTTTCGCCACCTCCAACGTGACCACACCACTCGCCACATCTTCCCATCTCCCCCCCTGTCTGCCTTCTGCAACGACCGCTCCCTCCGTAACTCCCTTGGCAATTCTACCCTTCCCTCCCGCTCCACCCCTTCCCCGAGCACTTTCCCTTGCAACCGCAAGAGATGCTACACTTGTCCCTTTACCTCCCCCCTCCACTCCTTTCAGGGACCCAAGCAGTCCTTCCAGGTCCGACAGAGGTTCACCTGCACCTCCTCCAACCTCATCTACCGCATCCGCTGCTATAGATGCCAGCTAATCTATATCGGTGAGACCAAGCGGAGGCTTGGCGATCGTTTCGCCGAACACCTCCGCTCGGTCTGCATTAACCAACCCGACCTCCCGGTGGCTCAGCACTTCAACTCACCCTCTCAATCCGTATCTGACCTCTCTGTCCTGGGCCTCCTCCATGGCCAGAGTGAGCAACACCGAAAATTGGAGGAACAGCACCTCATATTCCGCTTGGGGAGTCTGCATCCTCTGGGCTTGAACATTGCATTTTCTCAATTCTGTTAACCCTTGCTGTCTCCTCCCCTTCCCACCTCTCCCCCAGCCCTCGGGTTCCTTCTCCTCCTTTTTCCTTTCTTCTCCCCGCCCCCCCCCCCCCCCACCTCCCATCAGTCTGAAGAAGGGTTTCGGCCCAAAACGTCGCCTATCTCCTTCGCTCCTTAGATGCTGCTGCACCCGCTGAGTTTCTCCAGCATTTTGTGTACCCGCACTGTCATATTTAGCTCTTTCTTACAGGATACATTTTGCATGTTCAGCAGGAGATGGATGGGCCTGCCTCTATGTTCTAACTGCCCCGATATAGATAATAACATTTAAAAAGTGCTGGAGTAACTGAGCAGGTCAGGCAGCATCTCTGAAGGACATGGATAGGTGATGGTTGGAGGCTGGACCCTTCTTCTGACTGACTGTAGTGGGGTGGAGAAAGCTGAGAAAAAGATGGGGCAAGACAAAGCCTGGCAAATGGCCAAACACAAACTGGAGGAATGCCACCTTATATTGTGCTTGGTTAGCATACAACCCCACCATATCAACATTGAACTCTCCAATTTTGAGTAAACCCCCCTTCCCCATTTCTCTTTCCTGTGCCGCCCCTCCCCATTCCCACTCTGGTGCACGGCAGTGGCATTTCTCCCACTGCCCTGTCCTTTTGTCCCCATCCCCCATCCCCATCCCATTCCACCTTTATCCCACCACCGGGCTTTGAATTTCACTCCACTTCTGACACCTCTTTCTCTCCTCTTCATCTCTCGCCTTTGTCTACTACACCCATCTGTAACATGACCCCTCTGCACCAGTGTCCACCTGTCATTTGCCAGGCTGTGTCCCACCCCCACCTCTCTTTGAGCTGGATGCTGCCTGAGCTGCTGAGTTACTCCAGCCACGTTGTGTTTTACTCAAGATTCCAGAAACTGCAGTTCCTTGTGCCACCAGACTGTTCCTTTCCTCTCACCTCCCATTCCACATCAAACCCAGAGTTTCTGCTGGTTCACAAGCTCCAGGTGCCATAAGCATGGACCTCTTTTTTACACTAGAGCCTTTTTACACAATAACCTCACCTTTTTATAACTAAAAAATTTCAAAGGCATAGAAAGTGGGAAACAGTAAAGAAACACTGATAATGAAAACAGACCATCACTAAATGTCATAAGAACATCCATCAACGTAGACATTGGGCATTAATACCCCATTAGACGGGCAAGGAGGTAACGATAGGCTAGATTCCAGCACATCATAGTGCAATGGCATACATGGATTCTGCTGCAGAGGACCCAGATGTGGCTTTGCACTTGGTTGTGTTTTGTGCTGGCGTTTTCAAGATGGAAGGGGTCAACTTTGTTTCGGTGCATGTGATCTCAATCATGATATTGCCTCGGAGGATCAACTTCCTTTGCATCACTTGCAAGAGCCATCTAATAACTGGACACCAGTGAAAGGTCAGCCGACACACATGCACCCTTGGAGACTCTTCTCATAATGATACTGTGGGAAGCAACATGCACAGGCACAGCACCCCAACTCCCCCTCCTTCAGTGCAATGCTGAGGCTCTATAAGGCACTGGTCAGGCTGCATTTGGAGTACTGTGAGTAATTTGGGACTCATATCTGAGAAAGGTTTACGGGAATGATCCCAGGAATGAGTGGATGTGGATAGGATGCTTCCAATCTAGTGGGAGAGTCTAGGACCAGAGGTCATAACCTTAGAATTAAAGGATGTGCCTTTAGGAAGGGGATAAGGAGGAATTTATTTTGATCTGAGGGTGCTCAATCTGTGGAATTCATTGCCACAGAAGGCTGTGGAGGCCGTCAATTGATATGTTTAAGGTATTGGTAGTCAGATTCTTGATTAGTGTGGGTGTCAGGGGTTATGGAGAGAAAGCAGGAGAATGGGGTCAGGAGGGAGAGATCGATCAGCCGTGATTGTATGGCGGAATAGACGGTAGGCTGAATGGCCTAATTCTGCTCCTATTACTTATGAACTTACAAGAATGTTCTGCTGGTCAAAATCATTTTGCTCACAGACTGAACTTGCTGTGGAGTTTAACTTTAGCTGGTGCTAGCCTGCCGCAATACTGACGTTACATAGAAACATAGAAAAATAGGTGCAGGAGTAGGCCATTCGGCCCTTCGAGCCTGCACCGCCATTCAATGTGATCATGGCTGATCATCCAACTCAGTAGCCCGTACCTGCCTTCTCTCCATACCCCCGATCCCTTTAGCCACAAGTGCCACATCTAACGCCCTCTTAAATATAGCCAATGAACTGGCCTCAACTACCTTCTGTGGCAGAGAATTCCAGAGACTTACCACTCTCTGTGTAAAGAATGTTTTCCTCATCTCGGTCCTAAAGGAATTCCCCCTTATCCTTAAACTGTGACCCCTTGTTCTGGACTTCCCCAACATCGGGAACAATATTCCTGCATCTAGCCTGTCCAACCCCTTAAGAATTTTGTAAGTCTCTATAAGATCCCCCCTCAATCTTCTAAATTCCAGCGAGTACAAGCCGAGTCTATCCAGTCTTTCCTCATATGAAAGTCCTGACATCCCAGAAATCAGTCTGGTGAATCTTCTCTGTACCCCCTCTATGGCAAGAATGTCTTTCCTCAGATTTGGAGACCAAAGCTGTACGCAATACTCCAGGTGTAGCCTCACCAAAACCCTGTACAACCGCAGTAGAACCTCCCTGTTCCTATACTCAAATCCTTTTGCTATGAATACGTTGTTGATACATTGAACCAAGAGACTAAATTATTACCACTGCCTGTGTGCTGCAACCAAAGATACAAGCAGGCAGCATGGTTGGGATTCTACTTGCATTTCAAGCAACGTTACCAGTTAGTCATGTCGTTTTGGATCATTAAATAACACTGGTCCTATTCTGTAAACAACATGCAAATCCAAAAATAAAAATATTGTGCTATAGATTCTGTATAATGACGTTCATGTTAAACTTACTTATTCAGAAATATTCTGCAGCTGTAAACAGGAAACAATAGTTTGTGATAGTACACAAAATGCTGGAGTAATTCAGCGGGTCAGGCAGCATCTCTGGAGAAAAGGAATAGGTGACGTTTCGGGTCTGAAGAGGCTGAAGAAGGGTCTCGACTGAAATATCACTTACAGTGGCTTGCAAAAGTTTTCATACCCCTTGAACTTTTCCACATTTTGTCACGTTACAACCACAAACGTAAATGTATTTTATTGGGATTTTATGTGATAGACCAACACAGAGTGGCGCATAATTGTGAAGTGGAAGGAAAATGATACATGGTTTTCAAATTTTTTTACAAATAAAAAACTGAAAAGTGTGGCGTGCAAAAGTATTCAGCCCCCTTTACTCTGATACCCCTAAATAAAATCCAGTGCAACCAATTGCCTTCAGAAGTCAGCTAATTAGTAAATAGAGTCCACTTGTGCATAATCTAATCTCAGTATAAATACAGCTGTTCTGTAAAGGCCTAAGAGGTTTGTTAGAGAACATTAGTGAACAAACAGCATCATGAAGCCCAAGGAATACACCAGACCGGTACAGGGATAAAGTTGTGGAGAAGTTTAAAGCAG